>CM031626.1:47162430-47219930 GCA_018398815.1 Conus ventricosus
ACACACACAGACATACACACACACACGTGCACACACGCACGCACACACACACACACACACACACACACACACACCACGCACGCACGCACGCACGCACGCACGCACGCACGCACGCACGCACGCACGCACGCACGCACGCACGCACGCACGCCCGTACTCAAACACACACACACACACACAACACACACACACACACACACACACACACACACTCACACGCATACACACACACACACACACACACACACACACACACACACACACACACACACACACACACAACACACCACACGTACGCACGCACGCACGCACGCACGCACGCACGCACGCACGCACGCACACACACACACACACACACACACACACAACACACACACAACACGGCACTGAGCTGCATGCCTGTCTGTACGATCCTAAAGCAGCCGATACACGCACCGTTTGTAAGTGAGGCGTTCAGACCCACTCAAGGATCATGTTCCTCCGTGACGATACTCGTGGGATGTTCCCAAAGCGTCAGAGATCAGCCGCTCTTTCAGAGCACAGCATTGCAGCCGCTGTGTGTTCTGGTGCCTCGTTTATCCGCAAAAATAATTCATGTCTCTAGCATGGCACTTCTCCAACAAAAGGTAGCGAAGTCACGTGTTAAAAAAACACCAGAAGCGAAAACAGGGCATGAAAAGAAATGCCATGATCACAACATTTCGTCCATAGAGCGATAAAAGCCAGAAAGGGTAGAAAGGGTATATGTGGTAATTGTGCTTAGTCCTGCGAAGAAACATGCTTATGCCCCTTTCATCTTGACAGGGCTTTTCCCATGATAACTAAAACTGTGTGTGGCAGTCCACACAGGCGTGGTTCGTCCAGCAAAATGTCAGCCAGGACCGGATATGAGTACAAATGATCGATCATTCAAGGCTTGTGTATTGGCATTGTAACTGGTTAGGGTACATGAACTGCTCCGTGTGTTGGCACCTTAACCATTCAGGGTGCACAAACAGCCCCGTGTGTTAGCACCTTAACTAGTCAGGACACACTAAGTCCGCCCCCTCCACCCAATCCCTCCCCCCTCCACCGTGTGTCAGTACCTTAACCGGTCAGTGTACACGCACAGTTGCCTCGTGTGTCAACAGCTTTAACTGGTCAGAGTACACTGGCCGCCTTTTGTGTCAGCACCTCAACTTGCCCTGATATATCCATTGTTATGTGTGTCGGGAGCGTAACTATCCAATTGCCCCGTGTATTGGTACCTTAAATGACCAGGGTAGACCGATTGTCCATTTTTCCGACGGGCCTGCCTCTTCCAGGGATTGGATGATTCAAATAAATCAATGAGTAAAAGTCATTACAGCTTCTTTTTTTAACAGTTGAGAACGGATTTTTGCAGTTATGCTTTGTTATGATCGTATCTTCAATTCAAACGTGAAGTCGGTTCTGCTCTGCGGCTGCGAGGATTGGAGAATGACCAAGGTAATACAGCAAAAAAATTCAGACCTTCATCAACACCTGTCTGAAGCGCATCTTCAAAATCAGATGGCCAGAAAAAATCAGCAATGAAGATCTATGGAAGCAAGCAGGACAGGAACCAGTGCCCAAGCAGATTCTGCGGAGGAAGTGGGGCTGGATTGGACACACTGTCAGGAAGCCAGCATCCAGCACCACACGCCAAGCCCTGACATGGAACCCGCAGGGGTAAAGGAAGAGAGGCCGACCTCGCAGCAGCTGGAGGCGAGACACTGAGACAGAGATGATTAAAGGCAGGGGACCAACTGGACAGGCATTCAGCGAGCAGCCCAGAACCGAGTGCGATAGTGGAGTGTTGTCGATGGCCTATGCTCACCCTTGAGCTATGGGCCTAAGTAAGTAAGTTTGTTATGATCACACTGACATGACAAACTACCCACGAAGCATCGCCAGAAATGAGAAGCACAGAACTGATCCCCAAATCAACACAGTTCGTGCCTCAGATGACGCGGTCATCCAGCTGAATGAATAGGTGTCAATCCCGTGTGTGTGGCATGGATGGTCAAGCAGATCAGGAATCTGTTTGTTTGTGATGGCAGTGTTTGTGTGTCTGTTCATGTGTCTGCATGTCTGGCTGGCTGGCTGGAAGGCTGGCGGACTCTGTGTGTGTGTGTGTGTGTGTGTGTGTGTGTGTGTGTGTGTGTGTGTGTGTGTGTGTGTGTGTGTGTGTGTGTGTGTGTGTTTGCGCGCGCACGCGTTCGTGTGTGCGTGCGTCTCTCTCTCTCTCTCTCTCTCTCTCTCTCTCTCTCTCTCTCTCTCTCTCTCTCTCTCTCTCTCTCTCTCATTGTGAATAATTCCTCAGTACTTGTGTGTCCTTCTCTCCTCTCTCTCTCTCTCTCTCTCTCTCTCTCTCTCTCTCTCTCTCTCTCTCTCTCTCTCTCTCTCTCTCTGTTGTTCGTCATACTTTTCACCCCGTCTTCTCCTCCTCCTCTTTCAACTTTTTTTTGTTCTTGTTTGTTCTTTTTCTTCTTCTCTCCTCCGTCAATGTTCTTCTCTCCTCCGTCAATGTTCTTCTCTCCTCCGTCAATGTTCTTCTCTCCTCCGTCAATGTTCTTCTCTCCTCCGTCAATGTTCTTTTCTCCTCCGTCAATGTTCTTCTCTCTCCTCCGTCAATGTTCTTCTCTCCTCCGTCAATGTTCTTTTCTCCTCCGTCAATGTTCTTCTCTCCTCCGTCAATGTTCTTCTCTCCTCCGTCAATGTTCTTTTCTCCTCCGTCAATGTTCTTCTCTCCTCCGTCAATGTTCTTCTCTCCTCCGTCAATGTTCTTCTCTCCTCCGTCAATGTTCTTTTCTCCTCCGTCAATGTTCTTTTCTCCTCCGTCAATGTTCTTTTCTCCTCCGTCAATGTTCTTTTCTCCTTAGTTTACTCCGACGTTTTCTGCAAGACCTCTTTTCGTGTTCTTTCTCCTCGTCCTCTTTGTAATCTATTCCTTCTATTTTCCGCTCTCTTCTCCTTCCTACCCTTCCCTCTTCTTCTTTCTCCTCCTCTCCTTTGCTGATTTTGCTCCTTCTTCTTCGTGGTTTTTTTCTCTCTCCCTTGTTCTTCTATTTGAACTGTTCTTCCTTTTATTTGGTTGGTTTTTTCCCCTCCCTCCCCCTCCTCTGTCTTTCTTCGTTATCCTCCTCCATCTTCTGTTCTTCCTTCCTTCTACTCTTCGTCATTCCTTTTTTTTACCTCCTTCTGCCTTCTCGTTCTTTGTCTTTTCTTCCTCTGCCTCTGTCTTCTCCTTCTTCGTGTTCTTCCTTTCTCTGTTCTTCATGTTCGTCCTTCCTGCTTCTTCCCCTTCTTTCTCTTTCTCCGGTTATCTCTTGTTCCTCCTCCTCTTTCGTCTCGTGTTCCTTCCTCCACCTTCTTCTCTCCCTCTTCTTCTTCCTTCTTCTGTTCTTCGCGTTCTTTTCTTCCTTCTTTTTTTTCCCTTTTTTTTCTATTTCTTGTGCTTCTTCCCCCTTCCCATGACTCCTCTTCCTCCTCTTACTTCCTCTTTCCTTCTCTCCCTCTTCCTTCTTCCTTCTCCTGTTTCTTCTTCCTTCGTCTTCTTTGTTATTCTCCACCTCCTTCCTCCTCCCACTCTTTTTCCTTTTCTTTGTCTTCATCCTCCTCCCTCTCCTTCCCTTCTTTCTCCCCCTCTTCCTTCCCTTATTCTCTCTACTCTTTCATCCTCCTCTCTTTTTCTTTTCTTTCTTCCTCATGGTCTTCCTCATTTCCTCTTTTCTTCCTTCTCCAACTTCTTCTTCTTCTCCTCGTTCCTGCCAGTTCCTGCTCGCTGATTATTTTCCCTCCTCCTCTTCGTTATTCCCTTTCTTCTTCTTTCTTTCTCCACCTTCTACTATTCCTCCCCCTCCTCCCTTTGTCTTGTTTCTGTGTCTGTTCCTTCTTCCTCTCTTTTATCCAGCGATACGCAGTGTTTCTGTCTGTTCCTTCTTCCTCTCTTTTATCCAGCGATACGCAGTGTTCTGTCTGTTCCTTCTTCCCTCTTTATCCAGCGATACGCAGTGTGGCTTGAGATGGTGATGATGGGTGTGCAGGATTCTGATGAACTGTGATGACGGTTGATTAGGATTCTGATGAACTGTGATGATGGTTGATTAGGATTCTGATGAACTGTGATGATGGGTGTGCAGGATTCTGATGAACTGTGATGATGGGTGTGCAGGATTCTGATGAACTGTGATGACGGTTGATTAGGATTCTGATGAACTGTGATGATGGTTGATTAGGATTCTGATGAACTGTGATGACGGTTGATTAGGATTCGGATGAACTGTGATGATGGTTGATTAGGATTCTGATGAACTGTGATGACGGTTGATTAGGATTCTGATGAACTGTGATGATGGTTGATTAGGATTCTGATGAACTATGATGACGGTTGATTAGCATTCTGATGAACTGTGATGATGGTTGATTAGGATTCTGATGAACTATGATGACGGTTGATTAGGATTCTGATGAACTGTGATGAGGGTTGTGCAGGATTCTGATGAACTGTGATGATGGTTGTGCAGGATTCTGATGAACTGTGATGACGGTTGTGCAGGATTCTGATGAACTATGATGACGGTTGATTAGGATTCGGATGAACTGTGATGATGGTTGATTAGGATTCTGATGAACTGTGATGACGGTTGATTAGGATTCTGATGACCTATGATGACGGTTGATTAGGATTCTGATGAACTGTGATGATGGTTGTGCAGGATTCTGATGAACTATGATGACGCTTGATTAGGATTCTGATGAACTATGATGACGGTTGATTAGGATTCTGATGAACTGTGATGACGGTTGTGCAGGATTCTGATGAACTGTGATGACGGTTGTGCAGGATTCGGATGAACTGTGATGACGGTTGTGCAGGATTCTGATGAACTGTGATGACGGTTGATTATGATTCTGATGAACTGTGATGACGGTTGTGCAGGATTCTGATGAACTGTGATGACGGTAGTGCGGGATTCTGATGAACAGTGATGACGGTTGATTAGGATTCTGATGAACTGTGATGTCGGTTGTGCAGGATTCTGATGAACTCTGATGATATGATGGGTGTGCAGGATTCTGATGAACTATCTGGAGGTGCGGCCGGAGGGGAGGGACTGGCAAGGCTTCGTCATCTGTCTGGGCATGTTCGTCGTCATCATCGTCAAGTCCGTCCTCTTCGCCCACTCCATGTTCACCTCCACGCGCATCGGCATGCGTGTCAAGGCCTGCCTGGTCTCTGCCATCTACCAGAAGGTAAATGAGGGTGGGGTGTTGCTCTCTGCCATCTAACAGAAGGTAAATGAGGGTGGGGTGTTGCTCTCTGCCATCTACCAGAAGGTAAATGAGGGTGGGGTGTTGCTCTCTGCCATCTACCAGAAGGTAAATGAGGGTGGGTGTTGCTCTCTGCCATCTACCAGAAGGTAAATGAGGGTGGGGTGTTACTCTCTATCATCTACCAGAAGGTAAATGAGGGTGGGGTGTTACTCTCTGCCATCTACCAGAAGGTAAATGAGGGTGGGGTGTTGCTCTCTGCCATCTACCAGAAGGTAAATGAGAGTGGGGTGTTGCTCTCTGCCATCTACCAGAAGGTAAATGAGGGTGGGGTGTTGCTCTCTGCCATCTACCAGAAGGTAAATGAGGGTGGGGTGTTGCTCTCTGCCATCTACCAGAAGGTAAATGAGGGTGGGGTGTTGCTCTCTGCCATCTACCAGAAGGTAAATGAGGGTGGGGTGTTGCTCTCTGCCATCTACCAGAAGGTAAATGAGGGTGGGGTGTTGCTCTCCGCCATCTACCAGAAGGTAAATGAGGGTGGGGTGTTGCTCTCTGCCATCTACCAGAAGGTAAATGAGGGTGGGGTGTTGCTCTCTGCCATCTACCAGAAGGTAAATGAGGGTGGGGTGTTGCTGGTCTGAAGGTAAATGAGGGTGAGGTGTTGATGGTCAGAAGGTAAATGAGGGTGATGTGTATTTGAAGGTAAATGAGGGTGAGGTGTTGCTGGTCTGAAGGTAAATGAGGGTGAGGTGTTGCTGGTCAGAAGGTAAATGAGGGTGAGGTGTTGCTGGTCAGAAGGTAAATGAGGGTGAGGTGTTGCTGGTCAGAAGGTAAATGAGGGTGAGGTGTTGCTGAAGGTAAATGAGGGGAGGTGTTGCTGGTCAGAAGGTAAATGAGGGTGAGGTGTTGTTGAAGGTAAATGAGAGTGAGGTGTTGCTGGTCAGAAGGTAAATGAGGGTGAGGTGTTGCTGGTCAGAAGGTAAATGAGGGTGAGGTGTTGCTGAAGGTAAATGAGGGGAGGTGTTGCTGGTCAGAAGGTAATTGAGGGTGCGGTGTTGTTGATCAGAAGGTAAATGAGGGTGAGGTGTTGCTGAAGGTAAATGAGGGTGAGGTGTTGCTGATCAGAAGGTAAATGAGGGTGAGGTGTTGCTGAAGGTAAATGAGGGTGAGGTGTTGCTGAAGGTAAATGAGGGTGAGGTGTTGCTGGTCAGAAGGTAAATGAGGGTGAGGTGTTGCTGAAGGTAAATGAGGGTGAGGTGTTGCTGGTCAGAAGGTAAATGAGGGTGAGGTGTTGCTGGTCAGAAGGTAAATGAGGGTGAGGTGTTGCTGGTCAGAAGGTAAATGAGGGTGAGGTGTTGCTGGTCAGAAGGTAAATGAGGGTGAGGTGTTGCTGGTCAGAAGGTAAATGAGGGTGAGGTGTTGCTGGTCAGAAGGTAAATGAGGGCGAGGTGTTGCTGAAGGTAAATGAGGATGAGGTGTTGCTGGTCAGAAGGTAAATAAGGGTGAGGTGTTGTTGAAGGTAAATGAGGGTGAGGTGTTGTTGAAGGTAAATGAGGGTGAGGTGTTGCTGGTCAGAAGGTAAATGAGGGTGAGGTGTTGCTGGTCTGAAGTAAACGAGGGTGAGATGTTGCTGGTCAGAAGGTAAATGAGGGTGAGGTGTTGCTGGTCAGAAGGTAAATGAGGGTGAGGTGTTGCTGGTCAGAAGGTAAATGAGGATGAGGTGTTGCTGAAGGTAAATGAGGGTGAGGTGTTGCTGGTCAGAAGGTAAATGAGGGTGAGGTGTTGTTGAAGGTAAATGAGGGGGAGGTGTTGCTGGTCTGAAGTAAACGAGGGTGAGGTGTTGCTGGTCAGAAGGTAAATGAGGGTGAGGTGTTGCTGGTCAGAAGGTAAATGAGGGTGAGGTGTTGCTGGTCAGAAGGTAAATGAGGGTGAGGTGTTGCTGGTCAGAAGGTAAATGAGGGTGAGGTGTTGCTGGTCAGAAGGTAAATGAGGGTGAGGTGTTGCTGGTCAGAAGGTAAACGAGGGTGAGGTGTTGTTGAAGGTAAATGAGGGTGAGGTGTTGCTGGTCAGAAGGTAAACGAGGGTGAGGTGTTGCTGAAGGTAAATGAGGGTGAGGTGTTGCTGGTCAGAAGGTAAACGAGGGTGAGGTGTTGTTGAAGGTAAATGAGGGTGAGGTGTTGCTGGTCTAGGTGAAAGGAACTTAGTTCTTGGACGTCGCTGACTGACCAGAAAGTAAACAATAGACCAGCCGCCTCTACGAAGTGTTTAGCGTCGCGGACACCCGGCTGGGAGGTCGTGGGTTCGATTCCCATCTGAGCCATGTGGGATATGTCTGCCCGACCGGCTCCTACCCAGAGTTGAGTTTGCTACGGGCTCAGTTGGGAAGACTGGGACCACACAGTCGAGTTTCATCCACTTCATGGATGCGTCTCTGAGAGTGTTGCTCAAACTACCTGACCAACACTGCAGGCGTCTGTATTTCTCGCTCCTAGTTGAGTTGACGCCGGGATATATTATCAAAGTAAGCATGGGGTACAGTCCTGTCATGCAGTCTCAGACCGGAATAGAAATCCGTAGCATCCGAGGGACAGAAAGAAAAAAGAAAGAAAGTGAACAACAGCAAGATGCAGATGATGATAATAATAATGATAATGGTAATAATAATAGTAATGAATACTTATGTAGCGCCTATTCTCAGCTAGAGACCAAGCTCTAAGCGCTTTACAATCCACACCCCTTTACACAACGGGTTGCCTACCTGGGTAGTGCCGACTGAAGAGCTATCAGCTGGCGCTTCATTCAGTCGTTTCCCGTGTCATCCAGTCAATATCGTTCACTCAGTTACCTTACTTCCTTCATTCTTTGCATTTCTCACGCAGGGTGGCATGCTATGTGTAACGTGTCATCCATACCAACGGCCAAACTGGCCTTCTCTTCCGAAAGATGGTGATGGGATTTGACGTGTGTGCAAGATATTGTGCGTGCGTTCACACACGGAACCTCGGTTTTATAGTCTCATTCGAAGGACTGTATGGGAAATGGAGTAAGAATCAATGTTAACTCCGAGGGAAAAAATCCCCCTGTACCGAAACGGCCCAGCGGAGATTCGAACCCGCGACCCCAGGATCACGAGTCCGGCGTTCTTCCAGCTGAGCTATTCTGGCCCCCAGGTGACAGTGAGAAGAGACTAGGGCTGTGTCGTCAATGCGTATCCACGTCAAGAAGGTGATGAAGGGCAGAGTGTTGACCGGAGTGATGAGAGGATGTAGTTCTTTGTCATCAGTCTCGACCAGAGGATAGACAAACGGAAGACAAACCGGGGGAAAGGGAGCGGGGCGAACGCCAGGCCAGTGTACAGAGGTCTGAAGCCAAACAAAGGCACAGTGTAGAGAGGAGTGAACGTGGAGCAGGTCCTTTGTCATTAGTGTCTACGGGAGGAGAGATCAACTCTCTGTCTTCCTTCAAGGCATTTCTTAAAAACATCCCTCTTCACCTATGATGTTCTTTCTTCCCCTTCCCTTGTCCATCAAATTGATTTTGCGACTAATGTGTGTGTGTGTGTGTGTGTGTGTGTGTGTGTGTGTGTGTGTGTTTGTGTGTGTGTGTGTGTGTGTGTGTGTGTGTGTGTGCGTGCGCGCCAGCGCGCGCACCCCCCTTCTGTGTGTGTGTGTGTGTGTGTGTGTGTGTGTGTGTGTGTGTGTGTCTGTCTGTCTGTCTGTCTGTCTGTCTGTCTCTCAGGCCCTGAACATGACCAGCGCGGCCAGGAACAGCAGCACGGTGGGCGAGGTGGTCAACCTGATGTCGGTGGACGCTCAGAGGATTCTGGACATGATGGCCGTCTTCTTCTTCGCCGTCACCACCCCCGTGCAGGTTATCGTGGCTATTGCGCTGCTCTACTTCACCATAGGTCAGTCTCTACTTCACCATAGGTCAGTGTCTATTCTACCATAGGTCAGTGTCTACTTCACCATAGGTCAGTGTCTATTCTACCATAGGTCAGTGTCTACTTCACCATAGGTCAGTGTCTACTTCACCATAGGTCAGTGTCTATTCTACCATAGGTCAGTGTCTACTTCACCATAGGTCAGTGTCTACTTCACCATAGGTCAGTGTCTATTCTACCATAGGTCAGTGTTCTACTTCACCATAGATCAGTGTCTATTCTACCATAGGTCAGTGTCTACTTCACCATAGGTCAGTGTCTATTCTACCATAGGTCAGTGTCTACTTCACCATAGGTCAGTGTCTACTTCACCATAGGTCAGTGTCTACTATAGGTCAGTGTCTATTCTACCATAGGTCAGTGTCTACTTCACCATAGGTCAGTGTCTGCTTCACCATAGGTCAGTGTCTATTCTACCAAAGGTCAGTGTCTACTCCACCATAGGTCAGTGTCTACTTTGCCATAGTTCAGTGTCTACTCCACCATAGGGCAGTGTCTATTCCACCATAGGTCAGTGTCTACTTTACCATAGTTCAGTGTCTACTCCACCATAGGTCAGTGTCTATTTCACCATTGGTCGGTGTCTACTCCACCATAGGTCAGTGTCTACTTCACCATAGGTCAGTGTCTACTCCACCATATAGTTCAGTGTCTATTTCACCATAGGTCAGTGTCTACTCCACCATAGGTCAGTGTCTACTTCACCATAGGTCAGTGTCTACTTCACCACAGGTCAGTGTCTACTTTACCATAGTTCAGTGTCTGGTTCACCATAAGTCAGTGTCAACTTCACCATAGGTCAGTGTCTACTTCACCATAGGTCAGTGTCTACTATAGGTCAGTGTCCACTCCACCATAGGTCAGTGTCTACTTCACCATAAGTCAGTGTTTACTTCACCATAGGTCATTGTCTACTATAGGTCAGTGTCTACTTCACCATAGATCAGTGTCTACTTCACTATAGGTCGGTCACTACTTCACCACAGGTCGGTCACTGCTTCACTATAGGTCATTGTCTACTTTAACATAGGTCAGTCACTATTTGATCTTAGGTCAGCTCTACTTCACCATAGGTCAGTCACTGCTTCACTATAGGTCACTGTCTGTTCACCATAGGTCGTCACTACTTCACCTAGGTCAGTTCCACTTCACATTGGTCAGTGTCTACTTCACCATAGGTCAGTGTCTACTTCACCATAGGTCAGTTCTGCTTCACCATTGGTCAGTGCCTACTTCACCATAGGTCAGTGTCTACTTCACCATAGGTCAGTGTCTACTTCACCATAGGTCAGTTCTACTTCACCATTGGTCAGTGCCTATTTCACCATAGGTCAGTGTCTACTTCACCATAGGTCAGTCTCTACTTCACCATAGGTCAGTGCCTACTTCACCATTGGTCAGTGCCTACTTCACCATAGGTCAGTGTCTACCTCACCAAAGTTCGGTCACTACTTCCTCATAAGTCAAACACTACTTCACCATAGCTCAATGTCTACTTCATTTATAGGTCTGTGTCTGCTTCACCATAGGTCAGTGTCTGCTTCATCATAGGTCAGTCACTACCTCACTATACGTTAGTCCTACTTCACCATAGGTCAGTCACTACTTCACCAAAGGTCAGTGTCTATTTCACCATAGGTCACTGTCTACTTCACCATAGGTTAGTCACCACTTCACCAAAGGTCTACTTCACCATAGGTCAGTGTCTACTTCACCATAGGTCAGTCATCACCTCACCATAGTCAGTTCTACTTCACATTAGGTCAGTGTCTACTTGACCTTAGGTCAGCGTCTACTTCACCATATGTCTGTGTCTACTTCACCATAGGTAAGTCACTACTTCACCATAGGTCAGTCACTACTTTGCCATAGGTCATTGTCTACTTTACCATAGGTCTGTGTCTACTTCACCATAGGTCAGTGTCTACTTCACCATAGGTCAATGCCTAGTTCACCATAGGTCAGTCACTGCTTCACCATAGGTCGGTCACTACTTCACTATAAATCAGTCACTACTTCACCATAGGTCAGTGTCTACTTCACCATAGGTCAGTCACTACTTCACCTTAGGTCAGTTCTACTTCACCATAGGTCAGTCACTACTTCACCATACGTTGGTCACTACTTCACCATAGGACAGTGTCTACTTCACCATAGGTCAGTCACTACTTCACCATACGTTGGTCACTACTTCACCATAGGTCTGTGTCTACTTTACCATAGGTCAGTCACTACTTCACCTTAGGTCAGTTCTACTTCACCATAGGTCAGTGTCTACTTCACCATAGGT
This sequence comes from Conus ventricosus, assembly GCA_018398815.1. NCBI lineage: Eukaryota > Metazoa > Mollusca > Gastropoda > Neogastropoda > Conidae > Conus > Conus ventricosus. Next base: position 47,173,938 of record CM031626.1, read on the forward strand.
CAGTTACTACTTCACCTTAGGTCAGTTCTACTTCACCATAGGTCAGTGTCTACTTCACCATAGGTCGGTCACTACTTCACCTTAGGTCAGTGTCTACTTCACCATAGGTCAGTGTCTACTTCACCATAGGTCAGCCACTATTTCACCTTAGGTCAGTTCTACTTTACCATAGGTCAGTCACTGCTTCACCATATGTCAGTGTCTACTTTACCATAGATCAGTCACTACTTCACCAAAGGTCAGTGTCTATTTATGCACAGGTGAGTGTCTACTTCACCATAGGTCAGTGTCTGCTTCACCATAGGTCAATTACTACCTCACTATAGGTCAGTTACTTCTTCACTATAGGTCAGTGTCTACTTCACCATAGGTCAGTCACTATTTCACCATAGGTCAGTGTCTACTTCACCATAGGTCAGTCACTACTTCACCATAGGTCAGTGTCTACTTCACCATAGGTTCACCAAAAGTGAGTCACTACTTCACTGTAGGTCAGTGTCTACTTCACCATAGGTCATTGTCTACTTCACTTTACGTCAGTCACTACTTCACCATAGGTCAGTCACTACTTCACTGTAGGTCAGTGACTACTTCACCATAGGTCATTGTCTACTTCACTTTAGGTCAGTCACTACTTCACCATAGGTCATTGTCTACTTCACTTTAGGTCAGTCACTACTTCACTATAGGTCAGTCACTACTTCACCATAGGTCAGTCACTACTTCAGTGTAGGTCAGTGACTACTTCATTATAGGTCAGTGGCTTCTTCATAGGTCAGTCACTACTTCACCATAGGCCAGTCGCTACTTCACCATAGGTCAGTGACTACTTCACCATAGGTCAGTGACTACTTCACCATAGGTCAGCGACTACTTCATTCTAGTCAATTACTACTTCATCCTAGGTCAGATCTGCCTCATCACAGGTCAGTTGTACTTTTATCCTAGGTCATTGACTACTTCATTCTAAGTCGGTCCTACTTCATGATAGGTCAGTCCTGTTTCATCCTATATCACCACAGGTCAGTCCTAATTCATAGAGGTAGTTGCTATTTCGCTGTAGGTTAGTGTCTTCTATATCTCAGGTCAGTGACTTATCCGTTAGTTTGTTGTTGTTGTCGTACCCTGGCTAAAAAGACTCCAGGGTTCATCCGAACAGCTGAAGCATTTGAACACTATGGTACAAAAGCATCAGCGAGGAATGAGAACATTACGTGTGTGACCGTTTTTGATTACTCTGACTTCGAGGGATTTGGAAGATTGATGGTGCTATGCTAGGAGCTTGACACGACTGAAGACAATCCCCGCATAACTAGGCTGAGCATAACAGCATTTTGATGTAGGCTTGGTGTTCTAGCCTATGTCAGCTGGTCTGGCACATCCTTCAAACCAAAGCAAATTCGTGACGTTGACACTGTTGGCGGTAAAGCAGGTAAACCACCAGTCAGTCCATGAGCGGGAGGCAGAAAGAGGTGCGGCTGGTCAACAGGAAGAGGTAAATGACTTCCAAATGCGCAACGGAACTCCAGCTGGCAACAGGCCAAGACGTTTATCCTCTCCTCTGTTGGTCTCTGGCAGAAATTAGACGATTCTGCAGGCGGCGGTCACGCCCCAGCACAGCCAACCAGCCAACCAACCAGCCAACCAGCCAACTGGCTGACATAACCCGGAATAGCTCATTTGGTAGAGCGCCGGACTCGTGATCCTGGGGTCGCGGGTTCGAATGCCCGCCGGGCCGTTTCGGTACAGGTGGATTTTTCCCTCGGAGTTAACATTGGTTCTGACTCCATTTCTCATGCAGTCCTTCGAATGAGACTATAAACCGAGGTTCCGTGTGTGAACGAACGCATAACATCTTGCGCACATGTAAAATCCCATCACCAACTTTCGGAAGAGAAGGCCAGTTTTTCGGTTGGATGAACGTTACACATAGCATGCACCCTGCGTGAGAAATGGAAAGAATGAAGGAAGTAAGGATATTGAGTGAACAACATTGGATGACATTGACTGGATGTCACGGGAAACGACTGAATGAAGCGTCAGCTGGCAGCTCTTCAGTCGGCACTACCCAGGTAGGCAGCCCGTTGTGTAAACAAGTGTGGATTGTAGAGCGCTTAGAGCTTGGTCTCTAGCCGAGAATAGGCGCTATATAAGTAGTATTCATTATTATTATTATTATTATTATCATTATATATTATTATTATTATTATTATTATTATTATATTATTATTGTTGTTGTTGTTAACCTGCCCTCCCTAGTTCATTCCTTCACCTTTTTCACTAGCTCACTGTACTACCGAGGTCGATGTTTGATTATTCTAGGTCTCTTTCCCCAGGTCCCTCCATCTTCGCAGGAGTGGTAGTGCTGGCCCTACTGATACCAGTCAACCTGTTCGTCATGTACAATCAGAGCAAGCTGCAGCGAAACAACCTGCACTTCAAGGACATCCGCATCAAGCTCTACAATGAGATTCTCAACGGCATCAAGGTACGTGTGGTGGAGCCTGTGGGGTTTAGCGGCTGTCATTTTGTCGTTGTAGTAATGCTTGGGAGCCACCAGCGTGATGGCGCTAGTGCCATGAATGACCACAGCAATGGTACGAGGGCTGTGATAGACGACCATGGTTGTACTACAGCTTTGACGTACTGCCAAGATGGTGCTACTGCTGTGAGACGTTACCGTGATCTTGGTAACTGCTATGACATACTACCGTGACGATACTACTGTGCTATGATACACTATGACGATGGTACTACTGCTATGACACACCACCATGATGGTACTACTGCTATGACGTACTACCACGATGGTACTACTGCTATGACGTACTACCGTGACGGTACTACTGCTATGACATACTGCCGTGATGGTGCTACTGCCATGACGTACTACCATGATCGTACTACTGCTATGACGTACTACCGTGACGGTACTACTGTATGACATACTACCGTGATGGTACTACTGCCATGACGTACTACCGTGATCGTACTACTGCTATGACGTACTACCGTGATGGTGCTACTGCCATGACGTACTACCGTGGTCGTACTACTGCTATGACGTACTACCATGATGGTACTACTGCTATGACGTACTACCATGATGGTACTACTGCTGTGAAATGCTCCATGATGGCACTACTGCTATGACACTCTACCATGATGGTACAACTGCTATGACACTCTACCATGATGGCACTACTGCTATGACACACTACCATGATGGCACTACTGCTATGACACACTACCATGATGGTACAACTGCTATGACACTCTACCATGATGGTACAACTGCTATGACACTCTACCATGATGGTACAACTGCTATGACACTCTACCATGATGGCACTACTGATATGACACACTACCATGATGGTACAACTGCTATGACACTCTACCATGATGGTACAACTGCTATGACACTCTACCATGATGGTACAACTGCTATGACACTCTACCATGATGGCACTACTGCTATGACACTCTACCATGATGGTACAACTGCTATGACACTCTACCATGATGGTACAACTGCTATGACGCTCTACCATGATGGTACAACTGCTATGGCACTCTACCATGATGGTACAACTGCTATGACACTCTACCATGATGGCACTACTGCTATGACACACTACCATGATGGTACAACTTATGACTCTACCATGATGGTACAACTGCTATACACTCTACCATGATGGTACAACTGCTATGACACTCTACCATGATGGTACAACTGCTATGACACTCCACCATGACGGTACTACTGCTATGACGTACTACCATGATGGTACTACTGCTATGACGTACTACCATGACGGTACTACTGCTATGACATACTACCATGATGGTACCACTGCTATGACGTACTACCATGATGGTACCACTGCTATGACATACTACCATCATAATATCACTTCTATGACTTCCTGCGTCGTTCCACATAAGTAGGAACACTTATTTGGACAGTAGTAAGAGAAAAAAAATCATTTTCCTCCATCATTCCATGCAGTGACCGAAATGCGCTGTGGTAGTACCCCATCACAGTGGCTTACCTCCGTGGATGGAACATGCTGCAACAGGTGCAGGCAGTAGAACAGACGGGGACTGACTGCTATGTGTCTTCCCCCAGGTGCTGAAGTTGTACGCCTGGGAACCGTCGTTCCGCGAGAAGATCCGGGAGATCCGTCTGAAGGAGATAGCCACGTTGTTGAAGATGGCCTTCTTCAACATCCTCATGAGTCTGTCCTGGGACATGGCGCCTTTTCTGGTCGGTGCTGCACGTGCAGATGTACACACACACCACACACGCGCACATACACACACACCACACACGCACATGCACACGCACACACACGCACATCACACGCGCACACACACACACACACACACACACACACACACACACACACACACAACGCACATGCACACACACGCACACGCACACACACATACGCACACGCACGCGCGCGTGCGCACACACACATACACACATACACACACACACACGCACACACACACCACGCACACGCACACACACACGCACACGCACACGCGCGCGCTCGCGCGCACACACACACACACGCACGCACACGCACACGCACACATACACACACACACACGCAGGCATAAACACTCACACACACATGCGTGCGCACGCAACACGCACTCACGCAACACACACACACCCCCCCGCACGCATGCACGCACGCACGCACGCACGCACGCACGCACGCACGCACGCACGCACACACAACACACACACACACACACACACACACACACACACACACTACGCATAACACCGCACTCGCGCAAGCACCACACACACACACACACACACACACACACACACACACACACACACACACACACACACACACACACACAAGCACACGCACAAGCACACGCACGCACGCACGCATACATACAGGGTCGAACTTTAATTAAGGACCACCCCGAAAAAAGGCCCTTTCTTTTTAAATTGGCCATAAATACAAGCAATGAATTTTTTCGAAGAATTCGACTGGGAAAGGTTTAAGGGGTTAACAGAGTATTCCGCAAAGCTTGCGAAAGCTGTCTTATTGTCACGTGCGGCATGCAGAGGGGGGGTTGAAAGTTGCAGATTGTTGTCAAAATTGCTTGTTTTTTAAGCAAGAGTGAACACTGCTTCAAACGGTTTTGCACTGAAATTCCAAATGCACGTGCAAAAACCAATGCATTGCAGAGCATTTTACTGACTGGAATGCCCCTAAAAGCAGCCCAACGTGCATTATTCTTCATAACACAAAATTGCCTCAAGACGCAAGCTGTCTGATTTTGACCGGACCCGGGCGATTGCATGGCTGTAGGATCGAGTTGGCGTTCGAGAAGTGGCCAGAAGACTACACGTGTCCCACTCCGTCATCATTCGGCTGAGAGAACGTTTTCAAGCCACTGGAACTGTCAAAGAGAGACCCCGTCCAGACCAGCCAAAGAAGACCACTGCAAGAGATGACAGGTTCATCCGCAGACATGCTCTTCGGACCAGGACCACCACCTCCAACACCATCAGGCGTCGGCTCCAAGCTGCCACTAACACAGCAGTGTGTGAGATGACCATACGGCGGCGCCTCAATGCTGCCAACCTTCGAGCAAGGCGCCCAGTCCGGAAACCAAAACTGACTGCGGCCCACCGGGCACGTCGCCTGGCCTGGTGCACAGCTCATCGAACATGGACTCGGGCTCAGTGGCGGATGGTGCTTTTCACCGATGAGTCCAAGTTCCAGTTGAAGCCACAAGATGGACGCATTCGGGTGTGGCGGCGTCCCAGGGAGCAGCTGGCAGATGACGTCATCCAGGAGGTCGTCGCTTTGTGGTGGCTCCGTCATGGTATGGGGGGGCATCAGCAGTCACCACAAGACTCCCCTGTACCATGTGGATGGCAACCTGAACGGCCAACGCTACCTGCAGGAGATTTTACGGCCTTTGGTTGTCCCAGCACTCCAGCAGATTGGGGCTCAGGCTATGTTCATGGACGATAATGCCACCCCACATCGTTGTCGAGCTGTGAACACTTTTGTGGTGCAAGCTGGCATCACCAGGATGCCATGGCCGGCAAACAGCCCGGACATGAACCCTATTGAGAACATCTGGGGCGAGCTTGGGAGGAGAGAAATCACCCTGTTCCGGCAAATCGACAGGAGCTGCTGCACTACCTGCAGCAGGAGTGGGCAAACCTCCCCCAGGCACTCATTACAAGAACAGTCAACACCATGAGGCAGCGCTGTGTGGATTGTGTGGCAGCACGAGGGGGGGGGGGGGGGGGGCACACTCGGTTTTGATCAGACTGTAAAGAAACACTCTTTTTGTGAATGTCATTTTGGGGGGTAGTCTCATTCAGGCTCCCCTGTCTAATCAGAAAGAATGATTTTTTCGATGAAAGTGACAAAATGTTGTTCACTGATAATGAAATGAAACATTTATAAAGTTTCTGTCGTTTGTCGGGTTTTCTTTCTATGTTTTGTGAGACTGTGTATAAGTGGTCCTTAATTAAAGTTCGACCCTGTAGTACACACACACGCACCCATACACGGCCACACATTCACTCACACCATATCATTGGCATTGCTCGACAGGTGACGCTGGCGACTTTTGCGACCTTCGTGCTGGTCAGCGACGTGAACTACCTGAGTGCCAGCAAAGCCTTCGTCGCCCTGTCCTTGTTCAACATCCTGCGTGCCCCCCTCAACATCCTATCCACCATGGTCGTCTACGTCATCCAGGTGTGTGTGTGTGTGTGTGTGTGTGTGTGTGTGTGTGTGTGTTGTCGTCGCCCTGTCCTTGTTCAACATCATCCGGAACTTTTACTTGTTTTTAAACTTTTTAGCAAGTTGAAGGCGGACGGTTACAACATTACTCTTGCTTGGGTTCCTGGTCATGTTGGCACCGGCGGGAACGAAATGGTTGATCGTTTAGCCAAGAACGCCACAAGAGAGACACTGTCCAACACTTATATCCCCTGCTCAGATGTGAAACCCAAAATTAACGATTATGTGAGAGACCTCTGGCAGGAGGATTGGAACACACAGACGAGTAACAAACTCTTTCAGATCCGTCCAAACCTTAAGGACTTCCTCCCATCTACGTCGGGTGGTCGTAAAGAGGAAACGGTTCTGTGCCGGCTGCACACCGGCCATTCGTATTTTACCCATGCTTGCCTTTTAAAGAGTGAAGAAGCTCCGTGGTGCATTCCATGTCATGCGCCACTCACAATGAAACATGTTCTTTTAGAGTGTTGGGACTTGCACGATGTGAGACACAAACATTTTACAGCGGAGTCCATGAAGATCCTGTTCAGGGATGTCCCGCCTGACGTGATCCTTGAGTTTTTGAGAGAGATTAACATTTTCCATCTGATTTAAGATTTTAACGGCAGAAAGATTTTAACAAAGTTTCTGGTGCGTTTGTAGACGATGTCATTTAAACGAGATGTGTGAAAGTTTTTTTTTTTTTTTTTTGTGTGAGAGAGGAGAGAGATAGGGACAGAGAGAGAGAGGGAGGGGGGAGAGAGAAACAGACAGACAGAGACGGACGGACACACACGCACACACACACACACACTTTGCAGGTATGTTGTAGGGATGCTTAGGGGACATATAGATGCACTTAGAAATCCACATTATGCATACACTTACATAGTCACAGACATTTATGCACCTCTCTCTCTCTCTCTCTCTCTCTCTCCTCTCTCTCTCTCTCCTCTCTCTCTCTCTCTCTGTTCGTCTAATATCACATATGTGAAAAGACGTAAAACTGAAGTACTACTACTACTACTACTACTACTACCACTCACACACGCACGCACGCACGCACGCACGCACGCACGCACGCACGCACGCACACACACACACACACACACACAACACACACACAATGTTAGCAGATGAACAGTGGCTAAGAGAGGAATTTTTTTAATTAAAGCTGGTGTTCAGGATACATGACAAGTGTTGATGTTGATGGGGATGTTGATGTTGATGGGGATGTTGATGTTGATGGGGATGTTGGTACTGATGGGGATGTTGATGTTGATGGGGATGTTGATACTCTGATGGGGATGTTGATGGGGATGTTGATGTTGATGGGGATGTTGATGTTGATGGGGATGTTGGTACTGATGGGGATGTTGATGTTGATGGGGATGTTGGTGTTGATGGGGATGTTGGTGTTGATGGGTATGTTTATGTTGATGGGGATGTTGATGTTGGTGTTGATGGGATGTTGGTGTTGATGGGAATGTTGATGTTGATGGGGATGCTGGTGTTGATGGGGATGTTGGTGTTGATGGGGATGTTGGTGTTGATGTTGGTGTTGATGGGGATGTTGGTGTTGATGGGGATGTTGATGTTGGTGTTGATGTTGATGGTGGTGTTGATGGGGATGCTGGTGTTGATGGGGATGTTGGTATTAATAGGGATGTTGATGGGATGTTGATGTTGGTGTTGATGTTGATGTTGGTGTTGATGGGATGTTGGTGTTGATGGGATGTTGGTGTTGATGGGATGTTGATGTTGATGGGATGTTGATGTTGATGGAGATGTTGATGGGGATGTTGATGTTGATGGGATGTTGGTGTTGATGGGGATGTTGGTGTTGATGGGGATGTTGATGCTGACGTGTTGTCCCCATTGGTGATGATGTTGATGGGGATGTTGATGCTGACGTGTTGTCCCCATTGCTGATGATGTTGCAGGCGATAGTGTCCATCACACGAATCAACAAATTCCTGCTGAACGAGAATCTTGACAAAGATGCTGTGAAGAGAGACAGCGATGATGGTATGTCGTGGTATTTCTGTGAAGACACACTGATCATTGTATGTCGTGGTATTTCTGTGAAGACACGCTGATCATTGTATGTCGTGGTCTTTCTGTGAAGACACACTGATCATTGTATGTCGTGTCTTTCTGTGAAGACACACTGATCATTGTATGTCGTGGTATTTCTGTGAAGACACACTGATCATTGTATGTCGTGGTATTTCTGTGAAGACACACTGATCATTGTATGTCGTGGTATTCTGTGAAGACACACTGATCATTGTATGTCGTGGTATTTCTGTGACGACACACTGATCATTGTATGTCGTGGTCTTTCTGTGAAGACACACTGATCATTGTATGTCGTGGTATTTCTGTGAAGACACACTGATCATTGTATGTCGTGGTATTTTCTGTGAAGACACACTGATCATTGTATGTCGTGGTCTTCCTGTGAAGACACACTGATCATTGTATGTCGTGGTATTTTTCTGTGAAGACACACTGATCATTGTATGTCGTGGTCTTTCTTCACCATTCACTCCTCTGTCTATCGTAGGAATGCTGTGGGTTTTTGTGGTGGTGGTGGTGGTGGTTTTTTTATGGTAGGCTTAATGACGTCGTTGGTGTGTTGATGCTGGTGCTAGATTTGGTGTCGTTGGATGTGGTCATGTTGTTGTTTTTTTGTTGAAGTTGGTGTTGGCGATGGTTTTGTTGGTCATGGCAGTGTTTTCGTGTTTTTTATTAAAAATCAATGTTGGTGGTGGAGGTGATGGCGTTGTTGTTGTTGTTGTGTGTGGTGATGACGTTTATGGTGGTGGAAGTAATGTTGTCGTCATTGGTAGTGATGGCGATGGTGGTTTTGTAGCTGTTGCCTCCCCTTCCATAACATGTCAGTGGCTCGTTGCTCCTCACCCTGCCTCCTGCATCCAAAGCCACACCCAGGGCCATCCTAGCCAGGTCTCTGCACCAGCAGTCGACAAGAGACTCATCAGTGAGAGGTCGCCATGAGGCCGTGAGCCAGAGGAGACTCTGCTCTGCTGTCGGGTCATTTCCATAGCGTTCAGAGATGCCTGTGTCATCAGGCCGAGGGTGGCTTGCTCTGAGAAGATCGACGCCCTCCCTGTCAATTGTGGCGACATTGAACGCGTTGGGTCACCTGTTTCAATGTCTGTGGTGTGATAACAAATGTATGGGACATCTTTGAGTTCCTGTTTTGAGGTTCTTTATACTACCAAATTTAAAGAACACTTGCAGGTGCCTGTTTTAAAAAAGTTTTCATTCACCAACATTAAAGGACACTTGCGGGTGCCTGATGCAAAGTCGTTAAAGTCAGTAGTCTTAAGGAACATTGACATTTGTAGTGTCAGGAGAATTAAGGGACACTAACAGGTGCGTGTGTTTAGGTCTAAGGGGAGACTTGCAGGTGTCGTTTTCAATACTTTTAGTGTCTTCAGATTTAAAAGGTCACTTTCAGAAGTCTGTGAGAACTTTTCAGTGTTTTCAGGTGCCCGTATCAGTATCTTGGTAGATTTAAGGAACACTTTTGGGTGCATGTGTCAATGTGTATAATGTCAGCGGCTTTAAGGGGCGTTTACAGGTGCCTGTATCAAAATGTTGAGTGTCAACTGATTTAAGAATCGCCTGCAAGTGCCTTCGTCAAAGTCTGTAGTATCGGCCAATTTTATTTCTTTGATTTCTTTAGTGTAAACAGAAGGGCATGCTGATATTGATCTAGTGGAAACAATCAGTCAGATCACTAAGATGGAGAAGATAAATGATGATTTTGTGAGCCTTCCTGGGTTACCTTGTTATGTTCACCCAGCTGTTATTCTCATTTTCATCGTTATTTTTGATAGTTGTTAAAGATGATGATAATGGTGATGATGATGTTGAGCATATTTTAAAACATCATCAAGTGGCTAAAATAAATCAATCTCTCTCTCCTCTCTCTCTCTCTCTCTCTCTCTCTCTCTCTCTCCCCTCTCCTCTCCTCTCTCTCTCTCTCTCCTAAATAAATATCAGTTGTCTTGGTGTTGTAAGGGTGTAAAAAAAAATGAAGGTGATGAACTCATGTATGTATCAGTCCGTTGTTTGTCCACAAAAGGATTGGCAGTTACAAGTGCTGTTGCTGTTGCTGTTGTGTGCAGACCGTGTCATCCAATCAAAGATGGCCACTTCGCCTGGGACCGAACCGCGGCCACCACACTGACAGAGTAAGCACGTCTGGGTGTTGTGACTGTTTGGGCATTGTGGAGGTAGTCATGATGATAATGATAATGACAGAATGAGCCTGAAAGAGGACATGGACGTGGACAAATAGTGTCAATGTGTATGATGATGACGATGACGATGATAAGGATGGCAGCATGAATCTACGCGTTGGACGTGTAAAACCTGGAAAAAGAAAAATTATGATAATGAAGATGATGATTACGGTGATGATTATGATGACCAGTATGATGATGATGTGTTGATGATGGTGATAATGATGATGATGATGATGTTGACGACGACGATAATGATGATTGATAATGATGACGATGATAATGATGATGTCGACAGCATCAACCTCCTAGTGGACAAGGGCAAACTGGTGGCAGTGGTGGGATGATGAAGACGACGATGATGATGAGATGATGATGATGATGATGATGATGATGATGACGATGATGATGATGATGATGATGATAGATGATGATGACGACGACGACGACGACGATGATGATGATGATGATGATGATGACGATGATGATGATGATGATGACGATGATGATGATGTCCACAGCATCAACCTCCAAGTGGTCAAGGCAAACTGGTGGCAGTGGTGGGATGATGATGACGATGACGAGATGATGATGATGATGAGATGATGATGGTGATGACGATGATTGGGGATACGATGATGACCCATGATGACGTGATGATGATGATGATGACGACGACGATGACGATGATGATGATGCCACAGCATCACCTCCAGTGGTCAAGGGAACGTGCAGTGTGGGCCTGTGGCTTGGCAAATCCTCCCCATCAGCCCAGTTGGGAGAGATGGAAACAAGGGCCCGTCGCTTTAAAGGTCGTACTCTGATAGCCCTCCATGACGTAAGCACGCACGCACCCCGTACTCAAACACACACACACACACACACCCACACACACACACACACACACACACACACTCACACCATACACACACACCACACACACACCCACACACACAACACTCACACACACACACACACACACGACACACGTACGCACGCACGCACGCATCGCACGCACGCACGCACGCACGCACGCACACACACACCACACACACACACACACACACACACACCCAACACGGCACTGAGCTGCATGCCTGTCTGTACGATCCGAAAGCAGCCGATACAACACGCACCGTTAGTAAGTGAGGCGTCATACCCTCTCAAGGATCATGTTCCACCGTGAACGATACTCGTGGGATGTTCCCAAAGCGTCGAGATCAGCCGCTCTTTTCAAAGCCACAGCATTGCAGCCGCTGTGTGTTTCTTGTGCCTCGTTTATCGCAAAAACATAATTCATGTCTCCTAGCAATGGCACTTCTCTTCAACAAAAGTAAAAAAAAAAAGCCCCCGAAGTCACGTGTTAAAAAAACACCAGAACGAAAAACAGGGCATGAAAAGAAATGCCATTGATCACAACATTTCGTCATAGAGCGTTAAAAGGCATAAAAGGGTAGAAAGGGTATATGTTGGTAAATGTGCTTAGTCCTGCGAAGAAACATGCTTATGCCCCTTTTCATCTTGACAGGCTTTTCCCATGAAAACTAAAACTGTGTGTGCAAGTCCACACATGCGTGGTTTCGTCCAGCAAAATGTCAGCCAGGACCGGATATGAGTACAAATGATCGATCATTCAAGGCTTGTGTATTGGGCAATGTAACTGGTTAGGGTACATGAACTGCTGTCCGTGTGTTGGCAACCTTAACCATTCAGGGTGCATCAAACAGCCCCGTGTGTTAGCACCTTAACTAGTCAGGACAACCCTAAGTCCTCGCCCCCTCCACCCAATCCCTCCCCCCTCCACCGAGTGTCAGTACCATTAACCGGTCAATGTACACGCACAGATTGCCTCGTGTGACAACAGCTTTAAACTGGAGAGCAAAGACTCAGAAAGGTAATCAACCCCCCTTGGGGGGGCCGCCTTTTGTGTCATGCACCTCAACTTGCCCTGAAATATCCATTGTTATGTGTGTCGGGAGCGTAACTATCCCAATTAGCCACCGTGATTGGTACCTTAAATGACCATGGTAGACCCGATTGTCCATTTATTTCCGACGGGCCTGCCTCTTTTTTCCCGGGATTGGATGATTCAAATAAATTTTCAATGGAAGTAAAAAGTCATTACAGCTTCTTTTTTTAACAGTTGAGAACGGAGTTTTGCAGTTATGCTTCGTTAATGATCGTATCTTCAATTCAAACGTGAAGTCGGTTCTCGTCTGCGGGTCAGCGAGGATTGGAGAATCGAACCAAGGTAATACAGCAAAAAAATTCAGACCTTCATCAACACCTTGTCTGAACGCATCTTCGAAAAACAGATGTCCAGAAAAAATCACAATGAAGAAAATCTGGAAGCAAGCAGACAGGAACCAGTGCCCAAGCAGATTCTGCGGAGGAATTGGGGCTGGATTGGACACACTGTCAGGAAGCCAGCAATCCAGCACCACACGCCTAAGCCCTGACAATGGAACCCGCAGGGTAAAGGAAGAGAGGCCGACCTCGCAGCAGCTGGAGGCGAGACACTGGACAGAGATATTATAGAGCAGGGACCAACTGGACAGGCATTCAGGCGAGCAGGCCCAGAACCGAGTGCGATAGTGGAGTGTTGTCGAAGGGGGGGCCCCTATGGCTTCAACGCCTTGAAGCTATGGGCCTAAGTAATAAGATTTATATGATCACACTGACATGACAAACCAACCCACGAAAGCAATCGCCAAAATGAGAAGCACAGAACTTATCCCCAAATACAACACAGTTCGTGCCTCAGATGAAGCGGTCATCCAGCTGAATGAATATTGTGCAATCCCGTGTGTGTGGCATGGATGTCAAGCAGGAACAGGACCGTGTTTATTTGTGATGGCAGTGTTTGTGTGTCAGTTCATGTGGTCTGCATTTCTGCTGCTGTCTGGAAGGCTGGCGACTCTGATGTGTGTGTTGTGTGTGTGTGTGTGTGTGTGTGTGTGTGTGTGTGAGTGTGTGTGTGTGTGTGGTGTAGTTGTGAGTGTGTGTTTGGCCACGCGCACGACGTTCGTGTGTGCTAGCTTCTCTCTCACTCACTGCTACTCCTCTCTCTCTCTCCGTCTCTCTCCACTCTCTCTCTCTCTCTCTCTCCATTGGAATAATTCCTCAGTACTGTGTGTGCCTTCTCTCTCTCTCTCCTCTCTCTCACTCTCTCTCTCTCTCCCTCCTCTCCTCTCTCGTCTCTCTCTCTCCTCTGATTGTTCGTCATACTTTTCAACCCCGTCTTCACCTCCGTCCTCTTTCAACTTTTTTTTGTTCTTGTTGTTCCTTTATTCTCTTCTCTCCTCGTCAATTTCTTCTCTCCTCCGTCAATGTTCTTCTCTCCTCCGTCAATGTTCTTCTCCGTCCTCCCCCGTTTTCATGTTTCAATTTCTCTCCCCTGTCAATGTTCGTTTTCTCTCCTCCGTCAATGTTCTTCTCTCCTCCGTCAATGTTCTTCTCTCCTCCGTCAATGTTTTCTTTTCTCCTCCGTCAATTGTCTTCTCTCCTCCGTCCAATGTTCTTCTCATCCTCCGTCAATGTTCTTTCCTCCTCCGTCAATGTTCATCTCTCTTCACTCTTCCTCCGTCAATGTTCATCTCAACCTCCTCCGTCATGTTCTTCTCCGTCCTCCGTCAATGTTCTTATCCTCCTCCGTCCATGTTCTTTTCTCCTCCGTCATGTTCATTTTTGGGTTTTTTTTTTTTTTTTTTTTTTTTTTTTTTTTGTTTTTTTTTTTTCCCTCCTCCGTCAATGTCTTTTCTCCTTAGTTTACTCCGACGTTTTTCTGCAAGACCTCTTTTCCTGTTCTTTCCTCCTCGTCCTCTTTGTAATCTATTCCTTCTATTTTTCCGCTCTCCTTCTCCTTCCTAACCCTCCCTCTTCTTCGTTCTCCTCCTCCTCCGTTGCGATTTTGCTCCTTCCTTCGTTCGTGGTTTTTTTTCTCTCTCCCTTGTTCTTCTATTTGAACTTTCTTCCCTTTTATTTGGTTGGTTTTTTCCCCCCTCCCTCCCCCTCCTCTGTCTTTCCTTCGTTATCCCCTCCATCTCGTTCTCCTTCCTTCTACTCTTCGTCCTTCCTTTTTTACCCCCTTCCTTGCGTTCCTTCTCGTTCTTGACTTTTCTTCCTCTGCCTCTGTCTTCTCCTTCTATTCGTGAGTTCTTCCTTTCTCTGTTCTTCATGTTTCGTCCTTCCTGCTTCCCCCTTCTTTCTCTTTCTCCGGTTACTTCTTGTTCCTTCCTCCTCCTCTTTCGTCCCTCGTTTTCCTTCCTCCAACCTTTGCTTCTCTCCCCTCTTCTTCTTCCTTCTTCTGTTTCTTTCGCGTTCTTTTTCTTCCTCTTTTTTTTTTCCCTTTTTTTCTATTTCTTGTGCTTCTTTTTCCCCCTTCCCATGACTCCACTTCCTCCTCTTACTTCCGCTTTCCTTCTCTCCCTCATCCTTCTTCCTTCTCCTGTTTCTTTCTTCCTTCGCTTCCTTTGTTATTCTCCACCGTCCTTTACCTCCTCCCACTCTTTTTCCTTTTCTTTGTCTTCATCCCACCTCCCTCTCCGTCCCTTCTTTCTCCCCCCTCTTCCTTCCTTATTCTCTCTACTCCTTTCATCTCCTCTCTTTTCTTTTCTTTCCTTCCTCATGGGTCTTCCTCATTTCCTTCTCTCTTTCCTTCCTTCTCCAACTTCTTGCTTCTTCTCCTCGTTCCTGCCAGTTCCTCTCGCTGATTATTTTCCCTCCTCCTCTTTCGATATTTCCCTTTCTTTCATCTTTCTTTCACCACCTTCTACTATTCCTCCCCCACCTCCCTTTGTTCTTGTTTCTGTGCTGTTCCTTCTTCCTCTCTTTATCCACGATACCAGTGTTTTCTGTCTGTTAGTTATTCCTTTCTTCCTCACTTTTTTATCCAGCGATACGCAGTGTTTTGTCTGTTCCTTCATCCACTCTTTTATCCAGCGATACGCAGTGTCTTGAGAAGGTGATGATGGGTTTGCAGGATTCTGATAACTGTGATGACGTTTGATTAGGATTCTGAAGAACTGAGATGATGGTTGATTAGGATTCTGATGAAACTGTGATGAATGGTGTGCAGGATTCTGATGAACTGTGATTATGGTGAGCAGGATTCTGGATGAACTGTGATGACGTTGGTTAGGATTCTGATGAACTGTGATTGATGGTTTGATTAGGATTCTGATGAACTTGATGACGGTTGATTAGGGATTCGGAGAACAGTGATGATGGTTGAATAGGGATTTGATGAACTGTACGACGGTTGATTAGATATTCAGATTAACAGAGGATGATGTTGATTAGGATCTGATGACACTATGATGACGGTTGATTAGCATTCTGATGAACTGTGGATGATGTTGATTAAGGATTCCGATAACATGATGAACGGTTGATTAGGATTCTGATGAACAGTGATGAGGGTTGTGCATAATCTGATTGAACTGTGATGATGGTTGTCAGGATTCTGATGAACTGTGAATGACCGGGTTGTGCAGGATTCTGAGAACTTATGATGACGGTTGATAGGAGTCGGATGAACTGGATGATGGTTGATTAGGATTCTGATGAACTGTGATGACGGTTGATTAGTGATTCTGATGACCTATGATGACGGTTGATTAGGATTCTGAGAACAGATGGATGGTTGTGCAGGATCTGATGAACTATGATAACGCTTGATTAGGATTCTGATGAACTATGATGACGGTTGATTAAGGGTCTGATGAACTTTGAATGACGGTTGTGCAGGATTCTGATAACTGTGATGACGGTTGTGCAGGATGCGGATGAACTGTGATGACGGTTTGTGCGGATTCTGATGAACTGTGATGAAGGTTGTTTATTATTCTGATGAAACTGTGATGACGGTTGTGCAGGATTCTGATGACTGTGATGAACGTAGTGCGGGATTCCTGACGAACATTAGATGACGTTGATAGGATTCTCTGATGAACTGTGATGTCGGTTGTGCAGGATTCTGATGAACTCATGATGATATGATGGGTAGTCAGGATTCTGATGAACTATCTGGAGGATGCGGGCCGAGGGGAGGACTGGCCATAGGCTTCGTCATCAGTCTGGGCATGATCGTCGTCATCATCGTCAAGTCCGTCCTCTTCGCCCACTCCAATGTTCACCTCCACTCGCATTCGGCATGCGTGTCCAAGGCCTGCCTGGTCTCTGCCATCTACCAGAAGGCTAAATGAGGTGGGGTTGTTGCACTCTGCCATCTAACAGAAGGTAAAATGAGGGGGGGTGTTTGCTCTCTCCAACTACCAGAAGTAAATGAGGGGAGGGGTGTTGCTCACCGGCCATCTACCAGAAGGTAAATGAGGGTGGGTGTTGCCTCTGCCATCGTACCAGAAAGGTAAATTGAGGGTGGTGTGTTACTCCTATCATCTACCAGAATGTAAATGAGGGTGGGTGTACTCTCCTGCCAACTACCAGAAGGAAATGAGGGTTGGGTGTTGCTCTCTGCATCTACCAGAAAGGTAAATGAGAGTGGGGATGTTGCTCTCTGCCATCTACAGAAGGTAATGAGTGTGGGTGTTGCTCTCTGACATCTACTCAGAAGGTAAATGAGGTGGGGTGTTGCTCTCTGCCATCTGACAGAAGGTAAATGAGGGTGGGGTGTTGCTCTCTGCCATCTACCAGAAGGAAAATGAGGGTGGGGTGTTGCCTCTGGACCATCTACCAGAAAGGTAAATGAGGTGGGTGTTGCTCTCGCCATCTACCAGAAGGTAAATGAGGTGGGTGGTTGCTCTCTGCATCTACCAGAAGGTAAATGAGGTGGGGGTGTTGCTCTCTGCCATCTACCCAGAAGGTAAATGAGGTGGGGTTGTCTGGTCTGAAGGTAAATGAGGAGGGAGGTTGTTGATGGCAGAAGGTAAATGAGGGTGATGTTGTATTAGAAGGTAAATGAGTGAAGTGAGGTTTTAGCTGGTCTGAAGTAAATGAGGGTGAGGTGATGCTGGTCAGAAGGTAAAAGGGTGAGGTGTTGCTGGTCAAAGTATATGAGGTGAAGGTGTTTCTGGTAGAAGTAAATAGGTGACTGTCGCTGAAGAGTAAATGAGGGTAAGGTGTTGCTGACAGAAGGTAAATGAAGGGTGAGGTGATTGTTGAAGGAAAATGATAGTGAGTTTATGCAGGTCAAACGGTTAAATGACGGGTGAGGTGTTGCTGGTCAGAAGGTAAATGAGGGGAGTGTTGCTGAATGTAAAATGAGGGTGAAGGGTTTGCTGGTCAGAAGGTAATTGGAGGGTGCGTGTTGTTGATCAGAAGGTAAATGAAGGGTGAGGGTTGCTGAAGGTAAATGAGGTGAGGTGTTGCTGATCAGAAGGTAAAGTGAGGGTGAGTGTTTGCTGAAGGTAAATGAGGTTGAGGTGTTGCTGAAGGTAAATGAGGGTGAGGTGTTAGCTGGTAGAAAGGTAAGAGGGTGAAGGTGTTGCTGAGGTAAATGAGGGTGAGGTGTTCTGGTTCAGAAGGTAAAGTAGGGTGAGGTTTGCTGGTCATAAGATGTAAAAGAGGGTGAGGATGTTGCTGGACAGAAGGTAAATGAGGGGAGGAGTTGCTGGTCAGAAGGGTAAATGAGGGAGGAGTGTGCTGGTCAAAGGTAAATGAGGGTGAGTTGTTGCTGGTCAGAAGGAAAATGAGGGCGAGGTGTTGGCTGAAGGTGAAAATGAGGATGAGGTGTTTTTGCTGGTCAGAAGGTAAATAAGGGTGGAGGTGATGTTGACGGTAAATGAGGGTGAGGTGTTGTTGAAAGGTAAATGAGGTGAGGTTTGCTGGTCAGAAGGTAAATGAGGTGAGTGTTGCTGAGTCTGAAGTAAACGAGGGTGAGATGTTGCTGGTCAGAATGTAAAAAGAGGGTGAAGGTTGTAGCTGGTCATAAGGTAACTGAGGGGAGGTGTTTTGCTGACAAAGGTAAATGAGATGAGGTGTTGCTGAAGGTAAATGAGGGTGAGGTGTTGCTGGTCCGAAGGTAAATGAGGGTGAGGTGAAGTTGAAGGTAAAAGAGGGGGAGGTGTTGCTGGTCTGAAGAAAACGAGGTGTGAGTGATTTGCTGGTCAGAAGGTAACTGAGGGAGAGTTTAGCTGGTCAGAAGGTAAATGAAGGTGAGGTGTTGCTGTGTCAGAAGTTAAATGAGGTGAGGTGTTTGCTGGTCATAAGGTAAATGATGGTGAGGTGTTGCTGTCAGAAAGGAAAATGAAGGGTGAGGTGTTTGCTGTCAGAAGGTAAACGAGGGTGAAGGTTTTGTTGAAGGTAATGAGGGTGAGGTGTTGCTGTGTGTCAAAGGTAAACGAGGGTGGAAGGTGATGCTGAAGGTAAATGAGGGTAGTGTTGCTGGGACAGAAGGTTAAAAGAGGGTGAGGTGTTGTAGAAGGTAAATGAGGGTGCGGTGTTGCTGGTCTAGGTGAAAGGAACTTATAGTTCTTGGACGTCGCTGACAGACCAGAAAGTAAACAATGACCAGGCAGCCGCCTCTACGAAGTGTTTTAGCGTCGCGGAGACACCCGGTGGAGGTCGTGGTTCGATTCCCATCTGAGCCTGTAGGGATATTGTCTGCCCCGACCGCTCCAACCCCAGATTGAGTTGCTACGGCTCAGTGGGAAGACAGGGACCACACAGTCGAGTTTCATCCACTTCATGATGCGTCACTGTAGAGGTTGCTCAAACTACCTGACCAACACTGCAGGCGTCTGTATTTCTCGCTCCTAGTTAGTTTGACGCCGATATATTATCAAAGTAGCATGGGGGTTCCAGTCCTGGTCATGCATCTCAGACCGGAATAGAAAATCCGTACATCCGCAGGGACAGAAAAAAAAAAGAAAGAAAGTGAACAACAGCAAGATGCTGAGATGATAAAATCGTTATGATAATGGAAATAATAATATAATGAATGAACTTATGTAGCGCCTATTCTCAGCGAGAGACCAATGCTCTCAGCGCTTTACAATCCACCACCCCTTTACACAACGGGTTGCCTACCTGGGTAGTGCCGACTGAAGAGCAATCAGCTGGCGGCTTCATACAGACGATTCCCTGTCAACCAGTCAATATCGTTTCACTCAGTTCCTTACTTTCCTTCATTTCTTTGCATTTTCCTCACGCGGGTGGCATGCTATGTGTAACGTGTCCTCCATACCAACGGGCCAAACTGGCCTTCTCTCCGAAAATGGTGATGGGAATTTGACGTGAGTGCAAGATATTGTGGCGTGCGTTCACACACGGAACCTCGGTTTTATAGTCTCATATTCGAAGAAACTGTATGGGAAATGAGTAAGAATCAATGTTAACTCCGAGGGAAAAAATCATCCCCCGCGGTACCGAAACGGCCCCAGCGGAGTTTACGGAACCCGCGACCCCAGGATCACGAGTCCGGCGTTCTTCCAGCAGAGGGCACTTCTGGCCCCACAGGTAACAGTGAGAAGAGACTAAGGGCTGTGTCGTCAATGCGTAAATTTCCACGTCAAGAAGGTGATGAAGGGCAGAGTGTGACCGGAGTGATGAGAGGATGAGTTCTTTGTCATCAGCTCGACCAGAGGATAGACAAACGAAGACAAACCCGGGGAAAGGAGCGGGGGCGAACGCCAGGCCAGTGTACAGAGGTCTGAAGCCAAACAAAGGCACAGTGTAAGAAGGATGAACGTGAGCAGGTCCTTTGTCATTAGTGTCTACGGAGGAGAGATCAACTCTCTGTCTTCCTTCAAGGCTTTCTTAAAACATCCCTCTTCACCTAGATGTTATCTTTTTCCCTCCCCTTCCCTTGTCCCATCAAATTGATTTTGCGACTAATGTGTTGTGTGTTGTGTGTGTGTGGTGGTGTGTGTGTGTGTGTTGTATGGTGTGTGTGTGAGTGTGTGTGTGTGTGTGTGTGTGCTTGCGCGCCAGCGCGCGCATCACCCCCATCTGTGTTTGTGTGTGGTGTGTGTGTGTTGTGTGTGTGTGTGTGTGTGTCTGTTCTGTGCTGTCCTGTCTGTCTGTACTGTCCTCAGGTGCCCTGAACGTGACCAGCGCGGCCAGGAACAGCAGCAAACACGGAGGGCGAAGGGTTTGTCAACCTGATGTCGGTGGACGCTCAGAAGGAAAACTGGACCTGATGGCCGTCTTTCTTCTCCTTCTCGCCGTCACCACCCCGTGCAGGGTTATCGTGCTAATGCGCTGCTCTACTTACACCATAGGTCAGTCTCATACTTCACCATAGGTCATGTCTATTCAACCTTAGTCAGTGTCTACTTCACCATAGGTCAGTGTCTATTCTACCATAGGCAAGTGTTCTACTCACCATAGGACAGTGTCCTACTTCACCATAGGTCAGTGTACTATTCAACAAAGGTCAGTGTCTACATCACCATAGGTCAGTGTCTACTTCACCATAGTCATGTCTATTCTACCATAGGTCATGTCAACTTCACCATAAGATCAGTGTCAATTCTACCATAGTCAGTGTTCCCCCCCCCCCTCCTTACCCCCCTTTTTTTCCCAACCATAGGTTCAGTGTCTATTTCTACCATAGGTCAGTGTCTACTTCACCATAGGACAGTGTCTACTTCACCATAGTCAGTGTCTACTATAGTCAGTTTCTATCCTACCATAGTTCAGTGTCCCTACTTCACCATAGGTCAGTGTCTGCTTCACCATAGTCAGTGTCTATTCTACCAAAGGTCAGTGTCTACTCCACCATAGTCAGTTCTACCTTTGCCATAGTTCAGTGTCTACCTCCACCATAGGCCGTGCTATTCCACACCATAGGTCAGTGTCTATTTACCATAGTTTCAGTGTCTACTCCCACATAGTCAGGTCTATTTCACCATTGGTCGGTGCTACTCCACCAAGGCCATGTCTACACACCAAGGTCAGTGTCTACTCCACCTAGTTTTCAGTGTCCTATTTTCACCATAGGTCAGTGTCTAACTCCACCCTAGGTCAGTGTCTACGTTCACCATAGTCAGTGTCTACTATCCAACCACAGTTCGATGTCTACTAACCATAGTTCAGTGTCTGGTTCACCATAATCCGTGTCAACTCACCAAGGTCAGTGTCTACTTCACCATAGGTCAGTGTCCTATAACTATAGGTCAGTGTCCCACTCCAACCATTAGGTCAGTGTCTACTTCACCATAAGTCAGTGTTTACTTCACCATAGGTTCCATTGTCTAACATAGGTCATGTCTACTTCACAATAGATCAGTGTCTACTTCACTATAGGTCGGTCACTAACTTCACCACCAGTCGGTCACGGCTTCACTATAGGTCATAGTCCTACTTTAACATAGGTCAGTCACTATTTGATCTTTAGGTCAGCTCTACTTCACAATAGTTCAACACTGCTTCACTATAGGTCCTGACAAGTTCCACCATAGGTAGTCACTACTGTCAACCTCAGGTCAGTCCACTTCAAACCATTGGTCCATGTCCTTAACGTTACCATAGGTCCGTGTCTACTTCACCATAGGTCAGTTCTGCTTCCACCATTGGTCAGTGCCTACTCACCATAGGTCAGGTCCCTCAACTTCACCATAGGTCCAGTGTCTACTTCACCATAGGTCAGTTCTACATCACCATTGATCAGTGCGGGGGGGGGGGGGGGGTATTTTGACAACCATAGGTACATGTTCTACTTCACCATAGGTCATTCCTCTACTTCACCATAGGTCAGTGCCGTACTTCAACATGGTCAGTGCCTACTTCACCATCGGTCAGTGTCTACCTCACCAAGTTCGGTCACAACTTTCCTCAAAAGTCAAACACTAACTTCAACCATAGCTCAATGTCTACTCTTCATAATAGTGTGCAGTGACCTGCTTCACCATAGTTCAGTGTCTTCTTCATCATAGACAGTTCACTACCGGGGTCACTATACGTAGTCCTACTTCACCATAGGTTCAACACTACTTCACCAAAGGTCAGTGACTATTCACCAAAGGTCACTGTCTACTTCACCATAGATTTAGTCACCACTTCACCAAAGGTCAACATCACCAAGGTCAGTGTCTACTACACCATAGGTCAGTCCATCAACCATCAACCATAGTCAGTTCTACTTCACATTAGTCAGTGTCTACTTGACCTTGAGTCAGCGTCTACTTCAACCATATGTCTGTGTCTACTTCACAATAGGTAATCACTACTTCACCATAGGTCAGTCACACTATCCATAGGTCATTGTCTACTTTACCATAGGTCCTGTGTCTACTTCACCATAGTTCAGTGTGCCAAAACTACACCCTAGGTCAATGCCTAGTTCACGCATAGGTCATTCACATCTTCAACCATATTGTCGGTCACTACTTCACAATAAATCATCACATAACTATCACCATAGGTCAGTGTCTAACTTCACCATAGGTCAGTCCACTACTTCACCTTAGGTCTGTTCTACTTCAACCATAGGTCAGGTTCCACTACTTCACCATACGTATGGTTCACTATTTATTTTTGTTCTTACCATAGGACAAGTGTCTAACTTCACCATCGTCATCCACCTACTTCACCCCATACGTTGGTCCCTACTTCACCATAGGTCTTGTCCTACTTTACCATAGTCAATCCACTACTACTTCACCTTAGGTCAGTTCTACTTCATCCAAAGGTCAGTGACTACTTCACCATAGGTCAGTTTACTACTTCACCTTAGGTCAGTTTCTACTTCACCATAGTCGAGTGGTCACTTCACCATAGGGTCGGTCACTACTTCACCTTAGGACAGTGTCTACTTCTACCATAGTCAGTGTCAACTTTCACCATAGGTACAGCCACTATTTCACCTTTAGGTCAGTTCTACTTTACCATAGGTCAGTCCCACTTGCTTCACCATATGTCAGTGTCTACTTTACCATAGAACAGTCCACTACTTCACCAAAGGTCAGTGTCTATTTATGCACAGGTGAGTGACAACTACACCATAGGTCAGTGTCCCTGCTTCACCATATCAAAAGCAACTTACACTATAGGTCAGTTACATCTCCACTATAGGACAGGGTCTACTTCACCATAGGTCAGTCACATTTCACCATAGTCAATTGTCCAACTTCGACCCATAGGTCAGTCAGCTACTTACACCATAGTCATGTCTAACTTCACCATAAGGTACACCAAAAGTGAGTCACTACTTCACTGTAGGTCCGTGTCAACTTCACCATAGGTCATTGTCTACTCACTTTACGATCAGTCACATACTTCACCAAAGGTCCCCGTACTACTCACTGTCTGTCCAGTGACAACTTCACCATAGACAATTGTCTACTTCACATAAAGGTCATTCACTACTTCAACCATAGGACCTTGTCTAGCATCACTTTTAGTCAGACACTACTTCACTAAAAAGGTCAGGTCACTACTTCACACCAAAGGTCAGTCACAACTTCCGTGTAGGTCAGTGACTACTTCCTATATAGTACAGTGGCTTCGTATCATAGGTCAGTCACTACTTCACCATAGCCAGACGCTACTTTTCACCATAGTCAGTGACTGACTTCACCATAGTCAGTGACTCCTTCACCATAGGTCCGGCGAAAAAAAAAACTACTTCATTCATATCAATTACTACTCATGAGTCCTAAGGTCAGATCTGCCTCATCACAGGTCTTTGTACTTTTATCCAGTTCCTTGACTACTACATTCAAAGGTCGGTGGTCCTACATCATGAAAGGTCAGTCCTGTTTCATTCCTAGTATCACCACAGGTCATTCCTAATTCATAGAGGAAGTTGCTATTTCGCTGTAGTATAAGTGGTCTTCCTATAACTCAGTCATAGACTTATTTATCCATAGATATGTTTTGTGTCGTACCCTGGCTAAAAAGATCTCCAGGGTTATTCATCGAACCGCTGAAGCATTTGAACACTATGGTTCAAAAGCATCAGCGAGGAAATGAGAGAACATTACGTGTGTGACTCGGTATTTTGTGATTACAATCAGACTTCGAGGGAATTTGAATATTGATGTTGCTATGCTAGGAGCTTGACACGACTGAAGTACAAATCCCCGCATTAACTAGGCTGATCAATAACAGCATTTTTGATTTGCGCTTGATGTTCAAGGCCTATGTCAGCTGTCTGTGGCAGCATCCTTTCAAACAAAGCAAATTCGAGACGGTTGACACAGTAATTGGGCGTAAAGCACGGTAACCACCAGTCAGCCCATGAGGCGGGAGGCAGAAAGAAGGGTGCGGCTAGGTCAACAGGAAGAGGTAAATGACTTCCAAATTGCGCAACGAACTCCAGCTGGCAACAGGCCCAGACGTATTTATGATGGTTATAAGGAAGTTTATTTAATATATATCCTCTCGATCCGGGTCACGGCTCAGTTGGTCTCTGGCAGAAATAGACGATTCTGCAGGCGGCGGTCACGCCCACCAGCCAACCAGCCAACCATCACAACCAACCAGCCAACCAGCCAACTGGCAGACATAAAACCCGAAACTCATTTGGTAGAGCGGCCGGACTCGTGGATCCTGGGGGTCGCGGGTTCGAATGCCCGCCGGGCCGGGCCGTTTACGGTACAGGTGGATTTTTTTCCCTCGGAGTTAAACATTGGTTCTGACTCCCATTTCCTCAGCAGTCCTTCGAATGAGACTATAAACCGAGGTTCCGAGGTGTTGAACGACGCATAACAATCATGCGCCACATGTTAAAATCCCCATCACGCAAACTTTCGGAAGAGAAGGCCAGATATTCGGTTGGATGATACGTTACACATAGACATGCACCCTGCGTGGAGAAAATGGAAGAATAGGAAGTAAGAATAATGAGTGAACAACAATGGATTACATTGACTGAAGTCACGGGAAACGACTGAATGAAGCGTCAGCTGTCACTCTTCAGTCGGTCCAACTACCAGGTAGGCAGCCCGTGTGTAAACAATGTGGAATGTAAGAGCGCTTAGAGAGCTTGGTCTCTAGCCGCGAATAGGCCGCTATAATAATATATTCATTATTATAATTATTATTATCAATTATTATTATAATTATTTATTAATTTATTATTATTATTATTGTTGTTGTTGTTAACCTGCCCTCCCTAGTCATTCCTTCAACCTTTTTCCACTAGCTGCACGTAACTACCGAGTTCGATGTTTGATTATTTCTAGGTCTCTTTCCCCCAGTCCCATCTCTCTTCGCATGGTGGTAGTGCTGGCCCTACTGATTCCATCCAACCCCATTTCGTCATGTACAATCAGAGCAAGCTGCAGCGAACAACCTGCACTTCAAGGACAATCCCGCATCAAGCTCTACAATGAGATTCTAACGGCATCAAGGTACGGTGTGGTGAGCCTGTGGGTTAGAGGCAGGCTGTCCATTTTGTCGTTGTAGTCATGCTTGGAGCCACCAGCGTGATGGGCGCTAGTGCCATGAATGACCACAGGCAATGGTAACAGGGCTGTGAAGACTACCGATGGGTTTGTACTACAGCTTTGACGTACTGCCAAGAGGGTGGCTACGCTGTGAGACGTTACCGTGGATCTTGGTAACTGCTATGACATACTACCGTGATGATACTACTGTGTCTATGATACACTATGACATGGACTACTGCTAATGACACACCACCATGAGGTACTACTGCTATGACGTACTACCCACGATGTACTACTGCTATGACTACTACCGTGACTGGGTACTCCTGCTATGCACATACTGCCCGTGATGGTGTGCTACAGCCATGACTGTACTACCATGATCGTACTACTGCTATGACGTACTACCGTGACGGTAACTACAGGTATGACATACTACCGTGATGGAACTACTGCCCATGAAGTACTACCGTGATCTACACTGCATTATGACGTACTACCGTGATGGTGCTAACTGCCATGACGTACACCGAGGTCGTACTACTGCTATGACGTACAACCAGTGATGGTACAACTGCTATGACGTACTACCAAGATGTACTACTGCTGTGAAATCTACCCATGCTGGTCACTACTGCAATGACACTCTACCATGAGGTACCACGCAATTACGCAACTCTAACTAAACCATGATGGTCACAACTGCTTGACACCCTAACCAGGATGTGGGCACAACTTGCTATGACACACTACCATGATGGTAAAAACAACTGCTATGGACATCTACCAAGATGGTAAGAACAGCTATGACACTCTACCATGATGGTCCAAGACGCTATGACACTCTAACCATGATGGCAACTACAGATTATGACACACAACCATGATGGGTACAACTGCTATGACACTCAACCATGATGGAACAACTGCATGGACACTCTACCATGATGGGTAACAACTGCTATGACACTCTAACCACAGAAGGCACTACTGCTATTACACTCTACCATGAATGGTACAACTGCTATGAAACGCAAGCCATGAAGGTACAGACCTGCTATGACGCTCTAACCAAATTGTACAAAACTTGTCTATGGCACTCTACATGATGGTACAACTGCAATGACCTCTACCTATGATGCACTACGCATGACACCACTACCATGATGGATAACAACAGCTATGACACCTATACCAAGATGGTACAGGACTGCTATGGACACACTACCATGATGGTACGAACTGCTATGACACCCCAAAACCCAAGCCGGTAGCTACTGCTAATGACGACTACCATGAAGGAACTACTCTATGAGCCGTAACTACTAACCATGACGTACAAACAGCTATTGACCTACTACCCATGATGGTTACCACTGCTATGACGTACTACATGAAGGTACCACTGCATGACATACTAACATCATAATATCACTTCTCTGACTTCCGCGTCGTTACCACATAAGTAGGAACACTTTTTTGGACAGTAGTCAGAGAAAAAAAATCATTTCCTCCATCATTCCATGCAGTGACCGAAATGCCTGGGAGTACGCCCATTCAACCGTGCTTACCTCCGTGGAGGAACAATGCTGCAACAGGTGCAGGCATAAGAACATCGGGGAACTGACTGCTATGTGTCCCTCCCCCAGGTGCTGAAGTTGTACGCCTGGGAAACCGTCGTTCGGCGAGAAGATCCGGAGAATCCCGACTGGAGGAGATAGCCACGTTGTTGAAGATGGCCTTCTTAAACATCGGGGGGGGGGGCCTCATGCGTCTGTCCTGGGACAAGGCGCCTTTTCTGGTCGTGCTGCAGCACGTGCAGAGTACACACACACACACGCGCCACATCACACGCACACGCACACAGACACGCACTTGCACAGCGCACACACACACACACACACCACACACACACCCAGCACACAACCCACACACACACTCACACACAACAAACGCA
Organism: Conus ventricosus; assembly: GCA_018398815.1. NCBI lineage: Eukaryota > Metazoa > Mollusca > Gastropoda > Neogastropoda > Conidae > Conus > Conus ventricosus. The sequence continues at coordinate 47,202,259 of CM031626.1, forward strand.
CATAGCACACACACGCACACTCACATACACAAACTCGTCACCCGCACGCGCCGCGTGCGTCACACACACACACACAGCATACACTCACACACCACTCACACACCCACACACACACACGACACGCACACACACAACCACACGCACACGCGCGCGCTCGCGGCCCGCACACCACACACACGCACAGCACACGCACACATACAACACACACGCAGGCATAAACACTCACACACACATGCGTGCGCACGCCACACGCACATCACACGCAAACACACCACACACAACCCGCACGCATGCACGCATCGCCCAGCACGCACAGCACCACCACGCACGCACGCACGCACACCCACACACACACAACACACACACAACACAACACATGCCGGGCATACGCAACACCGCATTCTTCAGCGCAACACGCACACACAACACACCCACACACACACACACACACGACACACACACACAACACACACACACACACACAGAACACAAAAGCACACGCACAAGCACACGCAATCGCACGCACGCAACATAAGGAGGTCGACTTTAATTACGTACCACCCCGAAAAAGGCCCTTTCTTTTTAATTGCCATAAATACAAGCAATGCATTTTTTCGAAGAATTCGACTGGAAAAGGTTTAAAAGGGTTAAACAGAGTTTTCCGCAAGCTTGCCGAAAGCTGTCTATTGTCACGTGCGGCATGCAGAGGGGGGGGTTGAAAGTTTGCAGATTGTTGTCAAAATTGCTTGTTTTTTTTGGCAAGAGTGAACAGTGCATCAAAGCCGATTTGGCACTGAAATACAAATGCACGTGCAAAAACCAATGCAATGCAGAGCATTTTACTGACTGAATGCCCCTAAAAGCAGCCCAACGTGCATAATTACTTCATAACACAAAAATTTGCCGGACCCGGGCGAATTGCATGGCTGTAGATGCGAGTTGGCGTTCGAGAAGTGGCCAGAAAGACTACACGTAGTCCCCTTCGACATCAAATCGGCTGATAGAACGTTTTCAAGCCACTTGGAACTGTCAAAGAGGACCCCTCCAGACCAGCCAAAGAAGACCACTGCAATAGATGACAGGTTCATGCCGCATACATGCTCTTCGGACCAGGACCAACCACCTCCAACACCACTCATCAGCGTCGGCTCCAAGCTGCCACTAACACAGCAGTGGTGAGATGACCATCACGCGGCGCCTCACTGCTGCCAACCTTCGAGCAAGGAGCCCAGTCAGGAAATCCCAAAACTGACTGCAGCCCACCGGGCCCGGTCGCCTGGCATGGTGCAACAGCTCACGAACATGGAACCGGGCTCAGTGGCGGAGGTGCATTTTCCACTCGAATGAGGGTCCAAAGTTCCAGTATGAAGCCGAACGAGATGGACCATCGGGTTTGCCGGCTATCCCAGGAGCAGCGGCGATGACGTCATCCAGAGGTCGCGCTTGGTGTGCTCCGTCAATGGTAAGTGGTGGGGGGGGGGGGGCATCAACAGTCCCCCACAAGACTCCCCCTGTACATGTGGATGGCAACCTGAACGGGCCAACGCTACATGCAGGAGATTTTAACGGCTTGTTGTCCCAGCACTCCAGCAGATTGGGGCTCTGCTATGGTTCCTTGGACGAAAATGCCACCCCCCACATCGTATGTCGAGCCGTGAACACTTTATGTGGTGCAAGCTGCATCACCAGATGCCATGGCCGTGCAAACAGAGCCCGGACATGAACCCAATTGAGACATCTGGTGCGAGCTTGGGAGGAGAGAAATCACTCTGTTCCGGCAAATCGACAGGAGCTTCTGCACTACCTGCAGCGAGTTTGGGCAAAACCACCCCCAGGCACTACATTACAAAACAGTCTCAACACCATGAGGCAGCGCTGTGTGGATTGAGTGGCTGCACGAGGGGGGGGGGGGCACACTCGGTTTGATCAGAAACCTGTAAAGAAACACCTTTTGGGGGGGGGGGAATGTACATTTTGGGGGTAGACTCATTCAGGCTCCCCTGTCCTAATCAGAAAGAATGATTTTTTCGATGAAAGTGACAAAATGGTTGTTCACGTGATAATGAAATGAAATATTAAAACATTTTATAAAGTTCTGTAGGTGGGGGGGGGGTCGGGTTTCCTTTCTGATGGGGTGTGTGAGGGACGGTGGGGGGGGGGGAGGGTGTATAAGTGGGTCCTTATTTAAAGTCGTCCCCTGTAGTACACACACGGGAGGGAGGGGGGGCCACCCCCATACACGGCCAACACATTCACTCACACCATATCATTGGTCATTGCTCGACAGGTGACGCTGGCGACTTTTGCGACCTCGTGGCTGGTCAGCGACGTGAAAACTACCTGAGTGCCAGCAAAGCCTTCGTCGCCCTGTCCTTGTTCAACATCCTGCGTGCCCCCCTCAACATCCTATCCACCATGGCGTCTACGTCATCCAGTGTGTGTGTGGTGTGTTGTGATGTGTGTGTGTGTGTGTGTGTTGTCGTTCCGCCCTGTCCTTGTTCAACATCATCCGAACTTTCACTTTTTTTTAAAACTTTTTAGCAAGTTGAAGGCGGAACGGTTAAAAACATTCCTCTTCTTGGTTTTCCTGGTCATGTTGGCATCGGCGGGAACGAAATTGTTGATCGTTAGGCCAAGAACGCCACAAGAGAGACATTGTCCAACACTTATATCCCCTGCTCAGATAGTGAAACCCAAAATTAAACGGATTATTGTAGAGAACCTCTGGCAGGAGGATTGGAACACACAGACGACAACAAACTCTTCAATCCGTTCCCAAACCTTAAGGACATCCTCCCATAGGTACGTCGGGTGGTCGTAAAAGAGGAAACGGGATTTCTGTTCCGGCTGCACACCGGCCATTCCGTATTTTAACCCATTGCTTACCTTTTAAAGAGTGAAGAAGCGCCGTTGGTGCATTCCATGTCAAGCGCCACTCACAATGAAACTTGTTCTTTTAGAGTAGTTGGACATGCCGATGTGGAGACATAAACATTTAAAGCGAATCCATTAGATCCTGTTTCAGGGATGTCCCGCCTGAACGTGACCCTTGATTTTTGAGAGAGATTAACATTTTTCATCGATTTAAGTTCTACGCAGAAAGATTTTTAACAAAGTTTCTGGTGCGTTTGAGACGATGTCGATTTTAACGGAGATGTGTGAAAAGTATGGTTTTTTTTATTTTTTTTTTTTTTTTTTTTGTTTTATACTGGTGAGTTGATTTTAACCGCGTGTGACAGCCTGTTTTTTTTGACTGGTGAGTTGATTTTAAAACGTGGTGACTAGCCCTGATGTGGCCCTTTGCGGTCGGCTGGGCTATAAAGCAACATTAACTCATCTTATCTAAACTTGTTCAACAATCCTGCGAGCCCCCTCAACATTTCCTGTCCCACCATGGGTCACCTATGTCACCCAGGTGAGGTGGTCGTGTGTGTGTGTGTGTGTGTGTTTGATAGTGTGTGTGAGTGTGTGTGTGTGTGCATGAATGGTGTGTGTGTGTGTGTGTGTGTGTGTTGGTGTGTGTGTGTGAAGAGAGAGAGAGATAGGGACAGAGAGAGAGAGGGAGGGGGGAGATAAAACAGACAGACCAGAAGAAAAAAAAAAAACGGAACGACACACACGCAAACTACACACACACAGACACTTTGCAGGTATGTTGAGGGATTGCCTTTGGGGACAATAAGATCACTAGAATCCACAATTATGCATACACATTACATAGTCCCAGACATTTATGCACGCTCTCTCACTCTCTCTCTCTCTCATCCTCTCTCCTCACTCACGTCTCCTCTCTCTCTCTGTCGTCTAATATCACTTCTGTGAAAGACGTAAAACTGAAGTACTACTACTACTACTACTACCACATACTACACTGCACGCACGCAACGCACGGCACGCACGCACGCTCGCAACGCACGCACGCACGCACATCACGCACGCACACAACACACACACACACACACCACAACACACACACACAATGTAGCAGATGAACAGTGGGCTAAGAGAGGGAATTTTTTTAATTAAGCTGGAGTACAGGATACAAGACAAGTTGTTGATGTTGATGGGATGTTGATGTTGAATGGGGATTTTGATGTTGATGGGTGATGTTGATGGTTGATGGGAATGTTGTACTGAAGGGGATGTTGATGTTGATGGGGAGTGTTGATACTTGAATGGGGATGTTGATGGATGTTGATGTTGATGGGGATGTTGATGTTGATGGGGGTGTTAGGTACTGATGGGGATGTTGAAAGATGATGGGGATGTTGGTGTTGATGGTGATGTTGGGTGTTGATGGGGATGTTGGTGTTGATGGGTATGTTGATGTTGATGGGGAGTTGATTGTTGAGTGTTGATGGGATGTTGGTGTTGAAGGAATGTTGATGTTGATGGGGATGCAGGGTTTGATGGGGATGTTGGTGTTTGAATGGGGATGATTTAGGTGTTGATGTTGGTGTGATGGGATGTTGGTGTTGATGGGGATGTTGATGTTGGTTGTTTATGTTGAAGGGTGTGTGATGGGGATGCTGGTGTTGAGGGAGTTGGTATGAATAGGGATGTTGATGTTGATGGGGAAGTTGAAGTTGTGTTGATGGAATGTTTTGGTGATGATGGGATGTTGATGTGGGATGGGATGTTGATGTTGAAGAATGTTTTGATGGGATGTATGATGTTGATGGGATGGATGTGTTGATGGTAATGTTGGTGTTGATGGGGATGTTGATGCTGACGTTTGTCCCCATTTGGTGAATGATGTTTAATGGGGATGTTTAAGCTGACGTGTTGTCCCCATTGCTGATGATGTTGCAGGCGATAGTGGTCCATCACAACGAATCAACAAATTCCTGCTGAACGAGAATCTTGACAAAGAATGTGAAGAGAGACAGCGATGGATGGTATGTCGAGGTATTTCCTGTGAAGACAACACTGATCATTGTAATCCGTGTATTTCTGTGAAGACAACGCTGATCATTGTATGTCGTGGTCTATCGAGAAGACACACTGATCCTTGAATGTCGTTGTCTTTTGCTGTGACGGACAACAACTTGAACATTGTAAGTCGTGGTATTCTGTGAAGACACACTGATCATTGTATGTCGTGGTAATTCTGTGAAGACAGAAACACTGATGCATAGTATGTCGTGGTATTTCTGTAAGACACACGATCATTGTCTGTCGTGTATTTCTGTGACGGACATACACTGATCATTTGTAAGTCGTGGTCTTTCTGTGAAGACACACTGATCATTGTTATAGTCGCGTAATTTCTGATGAAAAGCCACACTGATCATATAAGTACGTGGTATATAATCTAGTGAAGACACACTGATCATTGATGTCGTGGTCTTCCTGATGAAGACAACACGTGATATGTAATTCGTGGTATTTTTCTGTGAAGACACACATATCATTGTATGACGTGGACTTTACTCCACCAGAGTCACTCCTCTGTCTAACGTAGGAATCTGGTGGGGTAATTTGTGGTGGTGGTGGTGGTGGTGGGTTTTTTATGGTAGGCTTAATGACTCGTTGTGTTGTTGATGTGCTGGTGCTAGATTAGGTGTCGTTGATGTGGCATGTTGATGTTTTTTTGTTGAAGTTGGTTTGGCGATGGATATTTTGGTCATGGCAGTGTTTTCGTGTTTTATTTTTTTAAATCAAGTTTGGTGGTGGAGGGATGCGTTGTTGTGTTGTTGTTGTGTGTGGTGTGGACGTTTATGTGAGTGGAAGAAATGATTGTTCGTCATTGTAGTGATTGCGATGGTGGTTTTGTAGCTGGTTGCCTCCCCTTTCCATAACATGTCATGGCTCGTTGCTCCCTCACCCCTGGACCCGTCCTGCATCAAAGCCACACCCAGCGTCCATCCCTAGCCAGGTCTCTGCACCAACAGTCGACAAGAGACTCATCGAGTGAGAGTTCGCGCCATGAGGCCGTGAGCCAGAGAGACTCTGCTCTGCTGTCGGGTCATTTCCGATTAGCGTTCAGAGATGCCTGTGTCTCAGGCCGAGGGTGGCTTGCTCAGAGAAGATCGACGCCCGACCCTGTCAAATTGTGGCTGACATGAACGCGTTTGGGCACCTGTTTCAATGTCTGAGTGATGATAACAAATGTATGGACATCTATGAGATCCTGTTTTTGAGGTTCTTGATATTGCCAATTTAAAGAACACTTGGGCGGGTGCCTGTTTAAAAAGTTTTCAATCACCAACATTAAAGGACACTGCGGGTGCCTGATGCAAATTCGTGTAAGTCAGTAGACCTTAAGGAACATTGACATTAAACTAGTGTCAGGAGAAAAGGGACACTAAACAGTGCCTGTGTTTAGGTGTAAGGGGATATTTGGCAGGTGTCGATTCAATATTTTTAGTGTTTTTTCAGATTAAAAGGTCACTTCAGAAGTCCGAGTCTGAACTTTCAAGTGATTTCAGATCAAGAGAACAGCTTTCAGGTGCCCTTATCAGCATCTTGGTAATTAAGGCACACTTTTCGGGTGCAAGGTGTCCAATGTGGTATGTCAGAGCGGCTTTATAAGGGACGTTTACAGGTGCCAGGTCCTCAAAATGTAGATGTCAGTAGCTGATTAAAAATCGCCTGCTAGTGCCTTCGTCAAAGTCTGTATATCGGGCCATTTATTTCCTTTGATTTCTTTAGTGTCACAGAAGGGCATGCTAATATTGAACGAGTGACACAATCGGTCAGATCAGAAAGATGGAGAAGAATCAATGAAGATTTTGTGAGCCTTCAGGGTACCTGGTTATGTTCGCGCACCTGTTATTCCTCATTTTCAACCGTTTATTCCTTTTATAGTTGTTAAAGAAGATGATAATGGTTGTGGTGTGGTGTGATGAATGGTGATGAGTGGATGGAGATTATGATGATGATGATGAACATCATCATCATCATCATCAATCACCATCACCATCATCATCAATCATCAACACCACCCTTAAATCACAGCGCTTAGAGTTTTTTTATAATGACGTGGGAAAAGCAGAAAGGAAGACTACGTTTGCTCAAATACAAGCCCTCCATCTCCACAGGCCTAAATTCCCAACTCAGATTACCCCTCCCCACCAATCCCACCTCCACCACACAACACCCTTCCCCCCCTCCCCCCCCCCCCCAACCCCACACCACACACATACTCCTTGACAGTACCCCTCCACCAAAAACACGCGCTCTCTTCTCCTTCCTTCTCTCTCTCTCACTCTCTCTCACACACACACACACACACACACACACACCAACACACACACACACACAACACACACAACACACACACACAAATGCAACCACTGCATGGTTGGAATCGTCCTAATATCACTTTTAGTGAAGAGACAGACGTTAAAACAGAATAACACACACAATCACGCACGTAATGTTCAGACAGGGGTGAGACCGTGATATAGGCCACTGGACACACATGTTAGTATTACCGAGTGGACATTGGTCAAACTCCACGTCCCGTAAAAAGTACTTTGTCTAAGATTTTCTTAAACAGAAAGGAAATCAGGGTGATTGAAACAGAGGGGGGTGGTGGTTCCAAGAGACTGTGCCAATACCAGGACAAAACTCGCTCCGATTGTCTTGTTCTAAACCATCGACGGTAAAACCTACTGAAACAGGAATGAACAGAGACGAGGTGTAAACACTATTTTACGAAACCGTTCTTAGCTACGTGCATATTATGGACTACGAACGAGTTACGAAGACGTTACGAAGGTTTACGAACGCGTCATAGACCTGAGCCCAGAAATGTATTGGGGGAGGTAGCGTTGAGTCACATGAATGGGGAATACTACTGGAGCCGAATTGGGGCGAAAAACGTACTCGGTAGCTTTGGAGAGTGGTATTTGAATGACAAGAGGAGTGTTGCCTAAGTTTACTTTGATGCATGTTAGACACTGTCTCGTTCTGTTGCTCAAGCAGGAGAGGTTAGTGAGTACCTTAACACTGTCTCGTTCTGTTGCTCAAGTCAGAGGAGGTTATTGAGTACCTTAGACACTGACCCATCGTTCTGTGGCTCAAGTCAGGGAGGTTAGAGAGTCCCTTAGACACTGTCCTCTTCTGTGGCTCAAGCGGGAGGTAGCGAGTACCTTAGACACTGTCTCGTTGTGTGTGGCTCAAGCAGTGAGGTTAGAGAAGTACCTAAGACACTGTCTCAGTCTGTGGCTCAAGAGCAGGGAGGTTAGTGAGCTACCTTAGACACTGGTCACGTTCGTGGCTCAAGCAGGGAGTTAGTGAGTACCAAGAACACTGTCTCGTTCTGAGGCTCAAGCAGGAGGTAGTGATACCTAGACACTGTCTCGTTGTGGTGGCCAAGCAGGGAGGTAGTGATACCTTTAGACACTGTCTCGTTCTGTGGCTCAAGCATGGAGGTTAAGTGGGAGTACCGTTAGTCACTGTCTCGTTCTGTGGCTCAAGCAGGAGGTTAGTGAGTACCTTAAACACTGTTCTTTTCAGTGGCTCAAGCAGGGAGGTTAGTGAGTACCTAGGTTTCTTGTTTTTTGTTTGTTTTGTTTTTGTTTGGTTTTTTTTTGGTGTTTTTTTATTTTTTTTTTATATGGGGGGGGGGGGGGGGGCGAAATAATTATGCCAAGTGCAAAAACCAGGCATAGTTTGAAGTATAATTTAAAACAACATGAAGTTGGCAAAATATCTCTCTCCTCTCTCTCTCTCTCTCTCCATCTCTCGCTCTCATCTCACTCTCTCTCCTTCTCGTCCTAATAAATTTCCTGCTGTCTTGGTGTCGTAAGGGTGAAAAAAAGGATGAGATGAACTCATGTATGTACCATACAGTGTTTGTCCACAAAAGGATGGCAGTACAGAGGTTGCTGTTGCTGTTGCTGTTGTGTGCACTACCGTGTCAACCTCAATCAAAGATGTCACTTCGCCTGGACCGAACCACGCCACCACCTGACAGAGTAAGCACGTCTGGTGTTGTGGAGGTAGTCGAGATGATAACGATAAGGAGAGAGTGAGCCTGGAAAGGACATGGACAAGGACCAATAGTGTCCCTGGTGTATGAATGATGACGATGACGATGACGATGATAAGGATGGCAAAAAGTCCAGTGAATCAACGCGTTGGACGTGTGAAAACTGGAAAAAGAATAATGATTATAATAATAAGATGGATTACCGGTGATGATTACGATGACCATTATGATATGATGGTGTTGATGAGGTGATAATGATGATGATGATGAAGATGATGATGATGATTGGACGACGACGATCATGATGATGAATAATAAGACGATGATAATGAAGATGATGTTTCGAACAGCATCAACCTTCTATTGGGACCAGGCAAACTGGCGGCAATGGTGGGATATGACCGATGACGATGATGATGAAGATGATGATGATGATGATGACAGATTAAGATGATGTCCACATCATCAACCTCCGAGTGGGACCGAGGCAAACTGGTGGCAGTGGTGGGATGATGAATGATGATGACGAGACGATGATGATGATGGAAGATGATGATGATGGATGTCCACAGCAACCATCCACCAACGTGGGTCCACGGCAAACTGGTGGCAGTGGTGGGATGAAGAATGAACGATGACATGACGATGATGATGATGTTGATGACGATGATGACGATGGATGACGATGATGGTGATGAAATTGGTGATGAGGATGATGGACGATGATGAAATGATGTCCAAACAATTCACCCTCCAAGTGGGTCAAGGCAAACTGGTGGCAGTGGTGGGGCCTGTGGCTGTGCAATCCTCCCTCATCAAGCGCCATGTTTGGGAAGAATTAGAAGTTCAAGGCTTCCCCTTCGCTTTAAAAGTCGCGTGACTCGTGATTAGCCCTCCATGACGTATAGCAGGTCAAAGGCCCAGAAACCGGTTACCTGGTTTCAAAGTCGGACACTGTCATTTATCGAAAAACGTCCTTGTCACGAGTTTGTCACGAGGCCTACGACGTTCGACCCACCTAGGGTGGCCGGAATTACATATTTTGTTTATTGTCGTTTGCTGTTGTCGTGTATCCTGTGACCCTTAGGGTGGCTTGTGGTGCATTGCACCTTGGTGTGGTTTCAGCTCAAACTTCGGTTTGCTTTTCTCTCTCTCTCTCTCTATTCCACCGCCCGTGCTATTCATCCGCAAAGTTCACGGGTGGCCGGTACCTTTCTCTCGAACTTTCTTCTATCGCCTCTCGCCTTGTCTTTTTTACCTTCGCACGTGCTTTCGTTTACATTAGTTTAAGTATATGCTGCACTCTGTGACGCAGCATGTGCATGTTGGCCCGCCATTGCTGAGGGAGGTTAGCTCTTCACTCGAGCGGAAGATGTCTCTGGGGCCCTGCTCCAGTCCTGGAATCTTTAGCCTTATAATCGAAGTACAGTCCAGTACTTCAATACCTGCAGTCGGGCCTGTAGGAGAGTACATCAAATTCTTCTGTTTCCGAGCTTCCTTTGCTCTGTCCACTCGCCTGGACAGAGGTTAGAGAGAGACCTTTGACCCCGCCTCTTTCGGGTCACCCACGGGGTAGCCTGGTAAGCTCAGGTTTCGTGGTCTGTTTGTTTGGTTTGTTGTATGTTAGCCGTCTTAGTCTTCTCTTTTCAGCAATTTTCTTTTGTTTTCGAAATTGTAAGAGAATAAATATTGTGTGAGAACCTTTTTCTCCAGTTAATTTCATCTTTAACCTGGTCATTCTAAATTATTTCCAAAATTCTTTCTCCTGTTATGTATCTGGTGAGCGGTAGTCGGTGGGAAGGAGAGAACCTGGTGATTCAGGTTGAGCTTGCTTGGTCTCGGCTCGTCCCGCCCCAGTCACATTCGCCGTACTTTTATCCTTCGGCCACCGTCTGTTTTGTGTGTGCAAGGAGAACGAGTTTTTTTATGTTCACGAGCGTGCGTACGCATGAATTTGTCGTTCGAATGCGTGGTTGAAGATTTGTGTTATTTTTGAAATGTGGTTTATAAAATTGACAGTTTATCCATTGAATTATTATTTGCAAATGTGGTGGCAGATATTAAGCGATAGTCGCTGTGTTGATTTATTTCCTAAGGAAGGAAAACGATAGCGTGAGTGAGAGAATGGGAAGATAATTCATATTTTGTTCTTATAACCTTTTGATTTAATGCATCTTTTAACCAGCATCGTGTGGGAAGACATTGATTCAATGGGTGACTGTGTGCGTTAATACACTTCCCACTCGCCCATCCAAGCGAGTGGCTGTTAAGACTTGAACAGCAATGTCAGACGGTTACTGACGGCAGGGTTTCGAGTACCCTTCTTCCTTCCTACTTTCCTTCTTTCTTTCCCCTCCTCTTTTCGACTCTCCTCCCAGCTACGTCCTCCCCCCTCTCGGGGCTTCAAACCTGACAACACGAAACTGGATGGTTGCCACGTCTGGTCAGGGCCACGTTTCTGGCTGAGACCCACGGACGGTATGGCCACGCGCTGGTCGAGGCCCGAGCCTTGGTCGGGACAGAGTGGACTGGCTAGAGAGCCCGCCGTCTTGACTGGCCGGGGCCTGTGACCCCCGTCCAGGACCTCCAGTAAACAGCTACGGTCCCACCCCCGGCCCCCCCCCCCGGGACACCTTCTTCACTGCCCGCTTGGGATACGAGGGTGTCGGCTTTGGCGACTCCCTTCGAGAACCACCCCGTCCTCGGAGCAACCAAGTGCGACAGGGAGCTCCCTGCGTACTTTTCCCAGGGCAGGAGTGGACGCACTCCGTGGTGGGAGAAAGGGTCACATACTGTAAATATTTCTTTATAATTGTGTACATGTCATAGAGTATGCTGGGATGCTGTAATTGTGATTGTGTACGTCGTATGGTGAAAATTTATTTATAAATCGTGCATGTTGTGGGTGTGGGAGAGCTTGATTGCGATTGTGCATGTTTGAGCTTTTGAGTGCTTGTTCGTGATTGTGCATGTGAGGGTGCATGGAGTGCTTGATCGTGATTGTGTCATGTGGTGTGTCGTTTGGAGTGCTTTATTGTGAATCGTGCATGGTGCGTTGTGTTGAATGTTTTATTTTGCTGGTGTGAATAAATGGGGTGTTGTATCGCAAACTTTATTGTGTGTTTCTCTTGCGACGTGTGAGGTCAGTCACTCCCTTCACTCCCACCAGACCGAATCCATTCAGGGCAGACCTCCTGCAGGGTCGGTCGTGACAATTGTGGGGGCTCGTCCGGGATGTGAAGGGCTCTGGCTGTCTCTCTCTTGTTTCGCAGAGTACCTGTTTGGTATTGTCTGTTTGTATAAGTTTTATGGAGTTTGTCGTGTTTGTTCGTGTGGGTGGTTTGGCTTGGTGACTTAGAGTGAAGGAGTCTGTTGTGGCCTGGAGTGAACATCCCGGCGTTGACTCGGGAAGTCCGAGGTGAGACCAGTGTAGTCGACCGTCGCAGGCACCTTCCGCCGGGTACCTCACGCAGGTACGGCGAAAGTCTTGCCCCTTCTTGGTTTGCGCTCAGTCCATCTCCATACCTGTTTCGTATTTAGCCAATTTCCTTGTTTTTCTTTTTTCTCTACCGGGTTGTTAGTACAGGGGGTTGCATCGGACGCTAGTGTTTTGTTTGTTCCTCTCACCGATTCGGTCTGCTAGGTTTTTGTTTTGTTTTTATTTTTTTCGGCCAGCCCCACGACTGTTGCCGGTGCTGTAGAGCGCGGTGTTGCCAGAGTGGGGGCAGCCGGACATATATTTGTTTTCGTTTTTTTTCGGGTGAGTCCCCACCATGCAGCTGGGTTGCTCTTGCAGTAGGAGGCGCGGTGTTGCCATAGTGGAGCAGCGAACTTGTCCGAACACACGCACACAACCACACATACACACATATACACATGTCCCCTAAACTAATTTGTTTTTTTTTTCTCTATGGAATTGTTTTATCCCTGTATTTGAAAACGGTAGGATAATGTTGCAAGGCGACGTCCCGGCGCTTGGTGGTGTGGCGACCTGCGGTGCGTCGAAGAAGAAGGGTATTCAAAATGTTTCTGGTAGTCCCTACGATTATACCAGTACTTCGACTCACGTAACTTCTACATTCCAGTTCTGTAGCAGGTATCCAGTGAGTACTTTTACTACCTTCTCATCGCTGGGGGGTCTTCCCAGTCCGTGAGACCCCGCTTGGCACTTCCGCTCCGGAAGCGTCAGAGTAAGCGAAAGCAACTGTTGCTGTCTGTGAGTCGCAGAGGACCGTAACTTCTCCTCTCCATGGCTTCCCCTCGTAAGTGGGCATCCCCAGAAGACTTTCCATATGGGAAAGTCGAGAGACCCAAGGGACGGTTCAGACGGATCATCCTCCCGTGCGGTAGTGTTGAACCCCGCCTCAGGATATCACCTCGTCCTTATGTTTCTGGAGCGACAGCGTAGGGAGGCTGATGGCCCAACGTAGGGAAGAATCGTAGGGAAGAGGCCGCTAGCAGGAAGCTCTGCGTAGGAAGAGCTGTAGAGAGGGAGTCCGCTAGACAGGAGGCTCAGCCGATAGAGAGAGGCTGCTCTGCTGCAGAGAGGAGACAGCTAGACAGAGGCTATCATCGTAGAGAGGAGGCTGCTCTAGAACAGGAGTCTCCGTAAGGGAGAGCTGATCAGCGTAGGGAGGGGCGGCTGCCCTCCGTCGGGAAGAGTTGGATCAACGTAGAGAGGAGGCTGCCATACAGGAGGCTCCTGCGCAGAGGAAGAGATGGAACAACTTCTTCGCAGGCCTCCTCGCATCTGTAAACCAGGGGGTTAATCACTCAGGCAGTTGATAGAGTTAGAGGCCAAAGTTAAAGCTTCCAGAGTTCAGACCTAGTGAGGACATTGGACATGTTCTTAGAGCATTTTCGACAAGGTTGCTTGTGTCATACCCATTGACTGAGGAGCAAAAAGGCTAATGCACCTTTTTTTTCTGGATTATCTGGTGCTGCCAAGGATTGTGTCTCACTCTAAATGAATGGGTTCGTCCTGTATGCAGACATGCATTTGAGCTCGCGTAAGCGTTTCCACCTTACCCCAGAGACCTACAGGAGGAAGATTATGTCTCAAGAAGAAGAATAATGATGAGACCTTCGTGCAGTTTGGGTGATAGCTGCGCAAGAACGGGCAAGGGTACTGGCGTCAGTTAGCTAAGTTGGAGCTGAGATCTGATCCTCATTGAACAGCTCAACCAACACTGTGTCCCCCAGAGTTGATGATCCTGATAGGCGAGACAGCACCTCCGGATTTCGCGCTGCGAATCACACAGCTGGAGGTGTTTGCTGAAGCTCGGGCAGGGCATATGGTCACGCCCAGATACGGTAGAGAAGCCTCCACAGGATTTAGTAGGCAATAAGCTGCCGACAACTGCTAATGGGTGAACAAGGCAGGCAGTTCATCAGGGATTTCAGCGCCCCGACTGTGTTTTCTTGTGGTCGTCCTGGCCACATTAGGAAAGATTGTCCTAAGGCCGCTGGTAGTCGAGGGGCTGGTCCATTCCAGCATCCTCAGTGCCTCGGCTAACGTGGTTCCATCCCAGCTTCTGGTGATTCAGAGTGCCCAGGTGTTTCTCTCTGTATGTTGGTTCCTCCTTATCGACACCATCAGGATTTCGGGAGCATCAACGCTCTTTGTTGATAAGGATTTGGTTTCCCCTAAGGCCCGGAAGGCCCCGTCGGGGCGCCATTACGATGTGTGCGGGTTGGAGGCTAGGTTTTACCTCCCCCATCCCTTCAGTACTCGTTTCTAATCTCCACCCCCTACTTCTGTGGCGCAGTGGGGGCTATCGCGTGGAGCGACCTCTGTATTCCCTTATCAAGGGGGAATACTATCACCTTCGTCGAACGGACGCCATGTCAGTCCGTGTCACGATCTGCCCGTACAGGCGTGTGGTGGGAGTCCACCACACGCGGCCCAAAGCGAAGAAGCAAGCAACAGGAAAAGCTTCCCGTATCTTCAAAGCCGAGCTCTAACCGAGGTTCTGGCAAGGGCCGATCCTGCTAGCATTATCCGTCTTCAGGGCAGGGACTTGGATGTCCCAACGCCTGCGACAACAGTGGATCGTCGCTCAGTCTGCCCGACACCCAAGTGAGCTTCAAAGGCTCCACAAGGGGATCCTCTTTAGGGTTTCCTACTCAGTGCAGATCGTGTTGCCAAGCAGCTTGTCGATCCCCAAAGCTTGAGAGAATCGTTCTCCGGCAGGCCCACGATTCCCCCATGCAGGTCATATGGCTCCAAGCGACTTCGAGCGAGTCCCAGACAGTACTTGCATATTGGCCCAGGGGATAAACTCACAGTATGCAGTACAGCCGCCGTTGCGATGTCTGCCAGCGGACAACGCCTAAGGGCGCTTGAACGTGTCCCCCTATGGTCAGTGCCACTGGTTTGGGGAGGCATTCAGCAAGGTTTATGGGGTCGACCTGGTGGGACCCATTAATCCCCCATCCGATCGCGGTCACCGCTACACTACACTGTCGGTAGTGGTAAGATCTGCGAGTCGATACCCAGAGGCTGCCCCGCTTAGTTCTATCGATACCCCTACTATGCTGAGGCCTCGATCCGTCTCCGCCGATTTGGACCGCGCCCCTGGCGTGCCCAAGAATACAGTTACGGCAGGAAAGTTTGTACTGGTGAGCGATCATCATCCTCTCCAGTTCCTGGACCGGATTTCCGGCAGTCAGTCATCGCCACATGAGTTAGGCAGTGGAACTTGCAGAGTCATGCGATCACTTCCTCAAATTCAGGTTCCTGAATACGGATGCTGACTACTTAGCCTGAACTCCGTAGTACATATTGGAAAATCAGTACAGAGGGACACTTCCCACTTCCCTTCCACCCTCAACCAGGGTTATATCCCTTTTGGTTTCTCTGTAACATGTGTAGTATGACAGGTGGTCCACCTTCAGTGAGGTATAACGGTAATGAATCACCAATGGATTCGTATTGTTTTACTTTCATGGTTGGAAGGTTTGCTTAGTTTGTTTGATAAATGTATTAATAATATTCCCTCGTGTGATTCTTATCGTGGAATGTTACCTATTGGATTTTCGTACTCTGTCGATCACAGAGAGTTTGGAGTTCGGACCCATAGTTTGTTAAGAAATTGCACATGCGGACAAGGTACAAAGGAGCACTGTATCTCGCAGAGCAAACAGATGCTTTTTAGAAGGGGGTTTGTCACGAGTTTGTCCGAGGCTACGACGTTCGAACCCACCTAAGGTTGGCCGGAATTCTTATTTGTTATTGTCGTTGCTGATGTCGTGTATCGTCCCTTAGGGTGGCTTGTGGATGCAGTTGCACCTTGGTGTGTTCAGCTCACTTCGGTTTGCTTTCGCTCTCTCATCTCTCTAATCCACCGCCCCGTGCTATTTCATCCTGCAATTCACAAACGGGAGGGCCGGACCGTGACTGCTAGAGGACCCCGCCGTCTGACTGCCCCTGACCCCCGTCCAGGACCCCAGTAACAGCTACTCCCCCCCCCCCCCCGGACCGCTCTTCACTGCCCGCTTGGGATCGAGGTGTCGGCTTTGGCGACTCCCTGCGAGAACCACCCGCTCGGAGCACCTAGTGCGCCAGGGTGCTCCCTGCGGACTTGCCAGGGGCAGGGAGTGGACGCACTCCGTGGTGTGAGAAAGGGTCAATACTGGAAATATTTCTTTATAATTGTGTACATGTCATATGTGCTGGGATGCTGTAATTGTGATTGTGTACGTCGTATGGTGAAATATTTATTTATAATCGTGCATGTTGTGGGTGTGGGAGTGCTTGATTGCGATTGTGCATGTTGTGTGCGTTGGAGTGCTTGATCGTGATTGTGCATGTTGTGTGCGTTGGAGTGCTTGATCGTGATTGTGCATGTTGTGTGCGTTGGAGTGCTTTATTGTGATCGTGCATGGTGCGTGTGTTGGAATGTTTATTTTGCTGGTGTGAATAAATGGGGTGTTGTATCGTAATCTTATTGTGTGGTCTCTTGCGGAGCGTGTGAGGTCAGTCACTCCCTTCACTCCCACCTAGACCGATCCTGTCAGGGCAGACCTCCAGGGTCGGTCGTGACACTCCTAAACAACAGCAACAAAACAAAACCAAACAAAACATAAACCGAGAGACTGTACGCGAATTGGCACAGTATTTAGGTAGAGGTTTAAAGCATCATGACCTGGCTGCAGTGCAGTGCTTCGTGTGTCTGTAATGGTAATTGAATCAGCAAAGTAGCCTGGAATTCCCTTCTCTCATGCACGTTTCTTCCTTGTTTTTGTACTCCCAGTTCTTATAGAACGGGGAGTACTTTACAATGGGAACGAAGAAATGCTGTCTGTGTGTCTGTCTGTGGTCAAAATGTGTTCCACTCGCTTCAGACAAAACGTCTGGGCCGATCTTTCTGAAAATTTGTAGGTATGTTCCTTATGGGTCACGGATGATGCCCGATGTTTTATTTTACCGTTCTAGCGGTTACTAACGGCTGTAACGGCCCAATTAAAAAAAATCAAGTCCGAAAAGGGGAATAACCACCGCATTGTCTTTTTTTAAAGTTTTTTTTTTCTTCCACTAACTGCAAATTGTCTCCCCTCTTTGTCGCTGTGCACGCTTATTCAACATAAACAGAGTACGTTTATATGCTTTGCATCTTGTTTTTTGTGTTGTTGTTGTTGTTGTTTTTACTCTTCCTCCTCCAGAACACATTGTCCAAGAATGATTGAACATTACATCTGGCTCTGCAGCAGGGAGACAATTTAATTGTAA
>CM031626.1:47224930-47232430 GCA_018398815.1 Conus ventricosus
CTCCTCGCCTGGCAGGGCATCAACCTGAGCGGAGGTCAGAAGCAGCGTGTGAGTGTTGCACGTGCCGTGTACAGTGACAGTGACGTGTACCTGCTGGACGACCCTCTCAGCGCTGTGGACTCTCACGTGGGCAAGGCCATGTTCAGCAACGTCATCGGCCCCAACGGCATCCTCAAGAGAAAGGTGGGTGCGGGTGTCTGTCGTCTCGGGAGAAGTGTTACCCTCTGTGTGTGTGTGGTGTGTGTGTGTGTGTGTGTGTGTGTGTGTGTGTGTGTGTGTGTGTGGTTGTGCGTGCGTGCGCCCGTGTGTGTTGTGTGTGTGTGTGTGTGTGTGTGTGTGTGTGCGTGCGTGCGTGCGTGCCGGCGCGTGCGCGCGCGCGCGCCGTGTGTGTGTGTGTGTGTGTGTGTGTGTGTGTGTATGTGCGTGTTGTGTGTGGGGGGGGGGGGGGGGTTGCTTATTTAAGCTGGTATGTGCGTGCGTGGTGTGTGTGTGTGTGTGTGTGTGTGTGTGTGTGTGTGTGTGTGTAGTAGTAGTAGCAGCAGCAGCAGCAGTAGTGGTAGTAGTGGCAGCAGTAGTAGTAGTATATTCTATTTGCTTATTACAGCTGTATTACTTGCGTTGGGGGGTGTTTTGCTTATTTAAGCTGGTGTGTGTGTGTGTGTGTGTGTGTGTGTGTGTGTGTGTGTTGTGCTTAGTAGTAGTAGTAGTAGCATAGCAGCAGCAGTAGTATATTCAGTTTGCTTATAACAGCTGTATTACTTGTGTTATTTTATTTCGGATCTTATTGTGCATTTCATTTACATTAGCTTTGTTGTGTTTGCGTGTTCCATACGCTTTACTTTTTCACATGAGCTGAGTGCATGCCGCGTACGTCTGATATGTCATAGTTGAACCTCGTGTGTGCGTTTTGTTTATTCACAAACTTTAAGATTCAGAATGAAACGATTGGTGCGTGCGTGTGTGTGGTGTGTGTGTGTGTGTGTGTGTGTGTGTGTGTGTGTGTGTGTGTTGTGTGTGTGTGCTGCGCGATGTGTGTGTGTGTGTGTGTGCGCGTGTGTGTGTGTTGTGTGTGTGTGTGTGTGTGTGTGTGTGTGTGTGTGTGTGTGTGAGTGTGTGTGTGTGTGTGTGTGTGTGTGTGTGTGTGGTGTGGTGACCCTGACAGACACGGGTGCTGGTGACACACGGCGTTCATTGGCTGCCCATGGTGGACGAGATCATCGTCATGATGGACGGCAAGATCTCAGAACAAGGCAGCTACGAAGAACTGATGTCCCACGACGGGCCCTTCGCTCAGTTCCTCAAGAACTACCTCACAAACGTTCAGGAAGAGGAAGAGGACGACGACCCAGAGAGTAAGTTGGATGTCTTTTTAGGTAGGCCCAGTCAGCGCGTGGGGTTACTGTAAAGGCTTTGCGTTTTTTGTACTCCAAGTTCATATAGAACAGGGAGTACTTTAGAATGGGAACGAAGAAATGCTGTATGTGTGTCTGTCTGTCTGTCCGTCCGTGGTCAAAATGTGTTCCACTCGCTCCAGACAAAACTACTGGGCCGATCTTTCTGAAAATGTGTAGGTATGTTCGTTTTGGGTCACGGATGATGCCCGATGTGACAATTTTACCGTTATATCCGTTACGAACGGCTATAAGGGCCCATAACGGTTTTTCTTCTTTATGGAATATCTCCGAAAGTACTTGGCCGATCTTTCTGAAAATTTGTAGGTATGTTCATTATGGATCACAGATGATGGCCGATGTTTACCAGAATAGCCGTTACTAATGGCTAGAACGGCCCAAAACGGTTTTTCCTCTTTATGGAATATCTCACGTGTATTCAAGATAAACTTGGAGTACGTTTATATGCTTGGCATTTGTCTTTGGTGTTGCTGTGCTACGCCTCTGCACTACCTCCACACTACTTGCCCACTGGTTCAGTAAAACGTAGTGACAGCCCTGATATGGCCCTTTGCGGTCGGCTGGGGCTATAAGCAGTATTACTTTACCTTACCAGTAAAACGCAAGATATCCCCCCCCCCCCCCCCCAAAAAAAAAAAAAAAAAAAAAAAAAAAATCGGGTGCCTACCCCTTGCCAAGGAAAAGGAGAAAACCGAGCGTCGTGTGACTATGACGTAATAAAGCGAATTCACTGAGGGCGCGATAACTCTTCCGGCCTAAACGGCTCAAGAGGCATGCTCTTCCAAGTTTCTCTTTTTTTCTTCTTTTTTCTTTTCTTTTTTATCAACATTTTTTTTTCTCTTTCTTTCTTTCTTTTTTGTTCTTCAGGATCCCGATATCACCGCGATGTTTCACATCAAGCAGGGAGTGTGAGAAAAATGTATCTTAAGAAACATGCATTTCTTGAAGGTATGTGTGTGCTGTGTGTATGCGTGGTGTGCTGTGCGTGCGTGTGTGTGTGTGTGTCTATACGGCAGCTGTACTTTATGTGTGTATTCGGTTGTGTTCATTGTACCACTACGCCATAATCGTGAATATGTTAGGTAGAAGTGAGGGGGGAAACGTTATAAAATTGTTTCATCATTATGTGTGTCTTAAGACTTAGAAATATATCTTAAAATCAGTTTTTAAAGAGGGGCCGGAATAGCTCGGTTGGTAGAGCGCCAGACTCGTGATCCAGGGGCTTGAGGGTTCGAATTTCGGTACAGGGCGATTTTTCCCTCAGAGTTAACATTGATTCTAACTCCATTCCCCATACAGTCCTTCGAATGAACGCACGCACAACATCTTGCATACACGTAAAATCCCATCACCAACTTTCGGAAGAGGCCAGTTTGACCGTTGGTATGGATGACACGTTACACATAGCATGCACCTTCCCCGAAGATGGAGTATGGCTGCCTTAATGGCGGGATAAGAAATGGTCATATACACAAAACTCCATTGCCTGTCTATACAGGCAATGTCCGCAGGAGTATGAGCCTGCGTACACAGATTTTGGTCGTGTTTATCATGTTCTTCATTCACGAAAGCAACGTTTTTTTCATGGAAGGAATGAGCAGTCGGTGTTTTCATGCTGAGAATAACTGCCAGACCTCCTGAGATAGGAGCGGCCTCTCACTCTGACTAAACCCATTGTCATGGTGTCATCAGTTAAGGAAATTCGCGAAAACATGGTCAAGAGACTGGACAGTGTGACGTCAGATGCCTGGTCCTCCGCTGATGAATTATCACGTGACAAGCAAAAGAAAAGACGAAGGTAAGAACTCACTCTGTGTTGTGTGTGTGTGTGTGTGTGTGGTGTGTGTGTGGTGTGTGTGTGGTGTGTGTGTGTGTGGTGTGTGTGTTGTGTGTGTGTGTGTGTGTGTGTGTGTGTGTGTGTGTGTGTGTGTGTGTGTGTGTGTGTGTGTGTGTGCTGGTGTAGTGTGTGTCGTGGTGTGTGTGCGTGTTGTGTGGTGGTGTGTGTGTGTGTTGTGGTGTGTGTTGTGTGTGTGTGTTTGTGTGTGTGGTGTGTGGTGTGTGTGTGTGTGTGTGTGAGTGTGTGTGTGATGTGTAGTGTGGGTGTGTGTGTTGTGTGTGTGGTGTGGTGATGTGGTGTGGTGGTCTGTGTGTGTGTGTGTGTCGTGTGTGAGTGTGTGTGTGTGTGTGTGGGTGTGTGTGTGTGGTGTGTGTGGTGTGGTGAGGTGTGTGTGTGATGTGTGTGCTGTGTGGTGTCGTGATGGTGTGTGCTGTCTGTCTCTGTGTAGTGTCATCGTGTCTCCGTCTGTCTGCGCGCAGTTTCGTGGGGCATTTCTTTAGTAAGATGACATTGTTATGTCCTTCGTGTGTGTTGTCCTTCATTGCGTCCTTTGTTTCGTGGTGCGCGCCTCCCCACTCCGTTCCAATGCGTTTTTGTCGTTGTTCTGTAAGCGTTGTTGTTGGCGTTGTTGTGTGTCCGTTGTTCCTCCACCTCCTTCGAAGTATGCACCGAGACCACTTCTTTTGGACCTTGTGTTCTTGTGTGTTTTCGTTTTTTCAGATGAAGAAGAGAGAAGAAGGAGAAAGGCTGGACTGTGACTGTGAGTCGTTGTCTCCCTTCTTCCCTCCCCGCCCCCAACTGATCCCCACTGCCGGAACCCCCACTCTGTTCTCGCGCAGCAAGTTCCAGAGGACCGATGTTCTTTCAGTTCAAGACGACAGCCCTCCTTGATGATCCTCGCCTCGCCTTGTTCTCCTTCATTCTCCTTCCTCTTCTGTCGCGTCGTGTCCCCCCTTCCCCTCCTCTCCCACCCGTTCCACTCTTTTCCCGTCATGTTCCGTGTCACTTGTTTGTGCCGTTGTAATCTTGTACGTGTGTCTCCCCTCCTTCGAGTCATCACCCTGACCACCCTTCTTTTTGACCTTTTTTTCTTTTTTTTTTTCTTTCTTTCTTCTCAGACTGAAGAAGCAGAAGAGGAGAAGGTGGGACTGGAGGAGTCAGTTGTCTCCCTTTTGCCCTGCATGGAAGCGGAGATCACGGCGCAGGTGGCTGGGAACCTCACCACTGTGGAGATGTGGAGACAGGCAAGGTCAGACGGACCGAGTGTCGTGTCGTGTCGTGTCGTGTCGTGTCTCTCCTTCTGTCTGTGTCGTGTCGTGTCGTGTCTCACCGTCTGTCTGTGTCGTGTCGTGTCGTGTCTCTCCGTCTGTCTGTGTCGTGTCGTGTCTCTCCGTCTGTCTGTGTCGTGTCGTGTCTCTCCGTCTGTCTGTGTCGTGTCTGTGTCGTGTCGTGTCGTGTCTCTCCGTCTGTCTGTGTCGTGTCTCTCCGTCTGTCTGTGTCGTGTCGTGTCTCTCCGTCTGTCTGTGTCGTGTCTGTGTCGTGTGTCGTGTCTCTCCGTCTGTCTGTGTCGTGTCGTGTCTCTCCGTCTGTCTGTGTCGTGTCGTGTCTGTGTCGTGTCGTGTCTGTGTCGTGTCGTGTCTGTGTCGTGTCGTGTCTCTCCGTCTGTCTGTGTCGTGTCATGTCTCTCCGTCTGTCTGTGTCGTGTCATGTCTCTCCGTCTGTCTGTGTCGTGTCGTGTCGTGTCTCTCCGTCTGTCTGTGTCGTGTCGTGTCGTGTCTCTCCGTCTGTCTGTGTCGTGTCGTGTCGTGTCTCTCCGTCTGTCTGTGTCGTGTCTCTCCGTCTGTCTGTGTCGTGTCGTGTCTCTCCGTCTGTCTGTGTCGTGTCGTGTCTCTCCGTCTGTCTGTGTCGTGTCGTGTCTCTCCGTCTGTCTGTGTCGTGTCGTGTCTCTCCGTCTGTCTGTGTCGTGTCGTGTCTCTCTTCCGTCTGTCTGTGTCGTGTCGTGTCTCTCCGTCTGTCTGTGTCGTGTCGTGTCTCTCCGTCTGTCTGTGTCGTGTCGTGTCGTCTGTCTGTCTTGTCGTGTCGTGTCGTGTCTCTCCGTCTGTCTGTGTGTCGTGTCTCTCCGTCTGTCTGTGTCGTGTCGTGTCGTGTCGTTGTCTGTGTCGTGTCGTGTCGTGTCGTTCGTGTCCGTTGTCGTGTCGTGTCTCTCCGTCTGTCTGTGTCGTGTCTCTCGTCTGTCTGTGTCGTGTCTCTCCGTCTGTCTGTGTCCTGTCATGTCTCTCCGTCTGTCTGTGTCGTGTCGTGTCGTGTCGTGTCTCTCGTCTGTCTGTCTGTGTCGTGTCGTGTCTCTCTCGTCTGTCTGTGTCGTGTCGTGTCTCTCCGTCTGTCTGTGTCGTGTCGTGTCGTGTCTCTCCGTCTGTCTGTGCGTGTCGTGTCGTGTCGTGTCTCTCCGTCTGTCTGTGTCGTGTCTCTCCGTCTGTCTGTGTCGTGTCGTGTCTCTCCGTCTGTCTGTGTCGTGTCGTGTCTCACCGTCTGTCTGTGTCGTGTCGTGTCTCACCGTCTGTCTGTGTCGTGTGTGTCGTGTCGTGTCGTGTCTCTCCGTCTGTCTGTGTCGTGTCGTGTCGTCTCTTTCCGTCTGTCTGTCTCGTTTCCCGGTCGTCTGGTGAGCTGGAGACTGTTGGAGGATAAGGATGAATTCATGGCGTTTTACTTTCATCTGCTGATCTAAGAACTTTCAGATATAAAGTTTAATGTCAAATATTGGCGCTTTCTCTAGCATTTTTTCATTACGTTCTGTGATAGGTTTATTAACCCGAAATGATTTGAAATCATTACGCCCTCAAAATTAAACGTATAATTCATATTCTGAGTTGCCGAAGATGCAAGAATATTCATTTACGGCGCTAATTTCTGTTAATACTGTATTCATCCCCCGAATTCAAAATACAATCCCATTTAGAAATCATTTTTCTTTTTTCTTCAGAAATTTTGTTGTTCCTTTTGAAAACATTGTTCCAAGCTATTTCACTATCCAGTGTATCATTCCATTTCTCACAGTATTAAGAAATAATACCATCATCTATTGATAAATAATCACAAAAAGTGCTCATACTTTACTAATATAAAAAAAATGATTTTGAGAGCGCACGGAATGTCGGGCTTGCTATTGTTTACCAAAAAAAAATGTGTTGTTTGGTCATGGACTGTCCAATGCATGATCAACCACCTCCATACGTCAAGAAATCAATTTAATGTTTTAGCATTTAAAAGTAAAATAGATGCTTTCCACGTGTAATGTATTCAAGAGACGACTGTTGAGGAACTGTGAAACTGATGGATGCATTTCAAAAGTAAATAATTGCCCAACACGATGTTAGGAAATAGGGCAGCCGTATACACTTTTTTGTTACTACAGGTTAAAAGGAAGATATGGTAACATACACTACTTTATATTAGTATCTGTATGTTTACATGTTCCGAGACAATTAATTATTTATTCTGTTCATTGCACATATGTTTGAAATGTGCTCCCGGATTATGAACTTGAATGTAGCATCTATGCATTTTTCATTTATTTTTTGTGTGTTTTGTTTTTTCAGCTGGGTTTTTCTTTTCTCCCCTTCTTTCATAATAATTGAGAGCGAGCGCGCCGCGCGCGCGCGCGCGCGCGCGCGCGCGCGCGTGTGTGTGTGTGTGTGTGTGTGTGTGTGTGTGTGTGTGTTCGTTCTTCTTCTTTAGCTTAACATCGGTTCACTTTAAGTGATATCAGACTTTGGGAAAAAGGTGGTGATGGTGGTGTGGTGGTGGTGGTGGTGGTGGAGTCGCTGAAGAGGAAGGAAGGCTGTGGGGCATGGTGTACAGCGTGTGTATGTGTCTTTGTGTATGCATGTGTATGCGTGAGTGAGAGAGTAAATGTATGTGCATGTGTGTGTGTGTGTGTGTGTGTGTGTGTGTGTGTGTGTGTGTGTGTGTGCGCGCGCTTGTGTGTGTGTGTGTGTGTGTGTGTGTGTGTGTGTGTGTGTGTGTTGTGTGTGTGTGTGTTGTGTGTGTTGGTGCGTGTGCGTGTGTGTGTGTGTGTGTGTGTGTGTGTGTGTGTGTGTGTGTTGAAAGACAGAGAGAGACAGAGAGAGAGGGAGGGGTAGGAGAGAGAGAGAGAAATCTCTTCAAGTTTATACCATACGACATCATACCACCACCACCACGCCACCTCCACCCCACTGAACCTCACCCCACATCACCCGTCCCACCCAGTCC
>CM031626.1:47237430-47239930 GCA_018398815.1 Conus ventricosus
TTCTTTCTTTCTTTCTTTCTTTCTTTTTCTTTGTCCTTCCTTCCTTCCTTCCTTCCTTTCTTTCTTTTTTTCTTTCTTTTTTTTCTTTCTTTCGTCTTCCTTCCTCCTTCTTCTTCCTTCCTTCCCTTTCCCTTTCCCTTTCCTTTTTTCTTTCTTTCTTTTTTCTTTCTTTCTTTCTTCGTCCTTCCCTTTCTTCTTCTTCCTTTCTTTCTTTTTTTTTTTCTTTTTTTCTTTCTTTCGTCCCTTTTTCTTCCTTCTTCCTTCTTTCCTTCCTTCTTTCTTCCTTCCTTTTTCCTCCTTCCTTTCTTCCTTCCTTCTTTTTTTCTTTCTTCTTTCTTTCGTCCTTCCTTCTCTCCTTCCTTCACTTCCTTACTTCCTTCCTCTTCTTTTTTCTTTCTTTCTTTCTTTCTTTGTCCTTCCTTCCTTCCTTCCTTCCTTTCTTTCTTTCTTTCTTTCTTTCTTTCTTTCTTTCGTCCTTCCTTCCTTCCTTTTTTTTTTCTTTCTTTCTTTCTTTCTTTCTTCTTTCTTTCTTTCGTCCTTCCTTCCCTCCTTCCTTCCTTCCTTCCTTCCTTCCTTCCTTTCTTTTTTTCTTCCTTCCTTCCTTCCTTCCTTCCTTCCTATGTGTATCACTCTGGCTGTTGTTTTTTTTATTATTATTTCTCTTTCTTCAATCGTGTCTGATTTTTTTTATTTTTCCTTTCCCCCCCCCCCCCCGGGTTTTATTGCCGCGGCCCGGCACTGAAGCGATCGAGTCGTGACTCGCTCGCCCTTTCTTTCACCTCCCCCCCATCCGGGCTCGTTTGTCGCGACCGCTTCGTGCAGTGACCAAGCGAGGGTGACCGCCCGGCACTACTGCTGTCAGCCGGTCGTCAGTGAGGGGGTTGTATCCGGGTCGTCGTCGTCGTCGTTGTTGTGCGCGGGGGACGAGGTTTTTCTCCAGGCTCGTCGCCGTCGTCGTGGGGTTGTGTTGGTGGTGTTCCCGTCTCGTTGTCGTCGAGCGTTTTGTTGTTGTTGTTTCTGTTACTTGTCGGTGTTGTGTGTTGTTGTTCCGTATTCTTGTGTTCGGTGTTTTCTTGTTGTAGTGTTGTTGTTACATTCGTTGTTGTGTTTGTTCGGTTTTGTGTGCGTTGTTTTTGGTTTATTTTGTTCTTTTACATGTTGTTTGTTGGGTTTGTTGCCGTTGTTTTTGTTATTATTTTCTTTTACCATGATTGTCAATCCTGAAGAGTGATTTATGAGAGTGCAAATGAAAGGATGCCTTTAACTTGGCATGTTTTGGACAAGATCGGCCATAAATATTCCCAACTTTTGACATGTAGCCCAACACACTGAACAATAGGTTAGCTCAATAGATAACGCAGTAGAAAACACCAAGAAAATTGAGAGAGAGAGAGAGAGAGAGAGAGGAGAGAGAGAGAGAGACCATTCCCTAGTTTCTGTGTTTTATATCACCCTTATTTGGCTGGGCAAGGCTACTGCACGATTTGTCGCGATGAACATATGATGTGTTTAGTATTGTTCTTAGCTGTGCTAGATTTCCTATGTCTTTTCTTTCTAAAATGCTCTTTGAATACAATGCACTACACAAAAGCAGTGCTGTGTTACACGTGCTTTGCCTTTTGTATACTGTTCGAATAGAATGCATTAAAGAAATGCAGAGCTGTTTTACACTTCCTTTAGTTGCTGTCTGACAGGCTGAACGGCGTAAAAGCAATGTTTTCAGTCATTCTCTGCCTTTTTTTTTTTTTTCATCGTATGCGAACAGAACTGAGCAAAAGCCGTCTTATGGTTTTGCCCTCTGCAACATTTAAGAATGGCGATCCAGGTAATCGGAAATACCTTTTTTGTTTACAAATTTTCACAAAAAGTATTCTGAGGCTCCGCCGAAAAAAACGTAGACAAACGAATCGCAAAACAAAACACGACGCGTTTCGACCTCTTAGGTCTGGTTCAGGCCAGATATACAACACTGAGGACAACAAAAATGAAGGAGCAATCACTCGTTCTTTATTGTTTTGCTGTGGCCAGGCTAATGCCACTAGAATATTGTCCCTGTCCTCGCTGTCCCTGCACGGAGATACAGAATTAAAACACGCGGCTTTTGAGCAAAGCTTCATTCCAACGTTAGACTGAATGACTGATACACACCATTGCACCCACACAGAGAATCCTTTTCCTTCCTCTGTCTTTAAATTTCTTCTTCACGTCGAAGGTAATACTTTGTTACAAAAAAACAAACAAACGTTTCAGTGGACATGACCAGACGAGTCGGACACTACGTTTTCTGTCTGTGACAAATTCGTGGTTATTTCTTGGTAGGTAGTGGTGGTTATGGTGGTGGTGGTGGTGATGGTGGTGGTGGTGTGTGTGTTGTGTGTGTGTGTGTGTGGGGGGGGGGGGGGGGTGACAGGTAACTGCCGCATGGAAGAGTGGCAATGATGTGTGGTATGTTGCGTGCGTGCGCGCGCGCGCGTGCGTGCGTGTGTGTGTGTATGGGAGG
>CM031626.1:47244930-47281560 GCA_018398815.1 Conus ventricosus
TTTAACACAGTTCAGGCATCTGGAAAAAAACTGACGGAAATTATGGAAGTGAATACACTGTGTTTTTGAAGCAGAAAAGGTGAAAACCGTTTTCATCCGCCCACTGATGGATTTTATCCACGCAAAGCTGGAGCCTGCGCTGGACACTCGGGGTACAGGCTTCCAGTTGCGTAGACAGCGAAATCATCCACAAACAATGAGCAGTCTGAACCCTGCTGAACTGATTTCACAATGTTGTTAATCTTGATGCTAGAGAGGGCAGGAGACAGTATGCTCCCCTGTGGAACACCCAACTCCTGCTCGTGGACATCAGAGAGAGTGGTGCCAACCGGACTGAAACTGTCGTTCTGCCAAAATATTTTGAATGAAAAGCGGAAGATGACCTCGAAAACCCAGATCATGGAGATCATGAAGTATCCCCGACTTCCAGGTGGTATCGTACGCCTTCTCCAAGTCAAAGAAAATTGCCACTGCATGCTGTCTGTTCAAAAAGGCGTTCCGAAGTGTAGATTCCAGACGAATCAAATGGTCAACAGTAGTCCGATGTTTGCAGAAACCACACTGTTCTTCGCCAAAAGGCCATCGGTTTCCAGTTTCCACATGAGCCTAGCATTGACCATTTTCTCCATCAATTTACAGACACAGCTGGTCAAAGCTTGGGACGGTAGTTTGATGGTTAGAAAGATCTTTTCCAGGTTTGGGCATGGGAATAATGAGGGCTTTTCGCCAAGAGGGTGGAAAGCAACCGTAGTCCACACATGGTTGTATACCTGTAGCAGTATGTTCAGACCCTCTTGCGGAAGATGTTTCAACAGTTGATAATGGATTTCATCTATACCTGGAGAGGAATCGCTGCAAGAAAGTAAGGCAGATTTCAGTTCATTTAACGTGAAAGGAAGATTGTAGTCTTCCATGCTGTCTGACGAAAAGTTGCAGGGTGATTTTTCTTTAAGGGCTTTCGTTTTTGACAAAAGTGGCTGATTTGTTAGAAGAAGAGGAATTCTTTTCAATTGTTGAAGCAAGCAGATTAGCAACTGCTTTTGTCTGTTATTAAAGAGTCAGCAAACTGAGATGGTTCACAGTGGGGACAGGTGTTCTTCCTTTGATTTTTTAATGATGTTCCACACTTTTTTCTTGGAGTTTTCGATGTCAGCCTGGAGCAGAAGCTTCTCCAGGACCGACGTTTACTGATTTTAAAAGTGTGTTCTCGATTTAGCACGGAGTTTCTGATGGGCTCGAGCGTTGGGACCCGAAGGTCGTTGGTATACCGACGCTGAGCTCGTTTCGAACTTTGGAAATTTGTTGGCAGTCTGAATCGAACAGGGTGTTTTTGGCATTTGGAGTTTGTCGGAAGACACTGGAATACAGGCTTTAGCACAGTTGATCACAGTGTTTAGTCAGAGATTCAGCTGGGTCCGGACTGTGAAGAAAATCAGTGTCTGGATTCCTTAGAAATAGTGGCTGCAAATAGATCCCAGTTTGCTTTCTTATAATTTAGATGTTGAGAGACAGAGACGTGTTCAGTTATGACGGGTTGTAGAAGGACAGGGAAATGGTCACTTCCGTGCAGATCGTCATGGACGACCACTCATAGTCCAGGACCAGCGAGGGGTCACAAACCGACAAATCTAAACACGAAAGTGAACCTGTGGAAGAGTGGAGGTAAGTTGCAGATCCGTCGTTCAGACAACACAATCCAAATCGAAAGGACATCCTCAATTAGCAGACCTCTGGATGACGAACTGACACTACCCCAAAGAGGATTGTGACCGTTAAAGTCACCCAACAGCAAAAAAAGGTCGAGGAAGTTCACCTATCAGACTGACAAGGTCCTGACGACAAACCGGGACAGAAGGAGGTAGATAAAGAGAACAGATTGTCACAGTCTTGTGGAGAGTGACTCTCGCAGCTACAGCCTGAAGGGAGGTAGACAGAGCGACAGGACTATACAGTCGAGTTTTGTGTACGAGAAGGGCAACACCGCCCGACAGTCCAACGTGGATGGTTGTGCAGGTTTTTGAAAGAATATTAAAGCCAGAAAGAGTGAAGGTCTTCTGGCTTTGAATTTGAGTTTCCTGAAGAGCCACGACGGAAGGTTTTATAGATCGACACAGAAGCTGCAGTTCCTCGAAGTTGGAATTTAGTCCACGGATATTCCAATGGAATATTGTACTATCCATGGTGCAGAG
Source organism: Conus ventricosus (assembly GCA_018398815.1). Taxonomy (NCBI): domain Eukaryota; kingdom Metazoa; phylum Mollusca; class Gastropoda; order Neogastropoda; family Conidae; genus Conus; species Conus ventricosus. The sequence continues at coordinate 47,247,120 of CM031626.1, forward strand.
GGCGAAAAGGAGAGAGATCAGGTCATCTCCTCATCAACGTCTGCTTCTAAAGGTGTAAATTTGTTTGAGAGTTGTACCGGACTGTGTTGGTCTTCAGACCTGCTGGCAGACTTGCCAAGGTGAAGAAGGTCTGGATTTGGGAGACGGTGGAGGTTTCTTCCTCATCTCCCATCTCCACTGGATTGAAACTCCCTTGCCCGCACGGGCACTGGACAGAGGAGTTCGAGGCGGGATTGCTGGTTTTTTTAATCTGCCCAGCAGCAGATGTTGTAGACTGCTGGGCAGTCTGAGGGGTGGCGGATTTTTTGCCTCCACCAGGGGCATTCACTTTGGGTTGGGAGGTGGTGGACCTGGTTCCACCAGAGTTGACGATTTTCCTTGCAATGTCTTTGAAAACATGAATTCATCAGTCTGCCAGCAGACTGACCGAGTGGGAACTGTGGGAACTGTCTTTACGGCCGAAGCATAAGAAGAAGCTGTTGGCGTCTGACTGCCAACAACCTGTTTCCGGGCTCAAAAAACGAGATCTTCTTTTCTGTTTTAACTCTTTGTATTGTGATTCCTGAATCCAAAGAGGACAGTTTCGTGAAGAGGAGGGATGGTCGCCACCGCAGTTAGCACAATGTGCCGGATCTTTACACGGCCCATCATGGGTTGCCTTGCAGCAAACACCGCACACCTCCTGCCCAGAACAGCGGTCCCTGACATGGCCAAACCCTCTGGCATCTGAAGCACCTCAACGGGGACGGAACATATAACTGAACCCGGACATTCAGGTAGCCGACTTTGATGACGGAGGCAGCACAGGGTTGCAGAATGTCAGAAAGAGGGTGTTGGTGGCCACTCTTTCTGCACCCTTCTTTACCGTCACCCTGCGCACCTCCGTCACACCTGGGACGCCAGCTCCGTTTTGATCTCTGCCTCTGAGAACCTGATAAATCCCGGCAGCGAATCACTCCTTTCGATGAATTCAACTGTTTATGGGGAGTCACCTGATCTCCCTGTCCACTAGTTTTGTCGCCCTCAGCAGCTGTTCAGATTGTTTTTTTTATCTACATTGAATCAGGAATGAGCCATTCCGCAATCTTTTGATGGATTGAGGGTCACCTGCTAAACCTGAAAGCCCTTCTGAATAGCAAAAGGGCTCAGAGCTGAAAGGGGTCTTTCCTGCTCCGTTCCTTCCATCACGAGCCAGGAAGCCCAGAAACCTGTCCTCTGTCTAACCTCTGTATCGGAATCACTGTCAGTATCGAAATCCCTGAAATAGGGGAAGCTGCCTTCCTTTTCTTTTTGGGGGGGATGTTTTTTGAAAAAGCCATAATAATTTTATGATGTTTCATCTCTCCCTTACCCACCACCTTGGAGTCCAACTAAGGGGCCAGGGCCAAGAAACAATGTCTTGACCCCTTCCAGGCTTCGGGAGAGATATACGACAAACAGAAACCACCAACCCTATCCCCCCTGATCATGCTCAACTCCCGGGAACAGAGAGCTGAGCACTGCAGGGGTTCACATGGCCAGCAGGGGAACTGCCGTCTTGACCCAGCCCCAAGAAGGGGAGCCGATTAGTACACCGGGCCAAAGTGTACTCCCTGTCTGGGAGAGGTCCGAGCCAAAGTGATGTGTTGAGAGCACGGCCTCCTCAGGCACTGGCCCTCTCAATCACCAGGATCTCATCCCCTCCGACACAGGTCGCACCGCACGGCAAACGCGGCGGATCTTAAGGAGACCACAGAGAGAAAAGGAGTGTGGAAAAGAAGACTTGAAGGGGAGACGAAGATAGAAAAGGGCCAAATAAAAAAGGCAGAAAACAAGAAAAGGAGAAAGGGGGTTACTCTTAGTCAGGATCCTCACCTTAGCCTATCTGACATGGGAAGCCCTACCAGGGGCATCAACTCCTTACCACGTTACGCTTAGGCCAGACAGCATCTTGGCTTCTCGGACCTAGAAGCAGTTTGAAAAAACCAGCTACCTCCAAGTATTGATGCCCCCGCCAGCAAAGCCTAAGGGATCACTGGACCGCGCAAGCCCTCCGACCACGACAAGGTCGCAACCCCCGTAGGGAATTGTTAGTAAGCTATTCCTCTATTCTCTATGTTCAGAATTGTTAGTAAAGCCATTCTCTATTCTCTATGTTCAGAATTGTTAGTGAAGCTATTCCTCTATTCTCTATGTTCAGAATTGTTAGTAAAACCATCCCCTCTATTCTCTATGTCCAGAATTGTTAGTAGAACCATCCCCTCTATTCTCTGTGTTCAGACTTGTTAGTAAAGCCATCCCTCTGTTCTGTATGTTCAGGATTGTTCAGAAGCTGTTCAGAATGGTTAGTAAAGGCACCTCTCTATTCTATATGTTCAGGATATTACGTAATCGATCCCTCTGTTCTCTATGTTCAGGATTGTCAGTAAAGCCGTTCCTCTGTTCTGTGTTCTTCTATCCCCTGTGTTCAGTGTTATACCTAAATGAGTTCTTCCATTTTCTGTGTTCAGAATTGCTAGTAAAGCCGTTCTTCGCTTCCTTGTGTTCATGATTCTAAATAAATGAGTTGTCAGTAAAGCCGTTCCTCTGTTCTCTGTGTTCAGAGTTATGAACATAGCTGTTCTTCTATCCCCTGTCTTCAGTGTTATACCTAAATGAGTTCTTCCATTTTCTGTGTTCAGAATTGCTAGTAAAGCCGTTCTTCGCTTCCTTGTGTTCATGATTCTAAAGAAATGAGTTGTCAGTAAAGCCGTTCCTCTGTTCTCTGTGTTCAGAGTTATGAACATAGCTATTCTTCTATCCCCTGTGTTCAGTGTTATACCTAAATGAGTTCTTCCATTTTCTGTGTTCAGAATTGCTAGTAAAGCCGTTCTTCGCTTCCTTGTGTTCATGATTATAAAGAAATGAGTTCCTCTTTTTTGTCAGATAATAAACTATTTAAGATCCGTCCAAATCTGAAAGAGTTTTTACTATGTTCCAGAGGCGGCCGTAAAGACGAAACAGTCTTGAGCCACTTGCATACAGGCCACTTGTTTTATACCCACTCTTATCTTTTAAAAGGCGAAGAAGCTCCGTGGTGCATTCCATGTCATGTTCCACTCACAGTGAAACATATTCTTTTAGATTGTTGGGACTTGCACGATGTGAGACATAAACACTTTACAGCAAACTCCATGAAAACCCTGTTCAGAGATGTCTCACCTGATGTGATCTTTGAGTTTCTGAAAGAGATTAATATTTTCCATCGGATGTAAGATTTTGCAGAAGAAAGATTTTAACGAAGTTTCTGGTACGTTTAAAGAAGGCGTGTTTTAAAGAGATGTGTGAAAGTTTTTTTTGTTTTTGTTTTTTGTTTTTTTGATGACTTGTGAGTTGATTTTAACGTGGTGACAGCCCTGATATGGCCCTTTGCGGTCGGCTGGGCTATAAAACATTATCCTTACCTTCTTTTTTGTGTTCAGGATTGTTACTTAAGCTGTACCACTGTTCTTTGGGCTCAGGATTGTACGTGAAGCCGTGTCTATGTTTTGCGTGTTCAGAACTGTGAGTAAAGCAAGCAACTCTTGGGTCGTTTGTGTTCAACGTTGCTTTATCGAGTTTCTCTGATCTCGGTGTTCAGGCGGAATGGATCCTCCCAGAGAAGCGCCCCCACCGACGTGGCCAGAAACAGGGGATGTCACTTTTGACGACTACATGACGCGGTATCGACCAGGCCTGGAGCTGGTTCTGAAAGGGGTGTCATGTACCATCACAGACGGTGAAAAGGTCAGATTTACCACTGAGCTGGGTTGTGAAAGGGGTGTCTTGTACCATCACAGACGGTGAAAAGGTCAGATTTACCACTGAGCTGGGTTGTGAAAGGGGTGTCTTGTACCATCACAGACGGTGAAAAGGTCAGATTTACCACTGAGCTGGGTTGTGAAAGGGGTGTCTTGTACCATCAAAGATGGTGAAAAGGTCAGATTTACCACTAAGCTGGGTTGTAAAAGGAAGGATTGTACATGTACCATCACAGATGGTGAAAAGGTCAGATTTACCACTGAGCTGGGTTGTAAAAGGGTGTCATGTGGTGAAAAGGTCAGATTTACCACTGAGCTGGGTTGTGAAAGGGGTGTCATGTACCATCACAGACGGTGAAAAAGTCAGATTTACCACTGAGCTGGGTTCTGAAAGGGGTGTCCAGCACATCTAACATAGCAGTTTGAGGAAAACTATATCATGGCGTATTTTTAGTGTGCTAAAGGTGGAAAGCTACTGTTGAATAAGATAAGGTATTCTTGTTGAACAGAATCAAACAGAGAAATGCATCATAGAACGTTTTGATGGTTATAACGAATTTTTGCGTCCATCTATTTGAAAAAGAAAAAAAAGCAACTCATTCAGTCAGAATGCAATGCTGTGAGCTGACTAGGGGTAATCACTCGTACTGACTTGGTGGTTATGTAGAGTTAGCTCCCCGCCTTCACTTTTAATTTGTATAAGAATCCCGATGTGTGGTGATATTCATCGCCAAATGGGGATAAGGCACTTATTCGGACAGATCTTACAAATAAGGTGAAATGTGTCATTGATCTTACAAATAAGGTGAAATGTGTCATTGATCTTACAAATAAGGTGAAATGTGTCATTGATCTTACAAAAAAGGTGATGAAATGTGTCATTGATCTCACAAATCAGGTGAAATGTTTCATTGATCTTACAAATAAGGTGAAATGTGTCATTGATCTTACAAATAAGGTGAAATGTGTCATTGATCTTACAGATCACTCACTTACCTGACATTCTTCTTACCTGAGTGAGATTCTCACGTACCTGACATTCTTCTTACCTGAGTGAGATTCTCACGTACCTGACATTCTTCTTACCTGAGTGAGATTCTCACGTACCTGACATTCTTCTTACCTGAGTGAGATTCTCACGTACCTGACATTCTTCTGGTGTGATAATCCTATCTGAGAGCTGTAAGCTGAGCCATTCATCCCACCAACAGTACAAAACTTGGTCGTTATCTCCACAAATAGTGGTCAACGGTGTTAGTAACCCTGCAAACAGTAAAATGTTGCGGGATTCGCCTTAAAAACAGTGGCCAGGTGTCGCATAAACCTTGTAGATTACAACAATTTGTGGCATTAGCCGTACAAGTTATAGTATGCTGAGACAATAACTGAGAAAGAATCGTAAGCCGTGTTATTTGACTGTAAAATGAAAGCAAGCTGTGTAAAAGCAAAGGTAAGTTGTGTCAGTGAGTGTTAAAGAAAGATAAGCTCTGTCGTTCGACAGTGAAAGAAACGTCAGCTGTGGGTATAACTGTGAAGGGAGATAACCCGGTGTCATTGGCAGTAAAATAGATGTAAGCTGTGTCGTTTACTGTGAAATAATGATAAGCTGTATCAATGACTGGAAAATGGCGAGAGTTGTCGTCAGCTGGGAAATAATAAGCTGTGTCTTTCAGTGTCATCTGTTGGCAAGCTTTGTCGTTTACCTGAAAGAAAAAAAAAAGTAACTTGTGTCATTAACTGTAATTTCATGGTCATCAACGGGAAGCTGTCATTCACCGTAAAATAAAGCTGTGTCATCAGCCGTAAAATATAGTAAGGTATGTTATTAACTGTAAAATAGTTGCAAGCACTATCGTTAACTTCACACCTTATAGTGGTTTGTTTCAAAACAGTATCGCTAACGTGACACCTTATAGTGAATTGTTTTAATGAAACTAACAAAAAGATTCCATGCTGAATTATTGTATTACAGTAAGAGAAACTGCGTATATGTGGAATCTGGGTAAACAATTTTGTGCACGTATTTTAGGTTTTGTGAGTATCTTTCAGAAAATATACTGAAAAAATTATATGAGAGAAACAAACAAACACAAATACGAAAACATTGATGGACATCGTATCATGGGCGTCACCAGGTGGGCATTGTGGGAAGGACAGGGCAGGTAAGTCCTCCCTCACTCTGGCCCTGTTCCGTCTGATCGAGGCGGCCGGAGGTTCCATTCTCATCGACGGCATCAACATCGCGGATATGGGACTTCACGATCTCCGTTCTCATCTTAACCATTTTACCACAGGTGACTTCTCGCTTTCATATTTGCTGTTTTCGTTTGTTTGTTTATTCATTGTGGTTTTTTAAAAATGATGTTCAAGGCAAACCCGCTTTACATACCAAAAGATCAACTCTGTCTCTGTCTGTCTGTCATTCTGTCTGTCTGTGTGTGTGTGTGTGTGTGTGTGTGTGTGCGTGCGTGCGTGCGTGCGTGCGTGCGTGCGTCGCGCGCGCGCGCGCGCGCGCGCGCGCGTGTGTGTGTGTGTGTGTGTGTGTGTGTGTGTGTGTGCGCGCGGCGCGCGCATTTGATGGTTTGTGTGTGTGTGTGTGTGTGTGTGTGTTATGTTTGTGTGTGTGTGTGTGTGTGTGTGTGTGTGTGCTCTAGAAAAAAAAAGATCATGTGCCTCTTCATCTACCTGACATTCTTCTGGGGGTAACAATCCTATCTGACAGTATCCTGTGTTGTTCACCTGATGTTTCAGTGTCAGTATCATGATGCGTTGTTATCTCACCCATTTCATTGTCCACAGTAGCTGCATTGCTCTCTGATGTGACGTTTGGCGGTGAACAGGATCCTGTGTCGTTCACTGTGACGTTTCACTGTCAACAGGATCCTGTGTTGTTCGTTCACCTGACGTTTCACTGTCAGCAGGATCCTGTGTTGTTCGTTCACCTGACGTTTCACTGTCAGCAGGATCCTGTGTTGTTCGTTCACCTGACGTTTCACAGTCAACAGGATCCTGTGTTGTTCGTTCACCTGACGTTTCACTGTCAACAGGATCCTGTGTTGTTCGTTCACCTGACGTTTCACTGTCGGCAGGATCCTGTGTTGTTCGTTCACCTGACGTTTCACTGTCAGCAGGATCCTGTGTTGTTCGTTCACCTGACGTTTCACTGTCGGCAGGATCCTGTGTTGTTCGTTCACCTGACGTTTCACTGTCAACAGGATAATGTGTTGTTCGTTCACCTGACGTTTCACTGTCAACAGGATAATGTGTTGTTCGTTCACCTGACGTTTCACTGTCAACAGGATAATGTGTTGTTCGTTCACCTGACGTTTCACTGTCAACAGGATAATGTGTTGTTCGTTCACCTGACGTTTCACTGTCAACAGGATAATGTGTTGTTCGTTCACCTGACGTTTCACTGTCAACAGGATAATGTGTTGTTCGTTCACCTGACGTTTCACTGTCCGCAGGATAATGTGTTGTTCGTTCACCTGACGTTTCACTGTCAACAGGATAATGTGTTGTTCGTTCACCTGACGTGTCACTGTCCACAGGAGGATCCCGTGTTCTCTAACGTCACGTGTCAATGTCCACAGGATCCCGTGTTGGTTTCTAATGTCACGTGTCATTGTTCACAGGATCCTGTGTTGTTCTCTAACGTCACGTGTCACTGTCCATAGGATCCTGTGTCTTTCTCTAACGTCACGTGTCATTGTCCACAGGATTCTGTGTTGTTCTCTAAAGTCACGTGTCACTGTCTACAGGATCCTGTGTTGTTATCTGACGTCACGTGTCACTGTCCATTGGATCCTGTGTTGGCTCTAACGCCAGGTATCACTGTTCACAGGATCCTATGTTGTTCTCTGATGTCACGTGTCACTGTCCACCGGATTCCGTGTTGTTCTCTAACGTCACGTGTCACTGTCCGCAGGATCCCGCGTTGTTCTCTGACGTCACGTGTCACTGTCCACAGGATCCCGTGTTGTTCTCTGACGTCACGTGTCACTGTCCACAGGATCCCGTGTTGTTCTCTAACGTCACGTGTCACTGTCCGCAGGATCCCGTGTTGTTCTCTGACGTCACGTGTCACTGTCCGCAGGATCCCGTGTTGTTCTCTAACGTCACTTGTCACTGTCCACCGAATCCCGTGTTGTTCTCTGACGTCCTTGTCACTGTCCCCAGGATCCCGTGTTTTTTCTCTGAGGGTCACGTGTCACTGTCCCCAGGATCCTGTGTTGTTCTCTGACGTAAAGTGTCACTGTCCCCAGGATCCCGTGTTTTTCTTGACGTCAGTGTCACTGTCCACAGGATCCCGTTTTTGTTCTCTGCGTCACGTGTCACTGTCCCAGGATCCCGTGTTGTTCTCTGACGTCACGTGTCACTGTCCGCAGGATCCCGTGTTGTTCTCTGACGTCACGTGTCACTGTCCGCAGGATCCCGTGTTGTTCTCTGACGTCACGTGTCACTGCCCGCAGGATCCCGTGTTGTTTCTAACGTCACTTGTCACTGTCCACCGAATCCCGTGTTGTTCTCTAACGTCACTTGTCACTGTCCACGGATCCCGTGTTGTTCTCTGACGTCACGTGTCACTGTCCGCAGGATCCGTGTTGTTCTCTAACGTCACTTGTCACTCTCCACCGGAATCCCGTGTTGTTCTCTGATGTCACGTGTCATTGTCCACAGGACCCCGCGTTGTTCTCTGACGTCACGTGTCACTGTCCCCAGGACCCGTGTTGTTTTTCGAGTCACGTGTCACTGTCCGCGGATCCCGTGTTGTTCTCTGACGTCCACGTGTCACTGTCCGCAGGATCCCGTGTTTGTTCTCGGGCCCCCTGAGGATGAACCTGGACCCGTTTGACGAGTACAGTGACGAGCAGCTGTGGAAGGCCGTGGAGGGGGCTCACCTGCCCAGGCCGTCGTCAACCTGCCCGGGACAGCTGGCCTTCCATGTGGAGAGGAGGGCGGCAACCTCAGGTAAGCTTTACACCAGGCCGTCGTCCACCTCCCGGGGACAGCTGGCCTTCCCAGTGTGGAGAGGAGGGCGGCAACCTCAGGTAAGCTTTTGATGGGCCGCCTGGACACTTGCTGGCTATTTCGTTGTCCACATGGAGCTACTACAATGCCAAATGTTTGTAGGAGGGGGGGAAAACAGTCATGTTTGATGTAGTCTTAACTTGGATCACTACTTTTTTTTCTAGAGCTGAGGGAACGAATGTTGATCTTGAGGAGGACTGAGAAAAGATATCTCACTGGGTGTAACGTAGCCAGTTTCAAATAAAACACTGACCTGCTTCACGTGGAACAGAGGTCATAATCTCTACACAACACGTGACCTGTCCAGTGGGTCAGAGGTTATAAGCTCTAATCAAACATGTGAACTGTTTCAGCACGGGTCAGAGGCCATAATCTCTAAATTAACACGTACATGATCTGTTTCAGAGTGGGGCAGAGCTCATAGTCTCTGAATAAACACGTGACCTGCTTCAGCGTAGGTCAGAGGTCATAATCTCTGGGGGGGGGGGGGGGGGGGGGGGAAACCACGTGACCTGTTTCATCGTGAGGCAGAGGTCATAATCCCTAAATAAACATGTGACCTCTTTCAGCGCGGTCAGAGATCACAATCTCTAAATAAACACGTGACCTATTTCATCTATTTCATTATGGATCAGAGGTCATGACCAAAACGTGACCTGTTTCAATTCAGCATGGATCAGAGGAAAAAAATCTCTAAACCAACACTGACCTGTTTCAGCATGGGTCAGGGGTTTCAAAAACCTCTAAACCAACACGTGACCTGTTTCAGCATGGGTCAGGGTCATAACCTCTAAACCAACCGTGGCCTTTTTTCAGCGTGGGCCAGAGGCAGTGGTGTGTTGGCCCGCACGTTGCTGCGCAGGACCAAGATCCTGGTGCTGGACGAAGCCACGGCCGCCGTGGGACATGGGAGACCGACGCCCCGATCCAGGACACCATCCGCTCCGCCTTCAGCTCCCGCACCATCATCACCAAACGCCCACCGCCCCCAACACCATCATGGACTATGACAGGTAGGGGAGAGAATCCATCATGGACTGTGACAGGTAGGGGAGGCAATGCGTCATGGACTGTGACAGTAGGGAGGTAATCCATCATGGACTGTGACAGGTAGGGGGAGGTAATCCATTCACCATGGACTGTGACAGGTAGGGGAGGCAATGCGTCATGGACTATGCCAGGTAGGGGGAGGCAATCATTCACCATGACTGTGAGAGGTAGGGGAGGTAATCCATCCACCATGGACTATGGCAAGGAGGGGAGAGAATCCATCATGGACGTGACAGGTAGGGGGGTGTAATCCATTCACCATGGACTGTGACAGGTAGGGGAGAAAATCCATCATGGACAGGGAGAGGCAATACGTCATGGACTATGACAGGTAGGGGAGAGAATCCATCATGGACTATGAAAAGGTAGGGAGGTAATCCGTCATGGCCTAAAGACAGGTAGGGGAGTATCCATCATGGACTTTTACAGGGAGGGGAGGCAATGCGTCATGGACTATGGCAGATAGGGGGGGTAAGCGTCAGGACTATGACAAGTAGGGGGAGGTAATCCATTCACCATGGACTATGACGGGTAGGGGGGGTTAACCATCCACCATGGACTGGCAGGTTTGGGGTAGATAATCCATTCACCATGGACTATGACAGTTAGGGGGAGGTCATACATCATGGACTGGACAGTTAGGGGAAGCGATACCTCATGGACTATGACAGGTAGGGGAGAGAATTTCCCTCATGGACTGTGACAGGTAAGGGAGGTAATCCATTCACCATGGACTAGAAAAGGTAGGGAAGTAACCTTCACCATGGACTGTGACAGTTAGGGGGAGGTCATACGTCATGGACTAGACAGGTAGGGGAGGTAATCAAACCACCTGGACTATGGCAGGTAGGGGGAGGGCATACGTCTTGGGCTATGACAGGTAGGGGAATCATCCGTCATGAACTATGACAGGTAGTGGAAGGATACATCATGGACTATGACAGGTAGGGGGGGTCATCCATCCCTGGACTATGACAGGTAGGGGAGGCAACCCATCAGGACTATGGGCAGGAACGGGAGGTAATCCGTCATGGACTATGACAGGTAGGGGAGGTAATCCATCATGGGGCTATGACAGGTAGGGGAGGTAATCCGTCTGGACTATGACAGGTAGGGGAGGTCATCCATCATGGACTATGACAGGTAGGGAGGTCATCCCTCATGGACTATGACAGGTAGTGGAGGTATCCATTTATGGACTATGCAGGTAGGGGAGGTCATACGTCATGGACTATGACAGGTAGGGGAGGTCATCCATCATGGACTATGACAGGTAGGGTAGGTCATCCATCATGGACTATGACAGGTAGGGAGGTCATCCATCATGGACTATGACAGGTAGGGGGGGTCATCCATCATGGACTATGACAGGTAGGGGAGGTCATCCATCATGGACTGTGACAGGTAGGGAGGTAATCCATCATGGCTATGACAGGTAGGGAGGTAATCCGTCATGGACTATGACAGGTAGGGGAGGTCATCGATCATGGACTATGACGAGGAAAGGGGAGGTCATCCACAGGACTATGACAGGTAGGGGAGGTCATCCACATGGACTATGACAGGTAGGGGAAGGTCATCCATCAGGGCTATGACAGGTAGGGGAGGTCAACATCATGGACTAGACGGAGGGGAGGTCAACCATTTTGGACTATGAAGGTAGGGGAGGTAATCCTATAGATTATGAAGGTAGGGGAGGTAAACCATGTGGACTAGAAAAGGTAGGAGAAACAACGTCATGGACAGACAGGGGGGAGGTCATCCATCATGGACTATGATAGGTTAGGGGAAGTAATCCATCATGGACTATGACAGGTAGGGGAGGTAATCCCCATGGGGTATGACAGGTAGGGGAGGCAATCCGTCATTGACTATGACAGGTAGGGAAGGACAAACCATTATGGAGGTACTCCACCATATACTGCGACGGAGAGGGAGTGAAGTACTATCGTGGCAAAAAAAAAAATGGAAGAAGGGGGAGAGGTCCATAACTGAGTTTACCATATTAGATTTTTCTCGATATGATGTATATTTTATATATTTTATATAAAATTATAAATATATATATAAATATGCATGTATTTTTTCTCTCTCTTTCTGTGTGTGTGTGGGCGCCCGCGCAAATATTCTAATTCTTTAAAAAAAAAAAAAAACACAAGAAAAAAAACCCTCTACATCTTTCTATAATACTGTTTACAATGTCAGCAAACAACGGCTAATTGACAAAGAATTGGTTTCATCTCCTTTGTGTCTGACTTTTTCTGTATGTCTCTCTTCTTGTCTGTCTGTCTCTGTCTGGGCTCCTCTCTCTTCCTCTCTCCCCTCCCCTTTTTCCCTCCTTCCCCTATCTCTCTCTTCTCTCTCTCTCTCTCTCTCTCTCTCTCTTTCTTTCTTTCTTTCTTTTCTCTTCTGTCTTTTAGTCCGTATCATCATCATCATAGCAACACAAGATAACACACACTGCTGCTCTGTTGTGTTCAGAATCTGTGTGACTCCGGGTCTGCTGGTAGAGTTTTGCCTCCCCCCGAGGGAGTCCTGGAACAAAAGTCCATTTCTACGCATGGCCAAAGATGCTGCCTCGTCTGACCTTGGGCCTGACCTTGCCCGACCTTGTCTGTCAGCGTCCCGGGTCACCTTTTCCACCGACCGCTGAAGTGCTCAAGTCATCCATGGCGCCTTTCAAGAATGGCTGGGGTCGCCTAGTTTAGGACCGGGGAGCTGGGGGTTGGGAGGGGTTTAGATGGGGTGGGGTGGGGGATTCTGTCTGATCCACGCGCAGTTTGTGAACCAAAAGTTGATTTGTGAAATATGATGACCGAGATCAAAGGACAGATGATTAGGTGGGGTATTGAGTGAGAGGGGAGAGAGAGAGAGAGAGAGAGAGAGAGAGAGAAGAGAGAGAGAGAGAGAGAGCGTTGCGTGCGTGCGTGCGTGTGTGTGTGTGTGTTGTGCGCGCGCGCGCATTTCGTGTGTGTGTGTGTGTGTGGTGTGTGTGTGTCTGTGTGTGTGTGTGTGTGTGTGTGTCTGTGTAGTGTGTTTTGTGTTCCATTTGATCCATGCATGCTTTGTGAAAAAGATGGCATTGAACTTTGTGATCTGATTCTTCAGAAGAAGATGTCTCTAAATGCCTTGACATAAATTTCGTTAATGAACAAATGAGCGTCAGATCGCCAAGATCCTTTATGGAGGACAGAGGAAGGTGTGTGGGGGTGGGGGGTGGGGGGGGAGGAATGGGGAGGGTTTAAAGGAGGAGGGGGGGGGGTGGGGGGGGCAAGAGAGAGAATAGACGTTACAAACCGTCACGACATGGTTTTTTAGAAGACGTTGGTGGATATATGTGTTCTTTAAGGGAAAATATATATTATGATGGGGAAATACACCGATGGATAGAGCGAGGTTTGAAAAAAAGGGAAAGGAAGAAATTCTCTGCTTGATCTATTTGTGTTTTTATTATTATAAAAAAAAGGTTGGCGTCGAACGCGATCGCGTGGCTAAGCAATGGAGAAACGAGGAGGAGGAGGAGCGGCTCATCGCTCTATTGTAGGCTCTGCTCTGTATTTGTGTGAGATCAGGGAAGTTTGCTGGCGTGTTCAAAAGAAGTACAGACTGTTCTGTTTAATGCATTTCTCAGTGGATAACGGGTTGGAATACGAGAATCTTGCTGGTTGTTTTGAAAATGCTCCATACCTGGTGACGTTACAACCCCCCCCCCCCCCCCCACCCCTCCCTTCACTTCCAACCCCTTCCGCTTCTCTGTCTCTCCGTCTCTCTCTCTTTGTGTGTGTGTGTCTCTCTCAGTCTTTCTCTCTCTCTCTCTCTCTGTCTCTCTCTCAACTTTTGTGTGCGTGTGTGTGTGTGCGTGCGTGCGTGCGTGCGTGCGTGCGTGCGTGTTTGTGTGTGAGGTACTGAAACTACTATTGATTTGAATTATATACACTAACGTATTTTCATTTTCTAACCAGAACTGAGCAAGTTATGTTTATGTTGGTAATCAACAGGAGAATCTTCTGTAGACTAGTTTATAGGCAGTTCAACACAGCAGAGCACAAACTATCATTTTTAAGTTCACACAGTATAAATACTAGACCGGGTCAAGAGCAGAATTCATTGTCAACAAAATGCAAATTCCACAAAAAGAAAAAAAAAACACGTTCAGAAGGACTTTGGTTAATAATTCCTTAGGCTAATGAAAAAATAGTCGTCATTGGGAATAATAGTCCCAGACCCAAAGACAGGAATGCGCCTTCAGTAAACAGGGTTGTGTAACATTAGTTCTACTGACAGTTCCAGAGTAAAGTGTGCCACTTACAATCTTACTGGCCATTGTCAGAGGCAGAGGGGAAACGTGTTTCGAAGGTGTGCTTCAGATCCGGCGCTATCTTAAGAATTTAGGCGAAGTGATTGTTTGTATTGTGAAATTGACATGATGTTGCTAAGACGGTGGGTTTTATGCATCTAAGTACGTATGTATGTATGTTTGTATGTATGTATGTAATGTGAGTATATGTATGTATGTATGTAATGTAATGTATGTATGTATGCATTATGTATGTATATATGCAATGTGCGTATATGTATGTACGTATGTATGTGCGTTCGTGCGTACATAGTTTGTATGTATGTGTGTACGTAATGTATGCATGTAAGTATGTATGTATGTATGAACGCATGCTTGCACGCAGGCTCAACAGTAACACACACACACACACACACACACACACACACACACACACCACACACACACACAATATATATATATATAAAATATATATAATATATAAATATATATATATATATAAATATAATATATACATACACACACACACACACACACACACACCACACACACACACACATATATATATATAATATATAATATATATATATATATATATATAAATATATATATAGTGATGAAAAATAAGTATCAGCACCGCCCACGGAGTTCATTTTCAAGCTTTCGCCAAAAGGCTTCTTCAGGAACCGATGCAAGTACATCTCCTTAGCAGCGATGACATCAATACTATTGACGTCATAGTAGACTACATCAATTTAAAAACGACGTCACATTTTCTTTTTACTGTAGTTTCACCTTTCACCACACCCTGTACCCATCCCTCACTACATCTTGCAGAGTCCACCTTCCACAGCACCCTGCAAAGTCCACCCTCCACTGTACCCTGCATAGTCCACCATTCACGGAACCCTATAGAGTCCACCTTCCACTGCACATTGTAGAGTCCACCCTTCACTGCATACTGCGGAGTCCACCTTTTCACTGCACCCCGAAAAGTCCACCTTCCACTGCACCCTGAATACCCCATCTTCCACTGCACTCTATAGAGTCCACCTATCACTGTACCATTCTAATACAGAATCCGTTTCTCATTCTGTGCATGCTGTTGAGTTCTGACGGAGTTGAGACCCTTAAAGACAGTCCCCAAATTGGCCTGCCAGTAAGTCTCTCTGTCTAGGAGTTTGTCTTCAGATGCAGCTTGTTCGATGGGATGGATGGAAAGAAAAGGCAGAGCCTTGTCTTCAAGGTGCTCAGTCTGGGCGAGGTGTCTGGCAACCCCACATCGCTGGGCCATTTGCTTGTTGCAGTCTGATTTGTGATTGGCCCACCTTCTTTTGAGGTCCTTGGTGACCCAACATACATGAGTCTGGTGGTTCTGACATCTGAATGACGTAGATGGTATTTTTTGTCGAACAGGTGAGGTGCTGTCTGATGGGCCAGTAGCGCCCATCCCATGGGCTTCTTAGTCCAATCAGGTCACTGGAATGTGCACAAAGGTCACATCGGCGGGCACAGCATACAAAAAATCCAGGTCTGTTCATGGTCCATGGAGAGGATGGCGACGTGGTACTGTAGGTTGTACATTTCTGCCAAGTTGCGTCTTCTCCTATCAGCACTAATGAGCATTTCTTCAGGAAAATGGTCCTGTTTTTTGGATTGGAATACAGGATGTGTAAATTTTGTTTAATAATTTCTCTTTTAGATGGTAACCTTGGATCATACTGAGTGACCCAAGCCAATTTCTTGGTTTGGGATGTCTCTCTTGCTTGATGAGAATTCCTCGGTCTCTGTTAGCTCCCCTTTTGAGTTGTTCAAGTGCTGCCTCAAATTTCCAACCACGATCGTAAAATACTGGCATACTCTGTGAGTCTCTCTGGCAGTCTGTCATCTTCGCTGCATAACATTCTCAGCCTGGCACCAACACCTGTTAGAAGACCCTTGAGCACTGAAGGAGGGTGACAACTGTTCTTTGGAAGGTAACTATGGCAATGTTTGGAAAAGACATCTGTCTTTATGACACCATCAACTATTGAAAGTTTCATATCCAGATATTCTACCTGTCTGTCAAATTTACTGTCCACTTAATATTTGGCGGATTCAGTTCATCCAGGTGTTTGCAGAATGATTCACGGTCCTCGCTGTTGGGAAGAATGGTGATACCAGTCTAGGCATTTAAGCTCTTTGCGCCGTTCAGGTTCACCAGAGAGGAAAGCAAAGGGACTGAGCAATCCTGCATGAGCTTATTGTCTAAGCTGCCCATGAAGACATCAACAAAGTCACAAGCATGGCAGGGTCCCATTGCAGTACCATGGTTTGGCTTGGCGAAGACAGTCTTTCCCTCTCCATCTGTGTAGGCTGAACAATTGTTATCGAGGCAATTTTTAAACCCTCAACAATGCAACTTTCAGGTACCTGCAAAGGTGAGGGATTCTCTCTCAGAGCTTCTTTAACAGCGGGTATACCCATGTTGTTGTCCACATTGGGGAAAAGGGCTACCACGTCACAGACAGCAAAGTGGCTGTCGGGGGCAGGGGGCTGTAGTGCTCGTTGATCAGATCCACCTTCTGCAGAAATTCCTTCGCATCAGTGATCTGATACGGTAGAAAATGGGTGAGATGAGCAATAGCTTGTTGTACAAACTTAGACAGTGGTTGAGTAGGAGTGCCTGACCCAGAAAGCAAAAATCTATAAGGGAAAGGTTTGGGTTTGTGGGTTTTTACGAGAGGTTTGATGTGACCCCGGACGGACATGTGAATTTGGAGTTATAAAGTCTGATATATCGTCAGTCAGTGCCCCTTCTCTCTTCCACTTTGTTACCCAGGAGTTCACTTTGCTGACAGTATCCTTGGTGGGGTTAGTTTTCAACTACGTCATAGTAGTCACTGTTGTTCACTTCATTCAGGATACTTTGATCATCAGCGTCTAGGGATGATCACTGTAACTCCTGCTTTGTCAGCATATCTGCATGCCGCATTTTTGGTCATAGGCAAATTACGGAGCTCTGAGATGGCTTTCCGTTGGCCACTGGTGAGATTGTCCCTAATTCTTCGTCTGTTGCAAGGGGCAAGAAAATGTGAACAGGCTTCAATGAAGTCTTCCAAAGCTGCGTCCTTCTTAGGAGCCTGTTTTGTGGTTAACTTGTACCAAGGTCTCTTTACAAAGGTTTCCTCCTCATCAGGGCTTTCTTGAGGTCCACCTTCTTTCACCCTTTCTTTCTTTTCCTGTAACGTATGGTGGCGGTGCCATCGGAGGCGTTCTGCCCAATTGTATGTGCCAATCAGCTGATCTGATACGTCAACTGTTCTTTGGGTGTAGGGGCAAAGCAATCAGGCAAACGGGAGATACTGATTTGATCTGTAGACAGTTCTACATTATCCGCCAATACAATGGATCAAATTTTCTCAAATCTTCAACTGAAGGAACATATTCAGTAGTATTGAATGCATTTCTGATCTTGGTACTTTTACTATCAAAGCATCTATTTTTGTGTCTGTTCCTCCTGGAGGTCTTTTGTCAGGAAAACAGTTTTCCTTCAAATTTATCTTACAGTATTTGAAAGATGTAATCTTTTTAGAACCACCATTTTAAAACAATGGAGTGGAAACAGGGTTGTCGTCGAAGTCGCACAATCGCTGAAGTTTCTTATCAAGTCTCCTCTTGATCGAAGCAATTGTTGGTGCCAATTCAGTTTTGACACGAGCTCCAATGTTGGACAATTGTTGTGGACCAAACATACGCAACAAGGTTCCTAAACAGTTCCATTTCTCAGAAGTAGTAGAAATGACAGTTTTCCCGCTTCTGAAATGAGAGAGTCCAGGATTAAAGAGCTGGCATGGTTAAGAATCTTAGCAATCTGTCAGAAAGAGAGTATTTGTCTGCCACGCTAAATTGAATTTAAGTCTAAGACCTACAGGATGATTTTTTTTGTCTCTGCAATTACACAAAAAACTTTTTTCAACCTAGTAGACTGAAGTTTTTAACAGGAGATTCTTGTACAATGGCGGAACTCCGGATCTATGGCATATAATATATATATATATATATATATATATATATAAATATATTGTGGTGGGTGTGTGTGTGTGTGTGTGTGTGGTGTGTGTGTGCCTCATTGCGATGTTTGACTGTCGTCTTCTGATTCATTTCTATCCGCAGTGATCGTGATGACTTCACTGACTTTTTCACCATCAAATTATGTGAACGCTATGTATTTGGACACTCCACCTGCTGACGTATGAAATGCGTATTTTCAGGATAATGCAAAAGAGATGTGTGTGTGTGTGTGTGTGTGTGTGTGTGTGTGTGTGTGTGTGTGTGTGTGCGTGCGTGCGTGTGCGTGTGTGCGTGCGCGCGCGTGTGCGTGCCTGTGTGTGTGCGTGTGCGTGTCTGTGTGTGTCTCTGTCTGTGTCTGTGTGAACAATGTTTGATGAATCTTTCCACAATGCCATAGACTGTACATTCACCCGAAGCAGCCCACGCATTCCCGTGTGCCCTACTCAAGTGTATTGAAGTAGTCAGAACTGTCGACAACAGTGGGAGGAACGTGATGCGTTCTTTCCATTGTGATATCACTTTTTGTTGTTGCGTATTTGATATGCTGGAATCCCAGGTTACTAAATATATAAAGCGGTACTGCCGATGTCTTGGGGTGGGTGATGTTGTTGTTAAGTGTCAAATTGGCATTGCTTCCGGGCCTGCTGGTTCTAGGATCCTGTCGCTTTCTTTCTTTTGTTTTGTTTTTTCTACATTCTTCCTTTCTTCCGCTGCTCCCCTCGATTGTAAACATCTCACAAACAACTCTGTGGTGAACGCACGCGTCTTTCTTTGCCTATGTCAGTATGTGTGAATCTCTCTCGTGTCTATTTGTGTGTCCTGTCTGTCTGTCTCTTGCTTTCTCTCCTCCCCTCTTTCTCTCGCCCCCCCCCCCCCCCCCACCCTCCCTCTCCTCTCTTCTCTCCCCCCCACATCTCTCTCTTTCTCGCTCTCTTCCCATCTCTCTCTCTCTGGCTGTTTGTCTGCCTCTCTCTCTGTCAGTCTGTCTCTATCTGTCTCTCTCCCCTGTCTGTTTCTGGCTGGCTGTCTGTGTGTGTGTGTGTGTGTGTGTGTTGTGTGTGTGTGTGTGCGTGTGTGAATGAGTGTGTGTGTGTGAATATGTGTGTAAGTATGTGTGTGTGAATGTGTTGTGTGTGTGTGTGTGTGTGTGTGTGTGTGTGTTGTGTGTGAATGCGTGTGTGTGTATGAATGCTGTGTGTGTGTGTGTGTTTGTGAATGTGCGTGTGTTCGTGAAGTGTGTGTGTGTGTGGTGTGTGTGAGTGTGTGTGTGTGTGTGTGTGTGTGTGAATGAGTGTGTGTGTTTGTGAATGTGTGTGTGTGTGCGTGTGTGTGTGTGTGTGTGTGTGTGTGTGTGTGGTGTTACGTACGGGACTTCCTGCCTTTGGCCAGTTCTGAAACGCTGGCAATCGGATCCTCCTTCATTGTCTAGCACACAAAGAATGACATCAATCTTTGGCCATGTCCGGGAATAGATCCCCCCCCCCCCCCCCCCCACACACACACACACACACGGCCTTTTTATAGACCAGGCCTTGAACTGTTGGACTTGCGCTCTCTCTCTCTCTCTCTCTCTCACACACACACACACACACACACACACACACACACACACATGTGCGCGCGCGTGCGCGCACACACACACACATAAATGTACACACTGTGACACACACACACACACACACATACACACTGTCACACACACGCACTGTCACACACACACATACACACACACACTGTCACACATATTCACACACACACACACACACACACACACACACGGGGCGGGAACCATGCCATTTGTTCTTTTACTCGAGCGTCTTGCTCGCAGTTATGTCCCTTTGCCTTCCACGTGACGAAAAATATGGCGAGTGAAATTCAGTGTGTTGCTTGAAAACTATACTCGTTGTTTTTTTTTCTATTTTTATATATATATATATAATAATCCATATATTTCAAGGCTGTTCTCGTTCCTTTTTTCGCTTTGATCTTGTGTGATTAATGAAGCAGTGACCACGTGGTGTGCGCGCGGCGCCTGCACATTGTCAATTAACAATATGACTATCGCCGGGCGCCACGGACGCGGTGTTCTAAGGAGGTGATGGAGGGGCGAGTGTATCAGGACCTCAAAGCACGTTCATCTGTCAGTGTCGAGGGGTGTGTGGGCTGCAGAACATTGTAACCCACAGCCACAGACGTGAAAAGAACAAACAGGAGAGAAAGAAACGAAATCGGACGGCTCGCGAGCGCGCGCGCTCAATCACACACACACACACACACACACACACACACACCACAGAGACCAAAGATAGTACTCCTTTCGGTCCGAAGGGCGTACTATCTTTGCACAGACACACACACATACGCACGTGTGTGTTTGTGTGTGTGTCTATGCATGTGTGTGTGGGTGTGGGTGTGTGTGAAAGAGAGAGAGAGAGAGAGAGAGAGAGAGAGAGAGAGAGAGAGAGAGAAGAGAGAAGAGAGAAAGACAGAGAGAGAGAGGGAGAGAGAGAGAGAGAGAAGGACACACAAGTACTGAAGAATTATTCACAATGAGAGAAAGAGAGATAGAGAGAGAGAGAGGGGGGGGGGGAGAGAGAGAGAGAAGGACACACAAGTACTGAAGAATTATTCACAATAGAGAGAGAGAGAGAGAGAGAGAGAGAGAGAGAGAGAGAGAGAGAAGGACACACAAGTACTGAAGAATTATTCACAATGAGAGAGAGAGAGAGAGAGAGAGAGAGAGAGAGAGAGAGAGAGAGAGAGAGAAGAGAGAGAGAGAATGAAACGCATCAAGGAAGAAGAAGCGACTGCGGAGAGGTTAGGTGGGGTAAAGGGGCTAATGATTAAACGAAAATTCTTTTTTTTTAATTTATGAGAGAAGTGGTGTAAACACATCTGCCTACTGACATCCAGCGGCCTTGGCCAAGGAAAATTAAAACATGAAAATAAAAACAGTGAAACGTGATAAAGGAGCGAGAAAGGTCCGTGAGCGACACGCACTCGTTCACATCGCGCACAAAAACGCGTTCGTGCGTGCTCACATACACGCACACGCACGCGCTCGCGCGCACACACACACGCGCGCACGCACGCACGCACACACACACACACACACACACACACAACCACAATCACAGGAAAAACCGTTGAAATCTGAGCAGGTTTAATATGATGAAAATGAAAACCACATATTTTGTACAATATTGTCGAGAAACGTGAACGTATCAATGGATATCATCAATTTCTATGTACACAGCGTTGTATTTGTTATTGTTGACCGGTCATCTTTTTTTTTCTTTTTCCTTTTTTTTAAATAAACATGGTAGGCTGGTTTGGTTCCACCAGTAAAAGAAATTATTAAACAAATTACATTTCTCCCCCCCAAAAAACACAATGATAGATTAGGTTGAAGTTTCGTATACAGTAAATATGTCAGCATTTAAAGGTGAAATTGTGCATAGTATGTACGATACAGAATTTGACTTCACTGGAAGCAACGGGCAGTGCAAATGCTTTTTTTATTCCGTTAACATAATAAGTAACATCCCCTTCCCCCTCATCCACCCTAACACACTTTCCCCACCGTTCCCATCCCCCCCCCCCCCCCCCCCCCCCCCCACACACACACACAACACACACCTCCACACACTCACAAACGCAGACCAGTTGAAAAAAAAAAAAAAAAAAAGAAAAAAAAAAAAGAAAAAAAAGAAAAAAAAAAAAAAAAAAGAAAAGATAAGAAAAAAAGAAACGAAAAGAAAACCGCTCGCCGCAAACACACGTGGTACATAACAACATCTCCGACTATCAAAGAAAATACCAGAACACTCACATACCATGCAAAGACACAAAACATTCGACATATGCTCTTGTTCTGCCAAATTCTGAAGCGCGCAATCTTCTTGTATACCTGTGGATCACTTATCCATGGCTACAACAACCACCACCACCATCATGATAATCATCTTCATAATCGTACTAAAACAGTGACGACAGCATGTTGACCAGATGGGGGCATTCAGCTGAAAACAGCTGTGAGACCGCCCCCCCCCCCCCCCCCCCCCCCCCCCCCCCCCCCCGCCATTGGCTATGGATGTTACATAATACGGCCAGATGGTATCTGTCCTTTTTACCGAGTCATCAGAACACAACAGTGCAATACTGTCAACATCAAACACCGAGGCTCCTGACTACGACTGGATAATTATAGCGTCGAAGAGACGCAAGGCATTTGATGCTCGTCACGTGATGAAGTGACCATGATGACCGCCACGTGATGAAGTGACCATGATGGCCGTCACGTGATGAAGTGACCATGATGGCCGCCACGTGATGAAGTGACCATGATCACCGCCACGTGATGAAGTGACCACGATGGCCGCCACGTGATGAAGTGACCATGATGGCCGCCACGTGATGAAGTGACCATGATGGCCGTCGTCACGTGATGAAGTGACCATGATGGCCGTCATGTGATGAAGTGACCATGGTGACCGTCACATGATGAAGTGACCGTCATCTGATGAAGTGACCACGATGGCCGCCACGTGATGAAGTGACCACGATGGCCGCCACGTGATGAAGTGACCACGATGGCCCGCCACGTGATGAAGTGACCATGATGGCCGCCACGTGATGAAGTGACCATGATGGCCGTCACGTGATGAAGTGACCATGATGGCCGCCACGTGATGAAGTGACCATGATGGCCGTCACGTGATGAAGTGACCATGATGGCCGTCACGTGATGAAGTGACCATGATGGCCGCCACGTGATGAAGTGGCCATGATAGCCGCCACGTGATGAAGTGACCGTCATCTGATGAAGTGACCACGATGGCCGCCACGTGATGAAGTGACCATGATGGCCGCCCCGTGATGAAGTGACCACGATGGCCGCCACGTGATGAAGTGACCATGATGGCCGCCACGTGATGAAGTGACCATGATGGCCGCCACGTGATGAAGTGACCATGATGGCCGCCACGTGATGAAGTGACCACGATGACCGTCACGTGATGAAGTGACCATGATGACCGTCACGTGATGAAGTGACCATGATGGCCGTCACGTGATGAAGTGACCATGGTGACCGCCACGTGATGAAGTGACCATGATGACCGTCACGTGTTGAAATGACCACGATGGCCGTCACGTGATGAACTGACCATGGTGACCGCCACGTGATGAAGTGACCATGATGACCGTCACGTGATGAAGTGACCATGATGGCCGTCATGTGATGAAGTGACCATGGTGACCGCCACGTGATGAAGTGACCATGATGACCGTCACGTGATGAAGTGACCATGATGGCCGTCACGTGATGAAGTGACCATGGTGGCCGTCACGTGATGAAGTGACCATGATGGCCGCCACGTGATGAAGTGACCATGGTGGCCGTCACGTGATGAAATGACCATGATGGCCGTCACGTGATGAAGTGACCATAAGGTCCGTCACGTGATGAAGTGACCATAAGGTCCGTCACGTGATGAAATGATAACGTTAAATGCTCTTCTGAGGGCAGTTGGATGAAGACGGAGAGCTATTCTGCGCGTCAGTCAGAATTTAGCTGAGCTAGAGAAAAGGGGGCAGGGGGTGAGGGGAGGGGGGGGGGGGGGGGGGGGGGGGGGGGGTGGAGGGGGGGGGGGAATGTCAAACAACGTTAGGGACTGAAGATCCAACTTTTTAGGAAATGCTTCACAATTTAGCAGGGACTGCATTCCTTATTACCAAGCAACTCGGAAGGATTTGGAACGCCAAGTAATCGACCTAACAGGCTGTCAAGAACTCGATTCCACCAACCGCCGTGGCGAAGTGGTTAGGCGTCGCGGACTCCCGGCTGGGAGGTCGTGGGTTCGAATCCCATCAGAGTCATGTGGGTTTTTCTGCCCCCACCGGCTCCCACCCAGAGTTGAGTTTGCTGCGGACTCAGTTGGGAAGACTGGGACCACACAGTCGAGTTTCATCCACTTAATGGATGCGTTTCTGAGAGTGTTGCTCAAATGTCCTGACCAACACTGCAGGTGCCTGTATCTCTCGGGCCTGGTTGACGCCGGGATATATTATGAAAGGAAGCGTAGAGTACAGCCCTGTCATGTAGTCTCAGACCGAAATGGAAATCCGTAGCATCATCTTAATCATCCTCATTCTCATCGATCAGCATTAAAAAAATGTCTCAAATTCTGTGGCCCTTCATGCCCTGCTCTCATGGTGACCTCAATTTCGATGTCCTCTCCACGTCTGTGGCCTTGGTTTGGTTCCGTTGGGGTCACCGGTATCGGTGAGTCCATGGGGGCTGTCGTTGGACGGACGTGGTGGCGCCCTCCGGAGGGAGAGCTCAGTCACGCCGGCTTCGCGACTAAGCAATTATTGTCGTCAGTTGGGGGCTTAGTAGGTGGTGTCCTGCGTATGTTAGATCGGAACAGGCGCCACTGAACACCACTTAAGTGACTCGGCAGCAGTGCAGTGTCTCCTCCGGTGGGTTGCCTCTTGACGACTTGACATTAGCTGCTCCCTGTGGATTGCCGGTGCCGGGGCTGTGGCGGGGCCGACCGGGCTGTGACTGTGGACGGGGTGTCGGAATGAGCGGCGTGGGTGCATTGCCTCTGAGGTGGCGCATAGGTTGGGACAGCGAAAAAAAAAAAGAACTCGATTCCGTCGAGAAAATTAACAGTTAAGCTAAATAAGGCATGAAACTACGCTACTTATAGATATCCATTGAATGCTTTACACTCAAAGTCTTGTTGATGAGGATGAAATCGACATCAACGCTCGCCTCAAATACAGTATAGTGGTTAATAAAGTTAGGAGTTTTAGTGTTTCCCTGTTTACTGTTGTCATATATAAAGACGACAATCGTGAGCATGACAATAATGATACACCACCTCATCATGTTTCCTGTCAGACCTTGCACGGCGACAAAGCCCTTCTACCCATACCGTACCAATGACCTCCTTGCCCCCCCTCCTCCTGCCACTTCCCCCTCTCCCTCTCCTGCCCCTGTCTATCGTAGAGTAGTCTCTAGCTTTAAACACAGAATACAAGCACCCACAGATGTGGAAACCTACCATTCTCAGTCTCAGAATGGCAAGCGATCAGACGAGGAATTAAACTGACCCACTGGCACACAGCCAATGTTTGCTCTCTTAAGTGGCGGAGAGCATCACCCAGATGACCTGAATACGGTCCACACCTCTTCCTTCCTGTCAGATGGACATGACGTTTGGCCGGCATGCAGTCACCGAACTACGACACTGGACCACCAAACATACAACCCCCCAAACATTTCCAGTTTCACACTTTTCCGTCAGCTGGGACGCGGGTTCACTTGTGATCAGCTTTTGGACTCCACCGTTATCGGGGAAAACGGGTTAGTCGATTACGCAACATGGGGATGGGGGACAGGTCAGCGAAATTCTGTTCACACTGTTTTCTACAGCCTGGCCATCTGTGAAGGTCACACATTGATTATCAAAAAACATCCATCCTAAAACACCAACCAGAGAGTGCCTTAGATACAAAACGTTCAGCACACAGTCCTGAACGAATGAACAACGCGCTAAACTCTTCATGGTCGTTCGTTTCATAATCCTCTATAGACAGTGGAAGCTCTGTGCGAATACATCAGAACAACAGGTGTTTTTGAAGGCTGTAACAGAGTGCGTTATTCCAGGGACAAGGCACCTCGCTGTCCCAGGACCTCCCATGAGCCCGGAGATTCATGCAGTGAAGGGGAAAGACCGGGACAGACAGAGGGAGATAGATGAAGAAATAATGGGCTGTAAACTGATCATCTTAGCCATTTTTTTTTTTTTTTTTTTTTTTTTTTCAAACCTTGGTTTGAAACACAGCTTGAAAATAACGACTAGAAACAGACTGACGTTAATCTGCATTCCAGGTTGAAAATGCAAATGGCAGCTATGACTGAAATTCAGTTGAATTGCAGGGACTGAAAATACAATTTATACTTGGACTGGAAACACGGTTGAATAATGGGACTGAAAATCAGCCCTTTGTTTCCTTCCTTTCTGCGTACGCAGCTGATACTGCCGGCACTGCTGTATAGACAGGCTGATACATGCCGGCACTGCCATGTAATAACGACAGACTGATACTGCCGGCACTGCCTGTATAGCAGGCTGATACTGCCGGCACTGCCTGTATAGACAGGCTGATAATGCCGGCAACTGCCTGTATAGACAGGCTGATACTGCCGGCACTGCCTGTATAGACAGGCTGATACTGCCGGCACTGCCTGTATATACAGGCTTGATACTGCCGGCACTGCCTGTATAGACAGGCTGATACTGCCGGCACTGCCTGTAACAGACAGGCTGTATACTGCCGGCACTGCCTGTACAGACAGGCTGATACTGCGGCATGCTGCCTGTATAGACAGGCTGATACTGCCGGCAACTGCCTGTACAGACAGCCTGAAAGTTGGGTGATGGGATTTTGACGTGTGTGCAAGACGTTGTGCGTGCGTTCACACACGGAACCTCGGTTATAGTCTCATTGAAGGACTGTATGGGGAATGGAGTCTGAACCCATGTGAACTCCGAGGGAATAATCCCTTTGTACCGAAATTCGAACCCGCAACCCCAGGATCACGAGTCCGACGCTCTACCAACTGAGCTATTCCGGCCCCCGAAATACAGTCCAATACTTGAACTGGATATACACCTGGAGAATAAAATCGGAAGCGCACTTGGATATAAGTCAAGAAATACACCTGGACACTAAGATTCCACATTCATTTGGATCCTAGGACTGAACATCATTTGGATACTTACACCGGGAATACCGCCGGTGAAATGAGATTGGAAATACAGCTGAATACTAAATTTTGAAATGTAAATGGACATTAAGACTGGAAATATAGTTAGATACTAACATTGGTAATACAGCTGGACATTGACTTTGAAATACAGCTAGATACCAAGACTGAAATAAGATGGAGATACATCTGTAGACTAGCTGGATACTACAACTGGAAACAGACTTAGGGATACTTGGACTGGAAATACAACTGGAAAAGAAAGGCCAAAAAAAAAAATCACGGAAAGGAAAACCCGAAAAAAAACAACAAAAACACCGCTGTAATCATCGTAATCACCATCACAGAACACCGGTAACAAAGAAAAATGATCAGAAAGAATTGTAGATAGTTTGGTGGTTATTCTTTTTCTCTGTCGCATTTGCCCTGGCCCCCATAGCGGCGCTTCGCCCAGGCCGCCCGTTCCAGCCATAGCGGCGTTTCGCCCAGGCCGCCCGTTCCAATCATAGCGGCGTTTCGCCCAGGCCGCCACTTCCAACCATAGCGGTGCTTCGCCCAGGCCGCCCGTTCCAGCCATAGCGGCGCTTCGCCCAGGCCGCATTCCAGCCATAGCGGCGTTTCGCCAGGCCGCCCGTTCCAGCCACCCCACGAACAGGCAAACCAAGGCTTTGTCTTGCCGCATCCCAACGAGTTCATAGAGAACGTGGAATATCAGGTCGCGACGAGGCAACTTGCCAGAGGAGACACTGCCTGCTGCCGAATCACTAGGGCGATGTTCCGTGGTACCTGCCCCAAAGGCATCGTACGCAGGGCACCACTCAATTAACCCCCTCAATCAACAACACTAATTGCTCGGTTCCGGTGCCAGCAAGAGTAAGCGACAACCCTTCAGAGGGCGCCACCAGGTTCATCCCTAAAACAGTCCCCGTGCACTTGTCGCTACCGAAGATTCTGACCAACATCACCAGCACGGGTGTGGACGTGTTCGACCAACATCACCAGCACGGGTGTGGACGTGTTCGACCAACATCACCAGCACGGGTGTGGACGTGTCGACCCAACCAACTCACCAGCACGGGTGTGGACGTGTTCGACCAACATCACCAGCACGGGGGTGGACGTCTTCGTGAAGAGGAGGACATCACCGAAGATTCTGACCAACATCACCAGCACGGGGGTGGACGTGTTCGTGAAGAGGAGGACATCAGCCTGAAGTCTCCACGGGAGCAGGGCATGGCGGGCCACCAACGTCGAGACTCTTGCAATATCAAGGAGCATGGCGATGATGCTCTGGAGTTTCAATCTGGTCTGAGACCCCATGACAGAGCTGGACTTCATCTGTCTCCTGCATCATAGGGAAGAGCAGACACCTGCAGTGCTTGGGGGACATTTGAACAACACGCTTAGACAGGATCTGTTCAGTGGATGGAACTCGATCACGTGACCGAGTCTCCCTACTTGAGCCTACAGCAACATTCAGCGTTGAGCACGAACCGAACGGGATTTACCACACACACACACACACAAAATCAATAAATGAAATGCCTATGATGGATTCGAACCTACAACCTGCCATCCACAGCGCGTGACGCTAACAACCACCAGTGCTTGGCGTCTTCTGTCTTCTTTCAAATGTTGGGACTATGAGATCACCGTTGTAACATGTGCAACTGTTACACAAGTTACATACGAACTCCCAGACTTGAAAACAATAAGTCTATATTAAAAAAAAAAGTAAAAATATTGAAAAATAAATGTAAAAGAAAAAACAATCTTCCAATTTCATCTGAACACATAAACCCTTTAAATAAGACAGACTCAACAGACGTTATTAAAATAATCAAAATTACAACTGTTTACAGAGCAATATTGCCAGTGATGGTAAGGATTTGTTTCGTACAGTCTAATTCCATCCACATCATTCTTTATTAATTGTTCTTTTTTTTCAAAATACATTCTTTCAACCAAAATTGCGTAGTTAAATTTCTTCGAGTGTCTTTTCCAATCCAAGTCCTGGTCAAAGAAATATTAAAAAAAAAAAAAAAAACTACAACCTGCAAGATATAAACCCGTAATGTATAAACAAAAAGGAACACAAGCGGCTACCATTGCAGACAAAAACTAGAATACTAATCTCAAGACAGAAAATGTGTGAAAAAAATAAGTAAAAAAAACAACAACACAAAACTAATTCTGTTAAAGAAATGATGGTATAAAGGCGACCTTGTGTGACATGATGCCGGCTATGATACAATCAACAATGAAACTGAAATATTTCAAAGACCTCTCTCACAAAGTTTGGTGCTTCACAGTGTAAATAATGACACGGCCAACGATTACACACACACACACACACAAAGGAAAAACCTTGAAAATATTACGAAACAATAGCTCGTGATCAATGTAAAAATCAATTGTGGTAGTGTTATAGCATTCTTAGTATGCATTATATTGTATGGTTAAATGCTAGGGTCAGACTCAACATAATTGTTATGAACACACATGGTGAACTGCCAAAACTGAAAAAAGCACTAATAAGCTGTGATATAAATAAACGTAACAACAAATGATTGGATTGTCAGACCTTAGTAACACTTCTTCCCCAGTGTCACAGTGCGTGTGTGTGTGTGTGGGGTGTGTGTTGTGTGGTGTGTGTGTGTGGTGTGCTGTGCGTGTCGTGTCGTTGTTGGTGGTGGTGGGGGTGTGTGTGTGTGTGTGTGTGTGTGTGTGCTGCGTGTGTGCGTGTGTGTGTGCATGTGTGCGTGTGTGTGCATGTGTGTGTGTGTGTGTGTGTGGAGGGGAGGGAGGGAATCACATACCTTCTAAAAGCAGGGTTAACTCTCGATACACAACTTTCCAACAAATAACCTTCCAAAGGACAACGTGCACAAAACGACCCTCTACTAAAAAAAAAAAACAAAAAAAACCCACACACACCAACAACAACCTCAACAAACAAAACCAAAAACAAAACCCCAACAGACAACCTCAACAACAAACAAAGACAAAACCAACAGACAACCTCAGCTTATAAACTCAACGGACAAACTCACCAAACAAAAACACCCAACACAAATCCCCCAACAAACTTCAACAGACGACGTTAAAGAAACAACCCTCTCCCCCAACAAACTTCAACAGATGACGTTAAAGAGACAACCCTCTCCCACAACCTTGGTGTCTCCAGACTCTACGCAGCCGTGTCCAAAGAACTGGTCAGCGTTCTGTCGCAGGATAGCCCCCGGCTGGTTGGCTCGGCAGCTTTAGGACAGTGCTTCTCTGGATTCCACTCGCTCGCTACTTCGGCTTGTGTCTTTTTCCCTTCACTCGCAATTTGTCCAAAACATTGTTAGCGTGTAGACTACTAGTATGTCAACAGAAGAAGGCATATCAACAGACAGGATAAAAAAAATACCAGTCTGCTTTTTAATATAGATATGTGTGCATAGAAAGCATTTCTCAACAAACCCAGGCGTGCTCTTCGTCCTCGAGTCTGAATTCCAGGGTCTGTCTCATGGGGGACTCGGGTGTATTTTTTCTTCACTCACACAACCAAGTAAATGACAGTAGACTGTATCTGTCAGCTATTACGATCGATGTATTGCATATTCGGTGTATGTTTTCTTTACTCACACACACACACACACACACACACACACACACACACACACCACACTAACCTACAGTAGACTCTACCTGATAAATATTACGATCGATTCATTGCATATCTGTGATTCTGATTGATATCTATTGATTTCATTTCTGTCCAAAAAGGTTTCTGGCTCTTCCCACTTTGGGCGATCTTCAGTCCAAAAGTTAGAAACGTTGCATTGAAAATGGCGCGGAAAGAGCTGGTGAGCTGAATCTGGAACAAAACCTGACAAAGACTGACAAAACTTTCCGTCAACCGTTGGACATGACTCAACAACGTCGACTGGTGGTACTAAGGGGAGGTAAGGTTGACTCAACAACGTCGACTGGTGGCACAAAGCTAAGGTAAGGTTGACTCAACAACGTCGACTGTGTACTAAAGGGGAGGTAAGGTTGACTCAACAACGTCGACTGGTGGTACTAAGGTAAGCTAAGGTAAGGTTGCTTACGACGGAGAAGCAGGTTAGAAAAGTACAGTGGAACCAGAGAAAACACCGCCTCCCATTCTCCTGAGTAGAACACGGGCACTTGCTGCCAGAATGTGACCGAACATGGTTCACGTCCCCTTTATATTACACTTCACACAGCGCTGAGACATCGGGTCCGCGTCACCCAACATCACGTGACGGTATCACGTGTTCAAAAAATACAAGGCTACGCCAGAATGCATCTGAAACAACAGGTTCAACATCACTGAGAGACAACAAACAACAGTTCAACATCACTGAGAGACAACAAACAACAGGTTCAACATCACTGAGAGACAACAAACAACAGGTTCAACATCACTGAGAGACAACAAACAACAGGCTCAACATCACTGAGAGACAACAAACAACAGGCTCAACATCACTGAGAGACAACAAACAACAGGTTCAACGTCACTGAGAGACAACAAACAACAGGCTCAACGTCACTGAGAGACAACAGGCTTAACACAGACGCTGGTACTGGTTTCTCATTCAGAGTCTCGTCAGGAACCAGGAAGAGTGGAAATACCGGCAGTTGTCAGATATGTACTGCAGCAAGGGGGAACGGTGGAGTGGGGGGGTGGGGGGTGGGGGAGGGGATAGAACAAAGGAACCAGACAGAACAAAGAACTAGCAACATCTCATACCACAGGGCATCACTCACAACACCTGGATTACAGCGACGTACTGTCGTTATTTCTTACGGCATCGGTCCTTCTTCTTCCCCCCCCCCCCCCCCCCCCCCCCCCACCCACCGATGTGTGAATTTGACACAGGCAGCAGCAGCAGCACAACAACATAACCCGACCGAGTTTTCGCTGTCTTTCACAGAACTACACACAGCAGCAGCAGACTCTCCTTAGTATGGAAATTAACACATCTGACCCAATCGCTGACCAGAACCGACAGTTCAAACATAAGTGCCCACACACAGCACTCGAAACACATGAAGATTGCACGATTCTTTACAAAGCCAAATACACGGGCTAAAGCAAAGGCGCTTAACATTTCAAGCTGTGAAGCCGGTTGTCGTTCCTGTCAGCAGCAGACAGCCATATTTCATTGACCCAGTAAACAGACAGCGGCTCTCCCGAACCGACCGTCAGTGCCTGAGGCCCACCCACGTCTCGACATGCCGTTAAAGATCACTATCAACTAGACAGAACGATGTAGTGGTCTCTACGAGTTAGGGTCACACACAATAGGCAGTCGGACAAGACAAAAGGAATACACAAGGCCATCTAGCTAAACGAACATGACACACGAGCACTCAAGAGCTATGTCAACTCTTTTTTTTTTTTTTTTTTTTTTTAACGAGATGCAAGACCTTTCTATGAAAATGAAGGGATCTTCCGACGCTTGCACTTCCTCCATTTGCACAGATCGCCAACAATCGCCCCATGTGCAGCAGGCGTAAGGCGCTTTTTTTCGTCGGACCAATCGCCAGAACGTTGACACAATTCGGCGAACCACTTGCCCCACACGCATGTCAATATCATACTTCACACGACAAGGAGACGAAAAACAAAATTTAATTAAACCAACTTACAGTCTCTTTTTTCACTTTCATATCCGACTGAATCGACTTCTTGTAAACAAAAAACAAAACAAAAAAAATGCTGTCATTAAGTGATACAAGACAGAACAGAAACATTTACTACCAACTGCCATCCCCCCCCCCCCCCCCCCCCCCCCCCCCCCCCCATCCATACCAACGTTTCCTGACTGTAATCCAACACTCAAGTGACCAGAGAAAAGGGATTGAAGCTTTTTTCATTTGTCGTTAGAGTACGTGTCTTAACAGACAGAAGTTGACAGGACAACAAAAGCTGTGATCCCAGTGTGCAACAATCCGCAAGGCCACGTCTCTTCGTCATACGACGAACGTCATAGTTTGACGTCAAAATGAGCTATGATGGGAAAAAAAAATAAAAAAAAAAAAAAAAATTTACCACATTCTTGAAGACCACTTCTTGAGCTCGTACAAACGGTTCCTACATAATTATACAGAAACAGTTTCACTTCCCTCCGCAATAACATTTACCTCGCAATGCGGACAAAACGGGATGGAAAGAGAGAGAGAGAGAGAGAGAGAGAGAGAGAAAGAGAGAGAGACAGAGAAGAGACAGAGAGACAGAGAGGGAGGGATGATGAAGGGATGGGTGGGCGGGTGGGTACGACAATGAACAGGCAAACACTCATGCCTGAAATTACTGATCATTTGCGGCCGTGTATGACTTCCGTCATAGCCGGGAGAGAGGAATCAGAGAGGGAGGTGTCCTTAACACTTTTAAAGGCTAATCGAAAAAAAAAAACACACACACACACACAAAAACCCAACAACATAATAATGGGTTAGTGATGGGCAAAGAAGGAAAAAAAAATTCGCAGCATCTACAGCTCCTTTCTCTCTCATCCGCCCCTCTCCCAACTTCTCCCATGATTCAAGCATCTTGTATTTCATTTCTTTTTTTTTCCTTTTTTTTTTTTTTTTTGGTACACAAGTCCAGTCCCACCTATAAACGGCAACCCATGGTCAAAAGCTGCACACCAATGCCTTGTCATGTTTGTACAAATTCGTAAGGCAGCAGTCCACGCACCTTGGTACGTCTTACGGCCTGCCCATGTCTCCACATCACCGATTCTGCAGCGAGTTCCCTAACACATCGGCTGCCTTGGTTATTAGCAAAACCAGCGAGACATGGGAGCCTTCGGTTTTTGTTGTCAGCAACATATGTAACACGGCATACTTCGGGTAAAACAAATGTCCAACAACATCCCAACTAAGTAAACAAAACCAGCTTGGTTGGTCGTGACGATTCCAAAGCATCATCGGTTATATATGTTCACACACACACACACACACACACACCACACACAACACACACCACACACACACACACTCACACTCACTCCACACACACACACACACACACACACACACACACACCAACACCACACACACGCAAACACACACACACACACACACACACACACACACACACACACACACTCACACACACACACTCACACACACGGTGACCCTCTGCCAAGAGGACCTCCAGGCTGCCCCTCCCTCCCCCCCCCCTCCCCCCCCCTCCCCCTCGGGGCGCTTCACTCCAGTTCAAAGGGAGGACCCCCGTTGGGAACCCCGCAGACGTACATGGAGTGACCTTGACCTTGGGTCTGCACCTCGGCCTCCACCCGGGGCACCTTGTAGGTGGACTCGGCGGCCTGCTCCGGCGGCAGGGCCGGCGTGACGTCACAGTGGGATGACGTGTTGAGCAGGGACAGCTCGCCGTCTTCGTCATGCACGATGGCGTCATACGGGGTGGTGTAGTTGTGGAAA
>CM031626.1:47281660-47286660 GCA_018398815.1 Conus ventricosus
TTATTTGAAAGAGGGTAAAAGTTTAGGTTCCCCCCAGAGTTGAAGAGAACCATATGCGATTTTTCATGTAAAGGGGTTTGCCTTTTAAATCTGTATTTGCTTTTTTTGCTGTTATTTTGTTTTCCCCCTTTTTAAATTTTTAAATTTGATCAAAATTGGTGTAAGCTTTTTAGATAACTTTCTCCAAAGCAAAATCACCGCTTTTTGTGTGTTCGACTTTTTTGGCCCTTTTTGGAAGATCATGCAAAAAATGAAAAAAGAATTGGGGCATTACCCCCCTTTTGGGGTCCCCCTTTAGTCTTTGTTAGGTAGGCTTTAAACCCTTTACCTGTATTTTTTTTCACTTAAAAATCCCTTTTTTAAAGTTAACAAAAACCCCCGAATACCTAGGGTCTTAGTTTTTTTTAAAATTTTAATGCCAAACTTGGTCAAAAGCCTTTCAAGTCAAAAAAGTGGCAAGTACGTTTTTTTTCCTTCGGAAAACTGGTTTTTAATCTGGGGGTTTAATTTTTCCCAAATGTCAACTGTTTTTTCCCTTTTCAAAAACCCCGCCGTGTTTGGGTATTACTATTTTTTTCACAGAAAGTTCAACCTTTTTAGAATTATTTTTTCCCATAAGTTTTCCCACATGTAGTAAGAGGACGGGTCTGTAATTTTTTTTCATCGATTTTACTTTCCCCCCTTTGGGAATAGGGGTAACATAGATTGTTTCCATAAGAATGGCTGACCCCTTCAAACCAACATTTTTGAAAAAATGAATTTAGAAAAAGTGTTAATTAACGGGAAAATTTTTTTATCTTTTCTTTTGGAAAAATTGCATCGGGGCCCACAATTTCTTTTTGATCCAAGTTTGAATTCATCTTTTGTTTCCTGAAAAGAAATGGAGCATTTGTATAGTATTTGTTTTGGGACTTTTTTCATTGTCTTCGTTTTCGCCCATTTTTTCTCTAAGCGTTTTTGTTTTTTGAGAGGTTCAAATTTTACTATTTTTGAAAATGCATCTCAAAGCTTCGCCTTTTAAAAATTGGAAGGAAATTTTTTTTCCATTTTAAGGGGTCCCCGGAGGATTTTATTCCATTTTTCATTTCTTTTTTTTTTTTCCAAGTTTGGGGTTGTGTGTGTGTGTGTGTGGTGTGTGGTGTGTTGGTGTGTGTGGGGGTTTCTGTGTCTTGTGTGTGTGTGTGTGTGGTGTTGTGTGGTTGTCTGTCTTCGCTGTGGGGGTTTCTTGTGTGTGTCGTGTGTGTGCTGTGGTCTGTGGTGTGTCTGTGTGTTTTCTTGTGTGTCTGGTGTGCTGTGTGTGTCTCTGTGTTGGGGTTTGTAAAGGGAATATGTTGCTCCCTTTTTTGGGTCCATGTCCATTTTGAAGCTGTAAATGCCCCAAAGAGCCCCAAACACACGCCCCTGAAAACAGGAAAGATAATATGTACTGTATTTAAAAAACTGCTCTCTCTCTCTCTCTCTCTCTTCTCTCTTTCCCCTCTCCTCTCTCCTCCTCTCTCTCTCTCTCCCTACAAAGAAGAATCATGTCTGCTTTTCCCACCCTTCTCCCATAGATGAAACAGGGAAAACAAAGCATTAAAAAAAACTAATGCCTTTCATTGATAAAAATGACCCATCACAACCTTTTCCACAAGACAAAAGACTAAAAAAGAGGAGGTAGATTTCTTGAAAAAAGGGGAAAAAGTGACTTTTTTAAAAACCGTTAGGGGATTTTCGTTCCCCCCATGCTCGAATCCTTTTTTCTCATGAACTAAGCTGCGTGTTTTTACGTAAATTTGTTTGTTTTGGGAAGTGGTAAGACGGGAAAATTTTTTGTTTTTTAAAGTCCTTCATGCTGTACTTTTACTCTACAAAACGATTTTTTTTTATTGAATTTCCCGTTAAAGAAAATCCCCCTTTTTCCCCCAAAGGTTGGGGGGGTGTCAAACCAAAATATAAAGGAAATAAATAAGAATTACCATTTTGAACAGTTTCAAGGCACTGCTTTATAAATTATTTTAAAAAAAACAGAAAGGCTCTGCACAGTATGTTAAAAAACAATGTGACTCTTTCAAGTAACAACCCAAGAAATGTGCGTTTCCTTTGGGAAAACAAAAACAAAATAATGTCAATCATTAAATACATAGCTGAAACTTGTGCATGCACAGAATGTATTGTATAATACATACACATATACACGAACGACGTACGCACGACGCAACTCACGCACACACGCACACACCCGCGCGCGCCACACACAAACACCCCACACACACACACACACCCAAAACACCACACCACACAACACACACACACACCCACACACACAAAGACCCCCATAACACACCCCCACACACCACACACACACACACACACACACACCACACATACACACTCATACGCGCAAGTTGGCATGTACGCACGCCGCACACACAATTGTACAATAGAAATTGTGTTGTGTGTGTGTTGGTGGGGTGTGTGTGTGTGTGTGTGTGTGTGGTTGGGGTGTGTGTGTGGTTTTTGGTTGAATGGTTTTTGAAGAGCGACGGTCTGTTCCCTATTTTCTTCATTTGCCTTTTAATTCACAGAACTTTTCTCTTCCCTCGCTCCTCCCCCCTTCCCCCCCCCCCCCCTCTCTTCTCTCTTCACCGTGTGTGTGTGTGTTGTGTGTGTTTTGTGTTTGTGTGTGGTGTGTGTGTGGTGTGTGTGTGTGTGCGTGCGTGCGCGCGCATTTCTTTTTCAACAGGAGCCATGTCCCGAGACGACCTGTTCCTTCCCTTCTTACCTGACGTTCTGGTGGATGACCAGGTAAGCCACTGGTCAGTCTGTATCACTTCAGGTACGACCAGTGGATTCATTTTCATTTCTTTGTCGGTTCAATCCTTCGGTTTCTCCCGTGTCGTCCCAGCGCCAATGTTTTCAAACTGTTCATTCCGACAAGTCCGACAAGTCACGCACAACCACACACAGACCCATTCAACTTTGGTCCCAGTCCCAGCATTCTATAGGGAGCTGAGACACAGAAGCCCCAAACCTCTGACAATGCGTTCTGTACAGTATTCGAATATCTGTGAAGAACAAGATTTTTTTTTTTTTGCATACACACGGAAAAGCCAATGAGCATCTACCTGTGTTGATGATCTCTCTTAAGTATTATTCTTACTTGGTTTAGTCAACCTTGCAGTGTCAACGTGTAGAGTTAGACGTGTTCGTTTATTTTGTTAGAATGAAAAACAAAAATGTTCACAGACCATCATTCTGCGTCAATCATAGCAGCAAGGTCAAGCAGTGTGAAAGGTCAAGGCTTTCTGTCCACCCATCGCCCATGTCAGTTGGCTTGGTGGTGTCCGTGTGGTGTGAGACACCTGCTTACTCTCTCTCTCTCTCTCTCTCTCTCTCTCTCTCTCTCTCTCTCTCTCTCTCTCTCTTCCTCTCTCTCTCTCTCTTCTCTCTCTCTCTCTCTTTTGTGTGTGTGTGTGTGTGTGTGTGTGTGTGTGTGTGTGTGTGTGTGTGTGTGCGCATTGAAATCTCCCGTTACAAGAATTTTTGTACCTTTATCTGGTTGAAGTGTACGAATCCATTCTGTGTTTTCATTGTCTGGGCCTTTTGGTAAATACACAGATATGACAGTTAACAAGGTGTTATCAAATTGAACTGTTACAGCGCAAGATTGTATATTGGATATATCTGGTGGAACGGGCTGGAAATAGAGTGTAATTCACCCCTTCATGAATATAAATTGCCGTACTAAACTTTCCCGTTGGTATCTTCCTTTTGATAAATAGGAGGGTAATAGTAGTTATCTAACCTAGGCATTTTTCCTTCTTAACATTTAGAGATTGCAGACTTAAGATATCATATTGATGACAGGCAAGATGTTGAACTAGATGATCAGATTACTACTAATGGAACGACAGTTCCATTGAAAAACATTGAAATTATGTTTTGTTGCCATAGACTAGGTGAAAAGGTGATGAATACAATTATTGTGTAACATCTATAACGATTAGATAATTCAGTATTTTTCTAAAGAAAAGGAAGTCAAACTACTATAACCAAGGAACAAAAGAAGAGAATCCATAAGACACTAATGAAAGTAGATCCAAATCTAAAGCAAAATGTTCAGTGGTAACACAGCAGGTTGCGTAATGTCACATTCAAGCACATAGTGGAGGTGTGTGTGTGTGTATGTGTGTGTGTGTGTGTGTGTGTGTGTGTGTGTGTGTGTGTGTGTGTCTCATTCATTTAACGTGTTTCCACTAATCGTGATATTAGACGGGGAAAAAAAAATCGTGCCGAAGAGAGAGAGATGGGGAAAGAAAGAGCGTATGTGCTTATGCTTGTGCACGCACACGTATGTGTGCATGTGCGTGTGCTCGTGTGTGTGTATGCGAGTGTGTTTAATATGTTTGCGTGCATATGTGTATGCTTATATGAGTGCTTATATGAATAATAATGGTAATTACAAAACACTTGAATTTTTCAAATAAGTTTGAAAGGGAAAAAAACTAAAATTTAACAAATAATTAACAACCTCAAGGCACAGAACGTAACCTTCTCAGTCCTTGTCACTTTTGAGCTTTGTACATTAGTCCTTCTCTCCCCACACATATCCCCCATCCCGCCCCCACACAAAAGGAACCTATAAATACTTCCCCAATGGAGTGCGCCCAGCATACACAAAACTCATATGTTAGAGCTGGTGACAAAGATGGCCTGTGCACTATTTTGCCTCAGCACTGGAATTATTTTTTTTATGTCTTGACATGTAACAATATGATCACGTGTTATTTTCTTTTTACATAAACACACTATGTTTTTAACATATTTTGTTTAA
The DNA here is from genome assembly GCA_018398815.1 of Conus ventricosus. Lineage (NCBI taxonomy): Eukaryota > Metazoa > Mollusca > Gastropoda > Neogastropoda > Conidae > Conus > Conus ventricosus. Next base: position 47,286,477 of record CM031626.1, read on the forward strand.
AAAGCATCAAGTTTCCACCTATACATCAATGAAAGTATATTTTTTATTTAAACTAAACTTATGTTGAATGATTTTAATATCAAAAATATCAAACTGATCTTGATTGTCATGTTCTATCATTCTATTTCGAAAGTTTTCGAAATATTGTTTTAACTAAATTGCACTGCTCATGTACCGATAAGGT
>CM031626.1:47293599-47351099 GCA_018398815.1 Conus ventricosus
TTTGTTTAGTCTGGTTCATGTAATATATGGGCGTATTTTTTTATGTATCATTATTATTATTGGTTTATTATTATTATTATTATTATATTATTATTATTATTATTATTATTATTTATTTATTATTATTATTATTATATTATTATTATTCATTATATCATCTAATGTCTGTTTATTTCGTGCTTTCCCTGAAACCTCCCCCCCCCCCCACCCCACCTCCACCCCCCGTGCATCCCAGCCTTCCTTCTACCTTCTCTCCATCCTCTCTGTGTTTTTGTGCCTATCGTGTATTTCTGCAATGTGACCATTTTCTTCCTTCCCTCTTTCCTTCCCCCAGATCACGCTGTGCTTGATGGCTCGGTAGGAACGCCTCAAGGGGTTCTGTCTTCTCTCCTCCTCTCTGTGTCTTTGTCTCTATCGTCTTTCTCTGCCAGTGTGACCATTTCCTTCCTTCCTTCCTTCCTTCCTTCCTTCATTTCCTGAAATGAGGAAAATGGAATGTTTTAAGAACCGTTACGGCATTTCATCGTTCACACTGCTAGAATCCTTTTTTTTTTTTTTCTCATGAGCTAACGCGTGTTGTGTTTTGTACGTAATTCGGTGTATTGCTAAATGGATAAGACGGAGGAAATTGCTTGTTTTTAATGTCCTTCAGAATGTACCTTACTCTACAAAGACTTTCCTCATTGAAATTTCCCGTTAAAGTAAAAATCCTCTTGAATTCCAATGCGTTGGGCGGGTTGTCCATATCATGTATTTCTGCAGTTTGACCATTTCCTTCCTTCTTCCTTCCGTCAGATGACGCTGTGCTTGATGGCGCGGTATGAGCGCGTCAAGGGAGTGCACACGTCAACGGTGCCCTTCTTCTTTTGGCTCCTGACGTCACTGTGCAACGTCATTCCTCTCTACACCATGGTCATGAAGCAGGTCGGTGGGAAGGATGACGTCATGCTGGAGAATCCCTCCGCCAATCTTTCCTTAGGAAATGTAGCGTTCACGGCCGGGGGGGGGGGGGGGGGGGGGGGGATGGGGAGAAGGGGTGTGTAAGGGGCAGTGGTGGCTACGCGCATACGCGCACACGCACGCACGCACGCACGACGCACGCACGCACGCCGCACGCACGCACGCACCACACACACACACACATCACACAACACACACACACACACACACACACAACACACACACACACACACTCACACCCACGGACAACCCACGGACACCCACGCACATTCATACACACGCACGCACGCACGCACGCACGCACGCACGCATACACACACACACACAACACACATACGCGCGCGCAGGCATACATACACACACTTCCACGCACGCTCACACACACACACACACACACACACACACACACACACACCACACACACACCACACTCTCTCTCTCTCTCTCTCTCTCTCTCTCTCTCTCTCTCTCTCTCTCTCTCTCTCTCTCTCTCTCTCTCTCACGGGCGCTCGCGCGCACAACACACACTGACTGACTGAAACCCATTTATTGTCAGATTAACCATGGTTGTACTGACGTACATACACAGTTTTTGTCTGTTGTCCGTTCTGTGTTTACTTTCATTAACGGGTCTGTCTGTCTGTCTGTCTCCCGTCTGTGTGTGTGTGTGGTGTGTGTGTGTGTGTGTGTGTGTGTGTGTGTGTTGTAGAGGTACACCAGTCACACGGTCAGCTTCACGTTGTTCATGGTCAGTTACTCCCTGTGTGTGTGTGTGTTGTAGAGGTACACCAGTCACACGGTCAGCTTCACGTTGTTCATGGTCAGCTACTCCTGCAGCTCTTTTCCTGGCGCTCACGGCGCTCGTCAACAATGACGTCACCACTCAGCTCAGACACGGTGCATGGTTGGTTTCCTTGTTTAACTCAGGGTGTGTTAGAAAAAAAAATGTGAGTGTTTTCGGGCTTGACTACCAGAACCAGTATCTCTATCAATCTCTCTCTCTCTCTCTCTCTTCTCTCTCTCTTTCTCTTCTCCTCTCTCTCTCTCTTCTCTCTCTCTTCTCCCTTTTATTTATACCATTTTTATATTGTGTGGTTATATTATATATATTTAGATGGTTATATATTTATTTTATTATTATAATTTATATTTTAAGAGAGATCTGGGTTTGACAGTAAACCCCTTTGTAATTGGTCCCGTTTTGTGTGTGTGTTTTTTAAATTTAAGTCTATCCATTTACGTGTCTTAGCAAAAACAAGAGACAAACGAACAGGCAACAAAAAAATAAAGCAAAACAGAAAAAAACTGTAAAAGGGGCGGTGTGTTTTGGGTGTGTGTGTGTGTGTGTGTGTGTGGGTGTGTGTGTGGTGTGCGTGTGTTGGTGAGTGTGTGCGTGTGTGGTATGTGTGTGTGTGTGTGTGTTTGTTTTTTTGTTTTGTGTGTGTTTTGGTGTGTGTGTTGTGTGTGTGTGTGGGTGTGTGGTTGTGTGTGTGTTTTGGTGGGTTGTGTGCGTGCGTAGGGGGGGGGGGGGGGGGATAATGTGTGTATTGTTTTAAAAATGTATTAAAAGTGTAGGGGGTGTGGAGGTGGTGGTATCTAATCTTTCTGCTAGTCTATTAAATTAAAATGGATACCAATAAGTGTCACTTTAACCCTTCTAATCTCCCCGGCAAACGGAAAACTGCTTTACCCTTTTATTCATATCTGAACTTTTTTAAAAGAAAAAAACTTTTTTAACCATTGAATAAAAAAAAACAAATAACTCGAAAATTCAAATTTAAATGTCCATTGGTTTTAACAATTGCCTAACAATTCTTAGCCTTCGCTTCTTTCCCCAAAAAAACACCCCAAAAATTCGCGTTTGATGTGTTCAAACTTAAAAAAACCAAGTAGGTAAATTTTTTTTTTAGTATTTTGCAAAGGAAATGAAGGGAAAAAAGTGTATTTTTTTGGGCCCAAATACAAGTGACTTTTTTTACAATATTTTTTTTTTGTATGCTCAAGTTGAGTCAAAAGATCGTTCTTAAAAATCGTTCCTGGTGGAGTTATGCCCCTTTTTATTTTTACGCTTCAAAAAGGGAATTTTTCCCTTGTTGTCCTTTTGTTTGGGACACTTTTTTTCTTCCTATCCCCGAATCCCATGTGCTTTACTAAAAAGGCTATAATTTTCATGAAAGGATAAAGGTATTTATTTTTGTAAAGCTTTTTTTCCTTAGCGCACCATTTTTGGCAAACCGATCAACCCTTTCTTTTGTGCTAACCACATGTGTTGGAACCAAAAAAAAGTCAATAGAAAAAAACCACGTAAAGAAAAAAAAAAATTTAAAATGGTATATCTCGATATTTTTTCCCCTTCACTCTTGTATGAAAATATCTTAAAGCTTGTAAGAAGTTTTTTGAATCGACACAAAATAATTTTTGAAATATCGATATGGAACTAAGAAGATTTTTCGTGCCAAAAAAAAATGGCAATCAGCTTGCTGTAAATACAGAAAAATTTTTCCCCAAATTGATCGATTTCTCTATTTTTAATGAGGTTTAATGAAGCGCCCTGAAAATTGATTTTCAATAGAAACCGTCTGTATATATTTTAAGTTGGTTTTATATAAATTTTCGTTTATATGTGCCTTAAATTTTGTTGGCGCATGGCCACCTTTTTCCTTAAATCTGTATAATTTAAAATATCGAAATTACCCTTTATAAGCCCCCATTGAGGAATAATACTGTAACTCGTTTAAAGGCTATGTTTGGGGCAACACCGCATTTTTAAAAAATTTGGGGACGTTGGAGCCTATTTTTTTTACAGAATAAAAACTCTGTGCTCGTTTGGGAAATGGTATTTTGATTTAAAAAACCAGTTCCTTGACCTTTTTAAATTTTTGCATTGAATGACTCCTTAATATTATTTTGGAAGCAAATTTCATATTGTCGGAAAAAAGGCAAAATTCCTTTTTCTGGTAGGTTTTCGTGTTGGGCTGGACTGGAACCGAGGCAACTTAAAGCTTTTGCTATCGATGCTTTGCTTCTTTCCTATAAAATTTTTGGGTGAAAAAAATTTTCCTGAGAAAGATTTTTTTGATCTCAAAAAGCGCAGTTGCAAAGAATAAGTATTTTCTATTTTTTCCCCCACGACTGTCGACTTATTTTTTTTTAAAAAGTTAATCTTTTCTGGTTTTGTCAGAATATTTTCCGATGGTGTTCCAATTAAATTTAAAAGTCGGCTTACCCCTAAAAATTTTAAAACTTTCTTTATTCAAGCGGCCTTCCTTTTTTTGAAAAAGAGGGTAGAAAGTTTAGGATCTACCCAGAGTTAAAGGACCATTGCGATTTTTCTGTAAAAGGGGGTTAGTCCTTTTTCAATCTTTTATTTGCTGATTTGTCTAGTTCTTTTTGATATATTTTTAATATGAAATTGATTAATTGGGAAAGCTTTTTTAGAGTAACTTTCCCCATATGAAATTACCCGCATTTGTGTAGTTCGAATTTTTTGAGCCACTTTTGGAAGTCATGCATAAAAATTTTAAAAAAAGAATTGGGGCTATTACCTCCTTGTGGGTTTCCCCATCTGGTAGTTTTTGTTTAGGTAGGCATTACCAACCTTAGTTGTTTTGTTTTTTCACTTAAAAATGCCTTTTATAGTTATACATACAACCAAAAATACCTAGGACTTGTTTTTTTAAAAGTTTTGAATGCCAAATTTGGTCATATGCCTTTTAATGAAAAAAAATTGGCAAGTACGTTTTTCCTTCGTAAAATGAGTTTAATCTGTGTGGTTTAATTTTTCAAAATGATAAATGATGTTTCCTTTTCTAAACCCCCCTGTTGTTTTGGTATTATACTTTTTTTTTTCACAGAAATGTTAAACCCTTTTTAGAATTTTCTTTATAAGTTTTCCCACTGGAGAAAGAGCGACAGGTCTGTAATTATTTTATCGATTTTGACTTTCCTCCTTGGGAATGGGTTTTAACAGAGTTTGTTTCCTAAAAAATGGCTAAACCCCTTTAAAACCCAAATTTTTGAAAAAATGAACTTAAAAAAAGTTTTATATTAAGGGAAAAAATGTTTTATATTTTCATTGGAAATTGCATCTGGCCCACAGTTTTCTTCTTTGACCCAAAGGTTTGAAATTGCTTTTTTTTTTCCTAAAAAAGAAAATAGGGTTTTGTTTGTGATTGTTATTGGGATTTTTTTTCATTGTTTTTTTTTCGTCCATTTTTTTTCTAAAGCTGTTTTTGTTTTGAGAGGCTTCGAAGTTATTTTTTTGAAATGCACTGAAATGTTCCCCTTTTAAAAATTTGGGAAAGGAAATTCGTTTTTTTCCCAATTTTAAGGGGTACCCAGGGGACTTTTTCCCATTTTTCATTTTTTTTATTTTTTTCCAAAGTTTGTGTGTGGGGGTGTGTGGTGTGTGTTTTGGGTGTGTGTGTGTGTGGTGTGGTTGTCGGTTGGTGTGGTGTGGTGTGTGTGTGGGGGTGTGTTGTCGTGTCTTCTGTGTGTTGTCTGTGTGTGTGTTGTGTGTGTGCTGTGGTCTGTGTGTGTGTCTGTGGGTGTCTGTGTGTTTTTGTGTGGTCTGTGTGTGTCTCTGTGTTGGGTGTGTGTAAAGGTAAAAATTGTGGCTCCCTGTCTGTCCGATGTCCATTTTGAAGCGGTAAATGCACCAAGGAGCGCCAACACCGCCTCCGAAACACGAGGAAAGTTAATTTGTACTGTATTTCAAACATGCTCCTCTCTCTCTCTCTTCTCTCTCTCTCTCCTCTCTCTCTCTTCTCTTTTTCTCCTGCGAAAAAGAACATGTTTTGCTTTTCACCCTTCTGCCCTTAGATGCAACGATGGTAACAAAGCATTAATAAAACGAATGCCTTTCGTAGATACAAATGATCCATCCAACTTTTCCACAAGCAAAGGATTTTAAAAAAGCGGAGGTAAGATTTTTGAAAATAGTGAGAAAAGTGATTTTTTAAAAACCGTTGGGCTTGCATCGTTCACATGCTCGATCTTTTTTCTCATAAAAACAAAAGCGTGCGTGTTTTGTAGAAAATTTGTTTTTTGGGAAAGGGAAAAAAGACGGAGGAAATTACTTGTTTCTAATGCCCTTTCTGCTGTACTTTTATTTACAACGTTTTTTTTCATTAAAATTTTCCCGTTAAAGAAAAACCCGCTTGTGCCCCAATGCTTTGGGGGGGGATAGTCACCAAAAATTAACGGAAAAAAATAGAGAATTACCATTTTGACATTTTCGGGCAGCTTTTTAAATTTTTAAAAGAAGCAGAACGTGTCTCTGTCAGATTTTTTAATTACAATGTGACTTTCAACGTAACCCTTAAAGAAATGTGCGTTTCCTTTGGAACACAAAAACAAAATAATGTAACATGTAAAATTGTTGAAAAACTTGTGCATGACAGAATGTGACTTGTATAATACATACCATATCAGAACGCACGTACGACGCACGCACACTGCCGCAACACGCAAAAAACCACGGGGCGCGCCACACCACCACACAACACAAAATACACACACACCCACACACAACCACAAAACCCACACACCCACGACCCCCCCACACACGACCACACTTCACACAACACACACCAACACACACACACACACCAAAAACACACACCAAAAACCCCAACTACGCTGCAAGTTCGCGCATGTACGCACGCACGACCCACATTGCATACAAAAAAAGGGTGGGTGTTGTGTGTGTGTTTGGGTGTGTGTGTGTGTGTGTTTTTTTGTTGTGGGTTTTGGGGTGTGTTTGGTTGAATGGTTCTAAAAGGCGCGGTCTGTTCACCTTTTTTCATTTGCCTTTATTCACAAAAACTTCTCCTCCCCGCTGTCCCTCTTCCCCCTCCCCCCCCCCTCTCTCTCTCTCTCTCACTGTGTGTGTGTTTGGTGTGTGTGTTTGGTGTGTGTTGTTGTGTTTTGTTGTGTGTGTGTGTGTGTGCGTGCGGCGCGCGCATTCTGTTTTAAACAGGAGCCTGTCCCGAGCGCCCCGTTCCTTCCCTTCTCCTGACGTTTGGGGGAAATGCCAGGGTAACCACTGGTCAGTCTGTATACTTCGGGGTCGACCGGGGTTCATTTTTTTTTCTTTGTGGTTCAATCCTTCGTTCCCCGTGTCGTCCAGCCCCAAATTTTCAAACTGTTCTTTCCCGACAAGCCCGACAAGTCCGCACAACCACCACGCCCACAATTTGGCCCCGTCCAACATTTATGGGAGTGGGACACAGAAGCCCCAAACCTCTGCAATGCGTTCTGTACGTTTTGAATATCTGTGAGAACAAGTTTTTTTTTTTTTTGCATACACAGGGAAAAACCCAATGGCATTACCTGGTTGATATTCTTTAATATTTTCTTTTTTGGGTTTTTTAGTCAACCTTGCGGTCAACGTGTGAGTTGAGGTTCTTTTATTTTGTTAGAATGAAAAACAAAATGTTACAAAACCATTTTGCGCAATATGCAGAAAAGGTAAAAGCAGTGTGATGGTCGGGGCTTTGTCCCCCATCGCCCATGTATTTGGCTTGGTGGGTCCTTTGGGGTGTGAGACACTGTTACTCTCCTTCTCTCTCCCCCCTCTCTCTCTCTCTCTCTTTCTCTCTCTCTTCTCTCTCTATCTCTCTCTCTCTTTCTCTCTCTCTTTTTGGGTGTGTGTGGGTGGGGTGTGTGGTGTGTGTGTGTGTGTGTGGTGTGTGTGTGTGCGCATTGAATTCCCTTTACAAAAATTTTGTACCTTTATTGGTTGAAGTGTACGAAATCCATTCTTTTTTTCTTGTCGGGGCCCTTTTGGAAAATACACGTTTTGACAGTTAAACAAGGTGTTATAAAATTTAAACTGTTACAGCGCAAGATTGTAATTGGATTTTTCTGGTGGAACGGGGTGGAACTGGTGAAATTCACCCCTTATGTTTAAAAATTGCCGTCAATTTTCCCCCGTTGGTATCTTCCTTTTGAAAAATTTGGAGGGAATAGTGTTATCAAACCTGGGCTTTTTTTCCTTCTTAAATTTAGAGATTCCCGACTTAAGTATCAATTGATGACAGGAAAGTGTTGAACTAGTGATAGATTACTACAATGGAACGCTTTCCCCTTGAAAAACTTTTTAAATTATGTTTTGTTGCATAGACTGGGTGAAAAGGTGATAAATTTCAATTTTGAGTAATCTATAACGATTAGTTATTCAGATTTTTCTAAAAGAAAGGAAGTCAAAAATCTATAACCAAGGCAAAAGAAGAGAATCCTTTAAGACACTAAGAAATAGATCCAAATCTAAAGAAAAATGTTCAGTGGTAACACAGCAGTTTTTGGAAATGTACATTAAAGAATGTGGAGGTGTGTTGTGTGTTGTGTGTGTGTGTGTGGTGGTGGGGGTGTGTGTGTGTGTGTGTGTGTTCTTTCTTTTAACGTGTTTCCCTATCGGATATTAGACGGGAAAAAAAAAATCGTCCCGAAAGAGAGAGTGGGGAAAGAAGGCGTATGGCTTTGCTTGTGCCGCAACGTATGTGTGCATGTGCGTGTGTCGTGTGTGGTATGCGAGGTGTTTAATTTGTTTGGTGCATATGTGTTGTTAAATTGGTGCTTTTATAAATAAAAATGGTAATTAAAAAACCCTTTAAAATTTTTCAAAAAAGTTTAAAAGGGAAAAAAAAACTAAAAACAAAACTAATTAACAACCTCAAGGACAAAAAAAGAACCCTTTCTCGTCCTTGTCACTTTGAGCTTTGTACATTAGTCCTTCTCTCCCCACATTCCCCATCCCCCCCCCACCCCAAAAAAAGGAACCTATAAATATTTCCCCAAATGGAGTTGCGTTTCCAAAGATACCAAAAATATATGTTAGGCTGGGAAAAAGTGGCCTGGGCACTTTTTCCCTCGCATGGAATTATTTTTTTTATGTTTGACATTAACAAAAGATCCGTGTTTTTTCTTTTTACAAAAACACACTATGTTTTTAACATTTTTTTTTTAAAAAAGCATAAAGTTTCCACCTATACATAAATAAAGATTTTTTTTATTAAACTAAACTTATGTTAAATGATTTTAATATAAAAAATATCAAAATGTTCTGATTGTCATTTCTATCATTTATCTTCAAAATTTTTCAAAATTATGTTTTAACAAAAATTGCATCTTCGTCCCGATAAGGGTAGTTTAGATCTTCGAACCAAGATATGCTCCCGTTTGCTCTTTTATGTTGTAATAAAAAGGAACAGTGTGAAGGAATCCAGAAAAAGGAAAATTGGGTGCTCCTTAAATAAGCATGGGGATAAAAACAGCTTATTCTTATCTTTTCAGGCCTTTTTGCAAAGAAAATCTTTTTTTCCCCGAAGGACTGTTTTTTTTTGAATCTCACAAAAACAGAGCTTGAAATATTTTTTTGGGGGAAAATTTTAAAAGGTAATTCAAAGCCTGAGTATTGCTGTTAATTCAGTGTAAAATGGATTTGTTACCCCAATGTAAAAGTTTTCTCCACCCTAAGTCAGGGTTAAGAATGCACAACCTTTTTTGCTTACCAATACATGAACCTTGTGTTTTTTTTAAATTGGTTAGTGTTTTTTCCCCGTCAAATGCACTTTGTATAATTGCGCATATTGTATTTTCATCTTTTTTTATTTTGGGTGATCTATCAAAATGGGCTTTTTTAATTTCCCAGGGTGGAATGGGAAAAAAAAAGGGGGTTTGGGAGCCAAAATTTTCTTTTTTTAAAAAAACCCAAAATTAAAATTATTTTTGATGTAAAAGTTGCAATAGTTTTTTGAGAAGTTATAGACTTTGCCCTTTTCGGAAAAAAAAAAATTTGATCTTATTTTATTTCTGATCAAAGTGTTTTTTTTTGCTGTATTTTTAATGAAAATTTACAACATGAAAAACTCTATAATCATCAAGGAAGCCCCGAGTTCATATGGTACGTGACGATGATGCGTGAACAGGGGCCAAGAGCTTTTTCAATCCTTTAATTCAATCCCTTGCGTTTGTGTAAAGATTTTTAGGGCGTTAAAAAAAATATTCTTGGGAATAGTTTTTTTTGATCTCTTTAAAGTTTCATAGGAAATCATGGTGGATTTGCCCCCACTTTTCTTTAGAAATAATTTTCAGAAAGTTTAAGTTTTTCTCGCTTTGTTAAAAAATATTCGTTTTTTAAAAGTTCCGAAATTTGTGTAAAAAAACCCCTGAATTTTGATTCTGTAACGTATTTTAAGGGGGGTATATCCAAGGGAAAAACTGGTACTTTTTGGGTTAGACCCAATTTTAAAAAAAGTCATATTTGTTTTTTCGGTTGACAGACTTAATCCATTTAGCTTATATAACCATTTTTTGTTCTCCTTGTAGATCTTTTTGAAATTTTTTTCTCGCTGTGAAGTTTTCTTTTTTAACGTTCACCACCCCATATTATATCATCTGCATATTGGCAGGAACAACTTTTTTTTAATTTGTTGGCAGCTGATTAATAACGGAAAAGGGAAAAGTGGCGCTAATCTGCCCCTTGAGGGATTCCATAAAAAGTGTTTACTTGGGGAAAAATTTTTTTTCCTTCTCTTGTTTTTTTTTTCCTTTTCTTTAAAAAAACTTTGACTTTTGTATTTTTCCTGTAAAGCAAGTTTTTAAGTTTTTAAATAGCGGAATTTGCCCATTGGTCAAAAGCCTTATTTTTATCGAAAAAGGTAAAGCAAAAACAATTTTTCGTCTACAAACGTTTTTTAAATTTTGTTGTTTTTTTTAAAAAAATACTGGTTGTCCCCTTTCGGAAAGTTGAGATTGGGTTGTTGTTTTTTTTTGGTAAGGACAAGTTTTCAAACAATTTTTTAGTTTTTGGAAGAAAGGGGAGGCTTTTTAATTTTTTTAAATTTTTTCCTTGTTTGTTTTGGTTTGATTTTTTCCAAGGCTTAACACCAGGGCTAAAACGTACTTTTTTTTGGTTTTGGGTTTAGGCAATTTTTTTAAATTTTTTTTCTTTTTTCCTTTTATTTCTTTTTAAAGGATCTATTGGCTTTTTTTTTTTGGATATTTATGGGAGCTTGATATTGTTCCTATTGTCTGCTGTGTTTTCCCCTGTGCTTTAATCCTTCTTTTTTCTCTCTGTTTTTTTGGCATATAGTTGACTTAGGCGGTTACCTTAGAAAATTTGTTTACAAGGCTTCGCTTTTCTCAGCACTAGGAGACTGTTGTTACTATTGTTATAGGATCTTTGTCGATGTTAACCCTTTTTCATAGCATTTAGTTCCCCCCACACTTACCTATCTTTTGTTTTTTTAACTTCAGAGTTACAAAATTCATTCAATGTGCAGCTTTGCGTCATCTATGACATCTTTATTTCTTTATTGCCTTTTGATTTCTTTTGACTACTTGCTGATCTCTTTTTACAATAACTTTAATCTTTCTTTTTTCTTTTTTTTGGCAGTTTTACATTTTGTGTTCCACCATCTTTCCCTTATGTTTTTTTGCTTTCTGTTTTTTCTTCGGGGTCGACTTGTCGCTGCTGCAAATTTTTTTTTACAAAAAGCGTGTTTTGGGAATCTAATTTTATTAGTGAGAAAAAACATGTCTATGTTGTTAAGATTGGTTTTAAGAAAAGACCATTGTTTTTTGTAAATATATTTTGGAATAAATTTTTTTTTGAGATTTCCCCTTCTAATGTCATTCAACGTATTTTATTGGAAAAATATTGATCCCCCGGGTTATCTCCTGTTTTCCCCCATTGAGTTTCTAAAAGGTTTGGGGTGTAAAGGTTAAATCAAAGGCTGAGGGGGTTTTGGGTGGCTACATCTGGAAGCGAGTAATTTCCTTATTTGAAATTAGATTGAATCAGCTTGTTTCTAATAAATTTTTACTTTAAATTGAGAGCCATGGTCCAAAAAGGGCAGTGCGTTAAAATCTCCAATAACCCCTTTGCTCTTTGGCTTTGGGTCCTTTTTGCCCTTTTTTATTCGCATACGGTCCTTTTGGAGGTAAACTGAGGCAATTTTTCAATATCAAAGATGTAAATTTTACCATTGTTCACAGCTTGAAAGCAAAGGGAGTTATTGGTATGGGGGAGTGGTGTGTGTGTGTGTGTGTGGTGTGTGTGGTGTGTTTTGTGTGTTTGGTGGTGTCTGTGTGTGTTGTGTGGTCTTTTTGGTGTGTGTGTGTGTGTGTGGTGTGTGTGTGTGTGTGTGGTCCCCCTTTTGGGGGGGCAGATCTGATCGGGCTATAAGCGAGACCTGCAGGGGTCAGACCCCTGGCAGTTACCTCGCAGGCGCGGACCCTCTGCGTCACGTTTTTCGTCATGTGGAGGGAGGAGCGCGAGTGACCCGTGAGGAAAAAAGGTCAGCCCTGTTGCTTGAAATGTTTGTTTGTTTTTTGGGGTTTTTTTTTTAGTTTCAAATGAGGCGATGCAGGCGGAAAAAAAAAATCTGTAAATTTTTTGGCGAAAAGCCAAAAGAAAAGTGGGGCAAACGGTCACAAGGCAAAACACGAGCGTTTCGACCTTTAGGGCTTCTTCAGGCAAGATACAAAAAAATATAACGAAAAGAACGAATTTGGTTTTCGGCTTGCTTTTTCTGTATTGTATGGTATGATATTTTGCCCCCGAGTGTTCACCCGTGCGAAAACCCGGGGGTTGTTTCCGCATTTTCAGAGTACGCCCCACAGGTTCGTGTGAATATGGGGGTTTTTTTCTTCTGCCCATCAAAGGATGTGTGTGTGTGTGTTTGTGTCGTGTGTGTGTGTGGGTGTGTGTGTGCGTGTGGTTTGCGTGTGAGTGTGCGTGTGCGTGTGTGTGTGTGTGTGAGAGAGGAGGAGAGGAGAGAGAGAGAGTGTGGGTTTTTGTGTTGGGGTGTGTGTGTTTTTGTGTGTGTGTGTGTGTGTGTGTGTGTATGAGTTTGTGTGTGTGTGTGTGTTGTGTTTTGTGTGTGTTTTGTGTGTGTGTGTGTGTGTGGGAGGGGGGGCGGCACAAAACGGTGCCCGCGCCTCAACGTTCTCCGCCACGTGTGACGAGACGTCTGCACGCTGCCCCCACCCCCGGCCCCTCCCCGCCGCCCACAAACAGGTGATGGCGGGGAGAGAGAGAGGAGAGAGAAGGAGGGAGAGAGGGGGGGAGAGAAGAGAGGGAGGGGAGAGGGGGGAGGAGAGAGAGAGGGGGAGAAGAGAGAGGGAGAGAGAGAGAGGGGGGGAGAGAAGGGGGGGAGAGGAAGAGGGAGGGGAGAGGAAGAGGGAGAAGAGAGAGGGGAGACAGAGAGAGAGGGGGGGGAGAGAGGGGGGGGAGAGAGGGGGGGGGAGAGGGAGAGAGAGAGAGGGGAGAGAGAGGGGGAGAGAAGGGGGGGAGAGAGAGAGGTGGGGGAGAGAAGAGAGTGAGAGAGAGAGAGAGGGGGGGCGAGAGGGGAGGAGAGGGGGGAGAAGAGAGAGAGGGGGGAAAAGGGGGAGAGAGGGGGAGAGAGAGGGGGAGAGAGGGAGAGAGGGGAGAGAGGAGGGGGAGAGAGACAAAGACAAAGTTTTATTCAATGACAAGTTTTTTTTTTAGGCCAAGGCCCCCCCTTATTGTCATTTTCAAAAGGGGAGAGAGGAGAGAGAGAGAAGAGGGGAAGGAGAAGAGAGAAGAGAGAGAGGGGGGAGGAGAGAGAGGGGGGAGAGAGAGAGAGAGAGAGGAGGGGGGAGAGAGAAGAGAGGAAAGAGAGAGAAAAAGAGGGGGGGGGGGGGAGCGATTTCTTTTAAACCCCCCTTTTTATTACAGCGTACAGGAAATGTCGGTCCCCCGTTGTTCTTTGTCTCAAAATGTCTTTTGTTGTCTGTTCGTCCCCCCCCCTCCGTCCCCCTCCCTCTCTTCTTTCTCTTCTTTTCTTTTCTTCTCGGGCTCTTTTTTGTCTTTCTCTGTCTCTCTCTCTGCTCTCTCTCTTCTTTGTCTGTCTGTTTTTCTCTTCTCTTTCTTCTCTCTCTTCTCTCTCTTCTGTCTGCTGTCTGTACCAACATTGCGCGCGCGTTTTGAAATTTAAAAAACCACAGGAAAATTATTTCAAGAGAAACGGCAATGAAATAAACCCCAAAATTTAAAGATTAGGAAAAAAGCAAACAAATAGCGGGCCAAAAGACATGCATGTAGGCAAATAACTCGACACGTGCGCTTTTGTATTGTAAGCATGCAACGAGGAATTACGCGAGGTAAAGTCCCCCGGCCCCTGTCAGCGTTCTTGAAATGCCAAAGAAGCTTAGTTATTTGGAAAATTTAGCAGCCGCGTTAGCCCCGGCCTCCCCTTTGGTTAATCCCTTTTTCCCCTGAGGCGATGTGCGCAGCGCAACCTTGCCGCATGGCCGCGGCCGGTGACGCTCGTTCAATCGGTGTTTTTAAGCCGTCGTGGAAGCGTCTTTACCGTCAATTGTCTGCTTTATAATCGGAAGTTATGAAAAAAATAAAAAAAGCACCGTTTTTATTTTGCCGATTTCCATTTGGAAAAAATGTGTATTTGGATTTGGTATATAAAAATTTTTAAGGGGCCAGTTCACACGCCTCGGTTTCTCCGCGCTTGCCCACGTTTGTGTTTACGCCCACGTGCAACTCGCCAAAAAAACCTTTCTTGCCCTGGGGCCGAGGGCTGAACGTAGCACATCTGTTTCTTTGTCTCAAATGGGGAGTTTGAAAATCACGCCCATTGGAAAACGGTATCGTTTTTCATTCGCCAGGCAAGTGGCGAAAAAAATGCCCGATGTCTATGCAAGAACCCGGGCGAGCCCTTGGAAGTTAATGGTTGGATGTCATCGAGGAGACGCGACAACTGAACTGCAGTACTTAAAATTGTAAGGGTATCACAACGTTTGGCAGCAAATGGTTCCACCACGACGGGGCCGAAAGGGCAACCCCGTGTTACCACACCCGCGCAAAATCATTTTCATTTGACAGCTTCATCTTCGTAATCGATTTCCCTTTCAGCAGCAGAAAAAAATGTCACTAGGGGGTTGGTCGACGGGGTCCAGGTCTGGACAAACCGTTCGACGTCGATTGCAAGAATCAGGGGTCAATGCAAGACGCCCTATGTTGGCCGTCCTCACCCTAGAAACCCTAGCAAAAGCCTGCAGTGGGCCCAAAAAGCATCTGCCCTGGGGAAAGACGTAAATGGGAGCTGTGCTGTTCTCTGACGAAAGTCGATTGCGTTATCTCTCTGGGGGAGAATGGAGTTGGAGGTGGTCGGGAACGCTACGCCAACGCTGCGTGTTTGAAGCCCATAGATGGGGAGGGGGCTTTTTGTGGTTTGGGGGGCATTCGTCGTGATACCAGACACCCCCGTACTTTTTTGAAACCGTGAATGCCAACAGTACCAGCAGGTGTGCAAACCCGTGTCCCACGTTTGGCCGCACCGGAGCTGAGTTTTTTCCAGCATGTAATGCACGCCCCACACCGCAAGGCCCCGCTGCGTTTCTCCAGGTGAACCTTGCCGTGTTGCCCTGGCCTCTCTGTCCCCCGCATGGCTCCATTGAACATTCTGGGATGGCTGGGGGTCTTGGGCCCGTGGGGAAAACGTCCAAAAGACTCTCGATCATTTGAGGCGCGCATGCCCCGGAGTGGGATGGACTGCCAAGTTTCTTGACAACTTGTCTACTCCATGGGAGGCGCTGCCCAAGCGTGCATCGGGGGAAAAAGGCGGCACCTCGGTATTAGAGCTCGCGGACGGGCATGCTCGTCGTGGGTACTTTTGGGCAGGGGGCCCTAGTGAAGTCAAAGTAATTTCGATGAAAATTTGGCCATTTTTGTCAAGAAAAAGACATTTTTTAATTGAAAAATGGTGCGTAAACAAATAGCTTACTTCATTAAAAATTTTTTACTACCAACGTTGTTGGGTTTTTGGCAAGCGGTGCGTTTTAATGTTGTTCAGTAATTCCCAAATTTTTTAACAAAAAAAATTTGTTAAAATTTTCCCGTTGTATTACACGGTTGTCACGGGGTAAAAGCCCAAAAAAATCACTACAAGAAAAAAGTAGTGAAACGATTCGACAAAAAATTGGCGGAAAATTGGGCCTAGATCAGGTCAGTGTTTATTTGTTATAGAAAACCCCAAAGGGGGCCCATGAAGCCTCCTAAACCTTTGGTTTCTTTTAATCTGTAAATTTTTGTTTACTCCGTGGAAAAAACAAAAACATGATACTCCATGGGAATTATTTGTTTGTTAGTGAAATGTGTCGGTGTACGAGCACATTTGTTGTTCTGGAGAAATACAGGGGCGCCTCTTCCAAAGTACAGCAGGGGTGAATGCGCTGTCCGCGAGGAGGCTGCCCGTTTTTTGGAGCTCCCCTTTTAAATTCTTTTTACTCTTTTCCCCCTTTCATTTTTTTCTCTAGAGTACCCTGAAACTTAAAAATCAGCACTGTTAGTGTGGTAGTTTTTAAGTTATTTCTTTTTTTTTTAAGTAAATTGTGTTTTAAACCCTTTCAGGTAAGGGGGTCTTTTCTTTTTTGGCTTTTTAAAGTGGTACCCGGCGTGTTGTTTCCCCGGCTTTGTTAAAAGTTTTCTATTTTTTCCTTTCGTTTCCCCCATGTGAAGGACAAAAATATCCCTAGCACTCAGTTTATTTTGAAAATTTTGATGAGACGTAGACGCCTTTGTTCCATCTTTGCAGGTTTTAAACTTTGTGAACCCGAACCCGTTAGTCTCCCGTGTGCACCCGGCCGGTATGTTCTCCCTCTATTACTAGGCCCAGATTTTAACCCTGATTTCAATTTAAAATGAAATAGTACAGTGATAAGGAATTGTTTGATTAAAGAGTTAGACTAGGGAGTTAAATCATGGCTTTTTAGCCTTTCGCTTCGGGAGACATTTAACTCAATCCTGGTCCGTCCACCAAAGTAAAATACCCTGCGGAGTTTGCTTTGAGAGTCACAGGAAACATAAAACAGTTGCCTGTGACTCTGCAATTTGGTATCCACTAAAAGTAGTTAATGAATTTTAGCAGTTTAGAAGCTTTGCAATAGTGTATATTTGGGCTTGTTTTTCCCGCGGGTTCCAAACTTTAGTTTGAAAACTTTTTTAAGATTCTATTGAAGATGCAGTCAGAAAGCAACCCTTTTGACCTACTCCCAGACGATTCCCAAAAAAAAGCTAAATTTTGTCCTAAGTTTGCATCACCCCGTTCTAAAAAGATAAAATCCCAAACATAAAAGGGAACTGAACCCCCAAAACATTAAGAGAAAAAAATAAAAATTAAAGCAATGTAAATTTTCAATTCTTGTCAAGAAAAAAGGAGAATCAGTAAAATTTAGTCCCGAAAAAAACATTGATGTTTTAATTGGAACAGAAACTTGGCTAGAAACTGGAACATCAGCAGTGAACTTCAATGGAGGATTTTGATTTTTATAGAAAGCACAGACTTGGAAAAAGAGGTGGGGGAGTTTGATTGCCCTGGAAGCACTTAGCTGTGAGTTTTTTTAAAACAAGGCAAAATAGTGAAAAATTTATTTTTTAGGATTAATTTTAAGAATAAAAGCGTCATTTTTGGATCAGTTTACAGACCTCCAGATCAGATGAAAATGTTGTTGTCATCTGCAGAGACATTTCTAACTTGTTTTGGCAATAGGAAGGGAATATTAGGGTTGGGGGAGCTTTAACTTACCAGTAATTGATTGGGGTGAAGATGCATACTTGGTAATCAAAACAGTAAAATATTTAAAATCGTTTTTTTGTACCACCAAAGACCTTGGTTGTGCGTCAGTTGAAGCACCAACTGTGGTAAGGCATTCCTGGATTTATTTTTTTCCAATTTTCCAGGCGTTTAGGCAATCAGGAAATTAATTGCAGGGCCGGGGATCATGACATAATTCTTTTGGAGCAACTTTTAACCTTTCGAAAAAAAACCCCCTAAAAAGTACCATCAGATCTGGAACCCAGTTTTCCCAAAAAATTGCGCGGGGTACTCATGATTTCAGTCTCTTTTTTTTGGGGTCCCCTAGTGTTAAAGTTTTAAAGTCAGTGACCTTTGGAAATGTATAAAAAACAAAATTGGGGAAATTTTTTATGGTGACAACTCCCACTAAAAAAATTTAAGCAAGAAACCACCAGCAGGATTTTACAAAAACAAAAGTTTGTTGAGAAAGGAAAAATCGTTTCTTTAAAAAATTGAAATACATCCCAAATTTGAAAGTTTTTGGTTAGGGTTAAAAATTTAAGGAAAGGGGTCAGAGGAAAGTAGGCTTGGGTCACTCCAAATTTTTTAATTCATATTAGAAGGTGATCATCAAAAAAAGAATTAGGTTTAATAAGGGGGTAAGAGACAGGGACAAAATTAGGTTTTCCCGACCTGGAAAAACAAAAAAAAATAACCTAATGAGGACCTGAAGAGAAAGAAACTTACTAAACAAGCAGTTTTGTTTGTTTTCTCAAATCCCCAAAAACCCTTTAATTTAACGTTAGACTAAAGGGTATGATAAAAACCCCCGAATGCAAACATCAAAGTAAAAAAAGCGGAGTTTTAAGTTATGACCCAAAATCAATGAAAAAAAGTAGTCCCGATGGCGTTCCCGGAAGCTCTTAAAATTATGTGCCCAATGAAATTTAGTGAGGGATACCAACACTTTACCAAGCTTCACTGGGCCGGGGTAATACCCGATGAGTGGCGGATGCGGCATTGTTCCCCTTTTTCAAAAAGGGGGGACAAAAACAAAAACAGATAACTATAGACCTGATCTCTTCTCCAATCGCTAAAAATACTTGAAAAACATAATAATAGTAGCATAAAAGGGAAACTTTACAAAAAATTTATTTTTAAATAAGCCCAGCTGGTTTTGAAAGCGAAGGAGTTGTGAGACTAATTATAACAAATCTCAATGTTTTAATAACTGTCTTAACAACAGACAGCAAATGATGCAATTTTATTAGGCTTTCTAAAGCCTTTGATAAAGGGTTGACCAGAGGGCCTGCTGTTAAATTAGACACTCGGATTGGCGGTTCTTTGTAAAAGGGGCTAGTCATTCCTCGTTGGGGAAACGCAGAAAGTTGTTGTGGAAAGGGCGACTCCCCGTAAAAACCCGTTGTCAGGGTACCACAGGAAACGTTCTGGGGCCCTTGTTTTTTTTAAAATTTTTTAAATAACATAAGTGAATCTCTCTTGGAAATTTCTATCGGTTTTTGAGTGACGTTAGTATATAGAACAATCGAAGCAAAAAATGTACACGCATTTACAAGTCTAAAAGCTTTTTCAAAAGGGGAAAGAACTTGGAAATGGAATTTTTATCCCAAAAAATGCCAAAATGTTGCGTATATGTAAAAAAACGTCACCCAATTAGACAGATTATTTATCATAACTATTTCTTAAAGAAAACTAAGCTGCAAATATTTTGGGGTTTTAGATTGTCGTTCAAATGGAAAGAACATTCAATTTAGTATGTAAGAAGCAAATAAATCTTAGGGTTTTTTTATACAGGAAATCAAAGAGGCCCCCAAAAAGGTTTTAAAGGACTGTACAAAAACTGGGTTTGACCAAATATGGAAAATTTGGGGCCTAGTTGGGGGGTCCTTACATCTAAAGGACTTTTATAAACCCCGAAAAGATTCGAAAAGGGCAGCACGGTTTGTAACAGGGAACCACATCAGAGAAAAGGGGAATACTAGGAAGAACATGGGAGATTAGAATGGAAAACCCTTAGAAGAGAGAAGGCTTTTATCAAAAATTAAATCTTTTTCAAAGGCAGGCTAAAGTAATTGATATTCCAATGGAAAAATGTATTGAATAAAAATAGCCCGGAGTGGCGGTCAAAGTTATCCTACCTGCATCAAATTTGACAGCCACTTAATTTTTTTTTCCCCGTTCTGTACGGCGTGGAAAATCCTGCCCCGGGTGCCCTCAAATTGCCACAAAGCAATCTATTTAAAAAAAAAAATTTATTTGCAGTTTTGAGATTGCATATTGGGCGATTTTTATTTTTTTTCCCCCGATATTTTTTCTATATTGGGGGGAAATTTGGCCATTGCTTTTAACTTTTGAAAATCGAGTGCGACCCCTTTTTGCCAAAATTTTCTCCGGGGCCACAGTTGAGTCGCACTGTTTTAGTTTTTTATTTTACTTTTTAACTGCCGCTGGTGCCTCTCGTTTTTGAGTGAACCAGTATTTTAGGAAGAAGAAGAAGAAGAAGAAGACGACTCCGGACGCTGCTAACATGCCAACAGCGGGGGTCTGTAGGGCGGAAGCCGTGTTTGACGTCGTGCGACGAAGACGCCGATTGAACGAAAGTCGCCGCTAAAGTTCTCTAATAATGTACAGAGGAAGGGGCCGAAGGGAGTGGGGAAGGGAGAGGGGGGGGGGGGGGGGGGGGTGAGGGGGAGGACGGTATTTTTGTTCGTTTCTGAGGGGAAGGGGTCGTAGGGGGGAGGTGGGGAGTGGGGGGTAGGGGGGGGGGGGGTTAGAGCGGATGTTAACAGGGGAGAGAGAAAGGGGGGGGGGGGGGGTGCAGTGCTGTGTCCGCACATTGTCTGCGATGTTTTCCCGATGACCTGTTTCTATGGCGATTTTGGACAGAGAGAGAAAGGGAGGAGGGGGGGGGGGGAGGGAGAGAGAGAGGAGAGAGAGAGAGGGAGGGGAGAGACAGGGGAGGGGGGAGGGGCTGGCTTCCTCCCTCCTCATGAATTTGTGAACTAAGATGGTCTAACATGCGGAAGGATGAAGGGAGGGAAGGACTCTTGAACCCAGCCCCCCCTCCCTCCCCCTCCGCTCCCTCCCCCCTCTCACTCTAGTCTCTCCCTCTCCTTCCCTATCGGCCCTGGGTAAGGAAAGAAGGATGAAGGAACACAGAATTCTGAAAATGGTATCGGACAAAACTTTCGTTCCACGTGTTTCTCTCACATATTGTTCAATGGGGCCGGAATAGCTCTGTTGGTAGAGCGCCGGACTCGTAAGTAAATCTTGGTGATCCTGGGGTTGCGGGTTCGAATCTCCGCCGGGCCGTTTCGGTACAGGGGGATTTTTCCCTCGGAGTTAACTTTGGTTCTGACTCCATTCCCCATACAGTCCTTCGAATGAGACTATAAACCGAAGTTCCGTGTTGTGAACGCACGCATAACATCTTGCACACACGTCAAATCCCATCACCAACTTTCGAAGGAGAAGGCCAGTTTGGCCGTTGGTATGGATGACACGTTACACATAGCATGCCACTCTGCGTGAGAAATGGAAAGAGTGCAGGAAGTAAGGAAACTGAGTGAACGATATTGAATGATATGGACTGGATGACACGGGGAAAACGACTGAATGAAGCGCCAGCTGGCAGCTCTTCAGTCGGCACTACCCCGGTAGGCAGCCCGTTATGTTAACGAGTCTGGATTGTGAAGCGCTTAGAGCTTGGTCTCTAGCCGAGAATAGGCGCTATATAAGTATTCATAATAACAATAATAATAACAATAATAATAAATTCCATTTCAAAGCAACTATCAAGCGAGAAAAAAATATACATGTTGATCTTCAATATAATTCCACGTCATTCCCTTTCGTTTTTTGTTTTTTCTTTTCTCATGTCTCTGGCAGGAAGTGCGAAAACGGGCTCCACGCTTACTGCGCACGCTTCTGCGCATGATGGCGCCCGACCTGGTGGTCATCGTGGTGATGAAGGTGGCCTCGGACATCCTTTTCCTCCTCTGCCCTCTCCTGATGGGGTAGGTCTCTGTGTGTCAGCTTGCCTTGCCCCTCGACTGACTGAAACGGTCCTCTGACGTCTTGCTTCTGTATCCTGTCCTATTTTAGAGGCCCCCACCCCCCTTCCCCTCCTCCCCAACCTTTCCCATCTTTCCGAGGAGATGAGTATTCTTCTAGTCTGTTCATGAAATGGACTCTTCTCCGCAGAGATAAAAAAAAAAGAAGTCATGTAGATGGGATGAGGAAGGAGGGAGTTTGAGGAGGAGGGGGGCCTCTAAAATGGGACTTGGCCACATATTTTTTCCTGTTTTCCTTCAGCTGTTCTTGCAGGGATTATTTTGAAGCTACATCCTGTAGCATTGTGGCCCGGTAATGTATCAGATACTTGTTGTCTCGGAAGGTTTGAATTGTATGTTGGAAGGGAGATGTGGTGGGTCACATTTATGATGGCTTCTCGTGTGCATTATGTCCGTTGCGTGCACAACATGTATCCTCTGTTCGATAAAAAAAAGTAAAAATTCCCTGTCAGTGATGTCTGTTGAGAATGACAGACTGTCAATGATGTCGGTTGAGAATGACAGACTGTCAGGGATGTCTGTTGAGAATGACAGATTGTCAATGATGTCTGTTGAGAATGACAGACTGTCAATGATGTCTGTTGAGAATGACAGACTGTCAGTGATGTCTGTTGAGGATGACAGACTGTCAGTTGTGTCTGTTGAGAATGACAGACTGTCAATTGTGTCTGTTGAGAATGACAGACTGTCAATTGTGTCTGTTGAGAATGACAGACTGTCAATGATGTCTGTTGAGAATGACAGACTGTCAATGATGTCTGTTGAGAATGACAGACTGTCAATGATGTCTGTTGAGGATGACAGACTGTCAATGATGTCTGTTGAGAATGACAGACTGTCAATTGTGTCTGTTGAGAATGACAGACTGTCAATTGTGTCTGTTGAGAATGACAGACTGTCAATGGTGTCTGTTGAGAATGACAGACTGTTAGTGATGTCTGTTGAGAATGACAGACTGTCAATGATGTCTGTTGAGAATGACAGACTGTTAGTGATGTCTGTTGAGAATGACAGACTGTCAATGATGTCTGTTGACAATGACAGACTGTCAATAATGTCAGTGGAGACTGACAGACTGTCAGTTGGTGTCTGTGGAGGTTGTTGGCGGACGACAGTTTTCTGTGAGGTTGGTGTGACGAATTGTTGGCGTCTCTCCAGGTTGCTGACGATTATTGATGATGTCTGTAGACATTCTCGACAAATTGTTAATAGTGTCCGTCGATGCTGTTACGAGTTTGTTGATAGACTCCATGTAGATTGTTGACACACCATTCGTTGCTTTGCGTTTATGGTGTCGACCGATTGTTGACTGTGTCCATTGAGGTTGCTGACGATTTTGATGGTATCTGTTGAGGTTGCTGACAGATTATTGCTAGTGTGAATTGTAGGTTGCTGACAGATTATTGATAGTGTGAATTGTAGGTTGCTGACAGATTATTGCTAGTGTCAAGTTGGTGGAAAGGTGGTGTTTCCGTTTAGGGTGTTGACAGACTGCTAACGGCGTTCGTCTATGTTGTTGACGTATTGTTGACAGTGGTTGACAGTGTCCCTTAAGATTAGTAGATAGGCTGTGTCAATAGAGCTTGTTGACAGACTGTTGCCAGTTTCGGGGTCTTTAAAAGTGTCTGTTGTTTTTGACATCTTGTTGATGAGCCGGTTAAGATTTTTAACTGATAATGGTGGTGTCCACTGACTACTGAGATAGTTGACCGAATATTAACAGTGAATTTTGACGATTGTTGACCGAACTTTAATTATGTCCGTTTAGGTTTTCGACACTTTCTTGACCTTGCCCATAGAGGTTATTTTCAGATTGCTGACAGTGTTGACAAATTGTTGGCCATGCATGTTGAAGTTGTTGACCGATTGTTGACTTGTTGAATCTGCTGAGATTGTTTACATGTTATTGATGGGCTCCGTTGAGGTTGTTGATAGGTAGTTGGTCATGTCCATTGAGATTATTAGCCGACTGTCCGTTGAGGTTGTTGACAGGTTCTTGACTGTATCTGTTGAGGTTGTTGACAGATTGTTGGCCATGCCTCTTGAGTTTGTTGACAGAACCTTGACTGTGTATGTTGAGGTTATTGATAGGTTGTTGGTCGTGTCCGTTGAGACTGTTAGCAGATTGTCCCGTTGAGGCTTCTGACAGATTCTTGATCGTGTCTGTTGAAGTTGACGACAGAACGTTGGTCTGTTGGGGTTGCTGACAGATTGTTGACAATCCCTGTTGAGGTTGTTAACAGCTTGTTGTGGGCTGTGTCCGTTGGCGTTGTTGACAAGTTGTTGACAGTGCGTGCTGGGGTTGTTGACAGGATGTTGATGGGGTACGTGTCCAACCGGGCGGGGGACGGGGAGTGGAGGGGCTACGTGCTGTGTGTGGCCATGCTGGGGGCCGTCATCCTTAAGTCTCTGCTCTTCGCTCACTCCATGTTCCGCGCCGCCCGCCTGGGTGTCCGTATGAAGTCCACGCTGATCACCTCCATCTATCGTAAGGTGGGTGGATCGTGGTGTGTGTGTGTGTGTGTGTGTGTGTGTGTGTGTGTGTGTGTGTGTGTGTGTGTGTGTGTGTGTGTGTGTGAGTGGTGTGCGTGCGTGCGTGCGTGCGTGTGTACGTGTGTGTGAAGTCCACTCTGATTACAGCCGTCTATAGTAAGATGGGTGGGTCTGTGATTGTCTTGGTAAACCGTCCACTCTTATTACAGCCATCTATTGTAGGGTCGGCGTGTCTCTGTGGACAGATGTATGAAGTCCAGTTTGATTACAGGCATCTGTCGTAAGGTGGATGGATCAAGGTGTGGGTGTGGGTGTCTTTATGAAGTCCATTGTGATCATAGCCGTTGTTGCAGGGTTGGTGGATCTGTGTGAGTGTCTATAGAAAGTCCATTCTGATTGCAGCCAACTATCGTAATGTGGATGGGTATGTCTGTGTGTGTGTGTGTGTCTGTATGAAGTCTGTATGAAGTCCACTCTGATCACGGCCATCTATCGTAATGTGGATGGGTGTGTGTGTGTGTCTGTATTAAGTCTGTATGAAGTCCACTCTGATCACGGCCATCTATCGTAATGTGGGTGAGTCACTGTGTGGGCGGGTGTCTGTGTGAGTCAGTCGTGATCATCGTCATCGATCCTAAGATGGGTGAGTATGTCTGTGCTGATGTCTGCATGAGGTCCTTTATCATTACAGCCACCTGTCGCAAAGCAGGACGTGTGTGTCTGTTGGGGGTCTTTAAGAGCCTACCGAATGAGGTCTAGTATGTCCTATCTGTATGTATGTGGTCTACCCCAATCATGTTTATCAAAACACACAAAAAAGCCACTCTTTCAGAACGTTGAATAATTAAGTAGTGGGGGAAAACAAGTGTAGGTTGACAATTCTTCAGTCATTACAGTAATTAATGACTCGGCGAAGATTTGAACTATAAAAAAAATTAAAAATAAAAAAGAAGAAAATGGGGGGAATATATTATAAATAATGGAACCCCTTCACTAGCTGCATGAGGGAACCGTTGTAAACCCTCTCGAATGCAGATCTATTGGTATTGCTGCTCATAGGCCTTTCGTCCGCTGGATCGGACTCATCAGGGAGACACGGCTAACTGTGTTTGCGCTCCTGGTGTCAAATAGATACACACCACAGTCCATAATTCTGTGGTGTTCTCACTCTTTCAGAAGTGACACAAAGCAGTCTTAAACGAGTTGACGTGCTTCATGCCTTGGTATCGGCACCATCTCCATTTACGGCAGGCTGGAAGGCAACGGGGCATGCTTCCTGGCACCGAAATGAGTAGCCATTTGTGATGCGGGGGCAGGGGGAGGGGGGGGGGGGGGGGGGGGGGGATGGAGTTCAAAGCACCGTCATTGAGAACATCACAGGGGAAGACAGGTCAGCCGACGAGAAAGAAAATCCCAGTCATTCTTCACGTTGTGTGCTTTCAGTTTCACTTTCACGTTCATCAAGGAGGTGTCACTGCGTGCGGACTGGTCAACACACGCAACGCCACACCCGCTAGTTTTGAGACCACACTGGCATGATGTTTAAAGCTGATGGGTAAATGAATTAATGGCAAAGATAAGAGAATGTAAGAAGAGGACCTCGTGGCTACGATTAGCAGATGTGTCTGGCTACACATTAGCCCAACGCGCTGATCAGACCTTGAGTAACCTACCTAACCTTGCTTGTGGCAGTATTATCATTGTATGTGTGTGTGATGAGTGTCCACACGTGTGTGTGTGTGTGTGTGTGTGTGTTTGGGTGTGTGGGTACGGGCTCGTGTGAGTGTGTGTGTGTGTGTGTGTGTGTGTGTGTGTGTGTGTGTGTGTGTGTGTGTGTGTGTGTGTGCGTGCGTGCGTGCGTGCGTGCATGAATGCGTGTGTGTGTGTGTGTGTGCATGAATGCGTGCGTCTGTGTGGTGTGGGGTGGGGTGGGGTGGGGTGGGGTTGTGGCGTGCGTGCGTGTGTGCGCGCGCGCGCGACGGCATGTGTGTCTGTACGATGTGTGTTTCACGTCGTGTGGATGTGACAGGCCTGATGCGGAGCCCCTGACCAAGGAGAAGACGACGGTGGGGGAGGTGGTCAACATGATGTCGGTGGACGCGCAGCGCGTGCAGGACGTGATGATCGTTGCTTCTATGCGCCACTGGCCCCCTGCAGTTTGTGGTGGCTGGGGTCCTCCTCTACTTCACTGTGGGTAGGTGCTGGTCCCTACTTCACTGTGGGTAGGTGTTTGGTCCTACTTCACTGTGGGTAGGTGCTGGTCTCTACTTCACTGTGGGTTGGGAGCTTCTCTACTTCACTGTGGGTAGGTGCTGGTCTCTACTTCATTTGGGGTTGGGAGCTCCTCTACTTCACTGTGGGTAGGTGCTGGTCTCTACTTCACTGTGGGTTGGGTGCTCCCTACTTCACTGTGGGTAGGGTGCTGGTCTCTACTTCACTGTGGGTAGGGTGCTGGTCCCTACTTCACTGTGAGTAGGGTGGTGTTCTCTACTTCAATGTGGGTAGGGTGCTGGTCCTTACTTCACTGTGGGTAGGGTGCTGGTCCTACTTCACTGTGGGTAGGGTGGTGTTCTCTACTTCACTGTGGGTGGGGTGCTGGTCCCTACTTCACTGTGGGTAGGGTGCTGGTCCCTACTTCATGTGGGGTAGGGTGCTGGTCCTTACTTCACTGTGGGTAGGTGCTGGTCCCTACTTCACTGTGGGTAGGGTGGTGTTCTCTACTTCACTGTGGGTAGGTGCTGGTCCTTACTTCACTGTGGGTAGGGTGCTGGTCCTACTTCACTGTGGGTAGGGTGCTGGTCCTTACTTCACTGTGGGTAGGTGCTGGTCCCTACTTACTGTGGGTAGGGTGGTGTTCTCTACTTCACTGTAGGTAGGTGCTGGTCCCTACTTCACTGTGGGTGGGTGCTGGCCCCTACTTCACTGTGGGTAGGGTGCTGGTCCCTACTTCACTGTGGTATGGTGCTGGTCTTACTTCACTGTGGGTAGGGTGCTGGTCTCTACTTCACTGTGGGTAGGGTGGTGTTCTTACTTCACTGTGGGTAGGGTGTTGGTCCCTACTTCACTGTGGGTATGGTGCTGGCCCCTACTTCACTGTGGGTAGGGTGGTGTTCTCTACTCACTGTGGGTAGGGTGCTGGTCCTACTTCACTGTGGGTAGGGTGGTGTTCTCTACCTCACTGTGGGTAGGTGGTGTTTTCTCTACTTCACTGTGGGTAG
Organism: Conus ventricosus; assembly: GCA_018398815.1. Taxonomy (NCBI): domain Eukaryota; kingdom Metazoa; phylum Mollusca; class Gastropoda; order Neogastropoda; family Conidae; genus Conus; species Conus ventricosus. Next base: position 47,320,924 of record CM031626.1, read on the forward strand.
GGTGGTGTTCTCTACTTCATTGTAGGTAGGTGTGGTCCTTTACTTCACTGTGGGTAGGGTGGTGTTCTCTACTTCACTGTGGGTAGGGTGCTGGTCCCTACTTCACTTTGGGTAGGGTGGTGTTCTCTACTTCACTGTAGGTAGGTGCTGGTCCCTACTTCACTGTGGGTAGGGTGCTGGTCCCTACTTCATTGTGGGTAGGGTGCTGGTCTCTACTTCACTGTGTGTAGGGTGCTGGTCCCTACTTCATTGGGGTAGGGTGCTGGTCTCTATTTCATGTGGGTAGGGTGCTGGTCCTACTTCATTGTGGGTAGGGTGCTGGTCTCTACTTCATTGTGGGTAGGGTTCTGGTCCTACTTCATTGTGGGTAGGGTGCTGGTCTCTCCCTCATTGTGGGTAGGGTGCTGGTCTCTACTTCATTGTGGGTAGGTGCTGATCCCTACTTCACTGTAGGTATGGTGGTGTTTTTCTACTTCACTGTAGGTAGGGTGGTGTTCTTACTTCACTGTAGGTAGGGTGGTGTTTTGCTACTTCACTGTAGGTAGGGTGGTGTTTTTCTACTTCACTGTAGGTATGGTGGTGTTTTTCTACTTCACTGTAGGTAGGTGGTGTTTTTCTACTTCACTGTAGGTATTGGTGGTGTTTTTCTACTTCACTGTAGGTAGGGTGGTGTTTTTTCTACTTCACTGTAGGTATGGTGGTGTTTTTTACTTCACTGCAGGTAGGGTGGTGTTTTTCTACTTCACTGTAGGTATGGTGGTGTTTTGCTACTTCACTGTAGGTATGGTGGTGTTTTTTACTTCACTGTAGGTAGGGTGGTGTTTTTCTACTTCACTGTAGGTATGGTGGTGTTTTTCTACTTCACTGTAGGTAGGGTGGTGTTTTTCTACTTCACTGTGGGTAGGGTGGTGTTCTCTACTTCACTGTAGGAAGGGTGCTTGTCTCTACTTCACTGTAGGAAGGGTGCTGGTACTACTTCACTGTGGGTAGGTGCTGCTCTCTACTTCACTGTAGGTAGGTGCTGGTCCTACTTCACTGTAGGTAGGTGCTGGTCCCAGTTCACTGTAGGTATGGTAGTGTTCTCTACTTCACTGTAGGTAGGTGGTGTTCTCTACTTCACTGTAGGTAGGTGGTGTTCTCAATTCACTGTAGGTATGGTGGTGGTCCCTACTTCACTGTAGGTAGGTGTGGTCCCCAGTTCACTGTAGGTATGGTGGTGTTCTCTACTTCACTGTAGGTAGGTGGTGTTCTCTACTTCACTGTAGGTAGGTGGTGTTCTCTACTTCACTGTAGGTAGGTGCTGGTCCCTACTTCACTGTAGGTAGGTGCTGGCCCCTACTTCACTGTAGGTAGGTGGTGTTCTCTACTTCACTGTAGGTAGGTGGTGTTCTTACTTCACTGTAGGTAGGTGGTGTTCTCTACTTCACTGTAGGTAGGGTGCTGGTCTCCACTTCACTGTAGGTAGGGTGGTGTTCTCTACTTTACTGTAGGTATGGTTGTGTTCTCTACTTCACTGTAGGTATGGTGGTTTCTCTACTTCACTGTAGGTAGGGTGGTGTTCTCTACTTCACTGTGGGTAGGGTGGTGTTTTCTACTTCACTGTGGGTAGGGTGGTGTTCTCTACTTCACTGTAGGTAGGGTGGTGTTTTCTACTTCACTGTAGGTATGGTGGTGTTCTCTACTTCACTGAAAGGTGGGGTTGTGTTTTTCTACTTCACTGTAGGTATGGTGGTGTGTTTCTACTTCACTGTAGGTATGGGGGTGTTCTTACTTCACTGTAGGTAGGGTGGTGTTTTTCTACTTCATGTAGGTAGGGTGGTGTTTTTTACTTCACTGTAGGTAGGGTGGTGTTTTTTCTACTTCACTGTAGGTATGGTGGTGTTTTTCTACTTCACTGTAGGTAGGGTGGTGTTCGCTACTTCACTGTGGGTAGGGTGGTGTTTTTCTACTCACTGTAGGTATGGTGGTGTTTTACTTCACTGTAGGTATGGTGGTGTTTTCTACTTCACTGTAGGCACGGATGGGGTCTCCTTTGCTTTACTATAAATATGGGTATGCTTTCCTCTACTTCTCCATAAATATGAAAGTGTAAATTACTTCACTGTAGATTTGGACGCGTTCTACTCCACTTCAATATGAGTAAGGAGCTGTTGTTCTCTGCTTCACCTTTTGGTATAGGAATGTTAAATACCTGACTGTAGGTATGGAATCGCTGTTGTTCTCTACTTTACCTTTGGTACAGAAATGTTAAGTACCTCACTGTAGGTATCGCTGTTGTTCTCTACTTTACCTTTGGTACAGAAATGTTAAGTACCTCACTGTAGGAATCGCTGTTGTTCTCTACTTTACCTTTGGTACAGAAATGTTAAGTACCTCACTGTAGGTATCGCTGTTGTTCTCTACTTTACCTTTGGTACAGAAATGTTAAGTACCTCACTGTAGGTATCGCTGTTGTTCTCTACTTTACCTTTGGTACAGAAATGTTAAGTACCTCACTGTAGGTATCGCTGTTGTTCTCTACTTTACCTTTGGTACAGAAATGTTAAGTACCTCACTGTAGGTATCGCTGTTGTTCTCTACTTTACCTTTGGTATAGAAATGTAAAATACCTCACTGTGGGTAGGGGGCCGCTCTCCTCTACTTGATTATAGCTAATCAAGTGTTCATCACTTCACCGAAGGTACAGAAGTGTGTTGTTCCTACTTCATTGTGGGTGTAGAAGTGCTGTTCTCTTCTTCACTATGGGTACGGAGGTGCTGTTCTCTATTTCGCTCTAGGTATCAACATGTTGTTTTCTACTTCACTAGAAGTATATGGAAGCTTTCTTCTCTACTTCACTGTTGTAGGTAATGGCAGTGTTTTCCTTTAATTTGCTATAGGTTTGAAAGTGCGGTTCTCTACTTCATTATAGGTATGGCAGTGTTCTGTACTTCACTATAGTGTGGAAATGTTGTTTTGTTCTTTACGATAGGTCTGGAAGTGTTCTTTTCTATTCACTATGGGTTTGAAGGTGTTCCATACTCTATTGTACGTCTGAAGGTGTTACGTGTTTTTTTGGCATTGTAGATATGGAAACACATTCATACCTATAATTAAGGAAGTAGAAACGAAAATCAAAGATCATAGTAAATATGGAGGTTATTCTTGCATTTTGTCGTGGTACTGAAAGTGCGTCTTGTCTTGATATAGTATCTGCTGTTTTAGTATTGCTTTTTATCCCTCCGGCCCCTCTCCCCTCCCTCCCCCCCCCCCCCAAAAAAAAAAAAAAAACGAAAAAAAAACAGAAAAAAAAGAAAAAAAAGAAGAAGCGAAAGGATTAAATCTATGCTGAAATTTCAATATTTTTTGTCCCGTCCATTTTCCCAGCTCGGAGACGAACACATGATTCGTTCTCTCTCTCTGATTCAAAAGTCAACGGAGGAAAAGTTGATAGTGACCTTAAAGTTGATTTTGTCAAAATCTTGTTGACTGCAGTAATAGCGGAGGAAAACAAGTGCAGGGTACCAATTCCTCTGTCATCAAACTAATGACATGGCAAAGATTTTCTTTTTTTTTAAAGGAAGGAGGGGTTTAAAAAAACAAAACAACCCTTCACGAGCAGTGCATAGGACCATCATAGTCCACGTTGAAAACGGAGCCATTCATATCGCATGCCCAGAAGTCTTTCATCCGTAGTCCACGTTGAAAACAGAGCCATTCATATCGCATGCCCAGAAGTCTTTCATCCGTAGTCCACATTAAAAACAGCCATTCATGTCGCATGCCCAGAGGTCTTTCATCCGTAGTCCACGTTGAAAACAGAGCCATTCATATCGCATGCCCAGAGGTCTTTCATCCGTAGTCTACGTTGAAAACAGAGCCATTCATAACGCATGCCCAGAGGTCTTTCATCCGTAGTCCACGTTGAAAACAGAGCCATTCATAACGCATGCCCAGAGGTCTTTCATCCGTAGTCCACGTTGAAAACAGAGCCATTCATATCGCATGCCAGAAGTCTTTCATTCCGTAGTCCACGTTGAAAACAGAGCCATTCATAACGCATGCCCAGAGATCTTTCATCCGTAGTCCACGTTGAAAACGGAGCCATTCATATCGCATGCCCAGAAGTCTTTCATCCGTAGTCCACATTAAAAACCGCCATTCATGTCGCATGCCCAGAGGTCTTTCATCCGTAGTCCACGTTGAAAACAGAGCCATTCATATCGCATGCCCAGAAGTCTTTCATCCGTAGTCCACATTAAAAACAGCCATTCATGTCGCATGCCCAGAGGTCTTTCATCCGTAGTCCACGTTGAAAACAGCCATTCATATCGCATGCCCAGAGGTCTTTCATTTGTAGTCCACGTTGAAAACAGAGCCATTCATAACGCATGCCCAGAGGTCTTTCATTTGTAGTCCACGTTGAAAACAGCCATTCATATCGCATGCCCAGAAGTCTTTCATCCGTAGTCCACGTTGAAAACAGCCATTCATATCGCATGCCAGAAGTCTTTCATCCGTAGTCCACGTTGAAAACAGAGCCATTCATATCGCATGCCCAGAAGTCTTTCATTTGTAGTCCACGTTGAAAACAGAGCCATTCATATCGCATGCCCAGAGGTCTTTCATCCGCTGATTGGACTCCTCAGTGAGGCACGGCTGACTGGGTCGCCACTCCCTTGGCATGACATGGAAATACGTCACAGTCTGTAATCCTGTAGCGTCCTGACCAACCAAAGTTCATAAAACCAGAATTCAACGGCATCTAAAGCGGCCGGTGAAATGTAGAAAAAACAAACAAATAAACAAACATCGAAATGAAATGAGGAGGGAACAAAACATAAACGTAAACAGGGGTATGTTTTGCTCCCTAAAACCTAACACAGAGTAACTTTAATCACTGCACAGCTTTAAACTTGAAAATCAGACAAAGTAATGACGAAAAATCTAATATTTGGGTGAAAACAAGAGCAGGCCAAACTAACGCTTGCAAAGATTTTTGGACTTGGGACGGAGTGGAGGGGAGTTGAAGATGGAGAAACTGGAAAATGAATTAGAAAAAAAACATTAAATTTTTTTACAAATATGAAAACTCAAACTAGCGCATAAGGGAAACCATCCATAAACAACAAACAAAAAAGAACAAAATCATGAAAGCAAAAAGTTCAAGAAAAAATTGAAAAAAAATTCAGTTGAAGAGTAAGAATGTAGTTGGAGAGTATATTGAGCTCACCTTGAGATCCCGTTTTTTTTTTTTTTTGTGGACGAATTGTAGTTCAGCTCGCGACAGGGTAGTGAAGTCGTCAAGTGTGATGTCGTCGATTTGTCCGGGCCGCCATCTTCGTGGGGGTGCGCTCTTGTGGTTGCATCCCCTCAACGCTTATCCGCACTCTAGTCCCCCAAGCGCGTCTGCAGAGCAGCAACCTGGGCTTCAAGGACGCACGCCCAGGCGTTCCACGAGATCCTCAACGGCATCAAGGTTCGTTGTGCCACACTCCGCTGGACTTGGAGGGAAAGAGGGAAGGGATGATGTCACTGGCAGTGGTGGTTGTGACGGAGAGGGTGGTGGTGGTAGGGTAATAGTGGTGGTGTGTATGTGTGTGCGCGAGCGCGCGTCTGTGAGGCTGGGTGGGTGGGTGACGTGCCCAGGCGCGCGCGCGTAAGTGAGTGCGTGTACATGTTGGTATGTGTGTGTCGGCGTATGCATTCTTGTGTGTGAACGTGTGTGTGTGTGTGTGTGTGTGTGTGTGCGCGCGCGCGTGCGTGCGTGCGGGGGTGTGTTTGTTGTGTGTCGTGTGTGTGTGTGTGTGTGTGTGTGTGTGTGTGTGTGTGTGTGTGTGTGTGTGTGCACGCGCTCAAGCGTTAGGCGTGTGTTCGCGTGTGTGCGCGTGCGTGCATGCGCGCGCGCTGTGTGGCTGTGGTTGTGGTGTGTGTGTGTGTGTGTGTGTGTGTGTAAGGCACGTGTGTGAGTGTGTGCATGTATGAGTGCTGGTGTGCGTGTGTGTGTGCGTGCGTGCGCGTGCTTGTGCGTGCATGCGTGCGTGTGTGTGTGTGCGGCGTGTGTGTGTGTGTGTGTGTGCATTTGCGCCAGCAAAACAATTTGTTGCATCGATTTTTTTTTTACGTATTCAGCCATGTTGTCTCATATGGAAAGTGTACAAAAATCTGTTAGATCGACCGTTTTTCGTCATGTGTTTCGCATACAAAGTGTACAAAACTCGCGTTATCTCGAACTCGCACTCGTCCGTACCTGATTGCATGTCCAGACACCATGCAACACAACGTAACACCTCACACGTTTGGGCAGGGATCGCCACATGGCGCAGACCGTAAGTCCCATGGTTGGACTTTGCTTCCATGTTTTCTGTGTGGAGTTACGTCCCATGGTTTGACTTTGCTTCCATGTTTTCTGTGTGGAGTTACGTCCCATGGATGGACGTTGCTTCTATGTTTTCTGTGTCGAGTTACGTCCCATGGTAGGACTTTGCTTCCGTGTTTTCTGTGTGGAGTTACGTCCCATGGTTGGACGTTGCTTCTATGGTTTCTGTGTGGAGTTACGTCCCATGGTTGGACGTTGCTACCATGTTCGCTGTGTGGAGTTACGTCCCATGGTTGGACTTTGCTTCCGTGTTTTCTGTGAGGAGTTACGTCCCATGGTTGGACGTTGCTTCTATGTTTTCTGTGTGGAGTTACGTCCCATGGTTGGATGTTGCTTCCATGTTTGCTGTGTGGAGTTACGTCCCATGGTTGGACGTTGCTTCCATGTTTTGCTGTGTGGAGTTACGTCCCATGGTTGGACGTTGCTTCCATGTTCGCTGTGTGGAGTTACGTCCCATGGTTGGACGTTGCTTCCATGTTTGCTGTGTGGGGTTATGTCCCATGGTTGGACGTTGCTTCCTAGTTTTCTGTGTGAGTTACGTCCCATGGTTGGACGTTGCTTCCATGTTTGCGTGTGAGTTAACGTCCCCGACACAGCTTCAGATGACGTCATTTCCAGTGCTCAAGCTGTACGCCTGGAGCCGTCGTTCCGGAAGAAGATAGGCGACATCCGGCAGAAGGGGTGGCGGTGCTGTTCAAGATGGCGCTGCTCAACACCTGATGAGCCTCTGCTGGGAGATGGTGCCTTTTCTGGTGTGTGGGGCTCACAGATTAGTATCGCCTCTGTCTTCCTGTTGTTATTGTTGTTGTGGGTTGGTTTGCTGGTTGGTTGGTTGCTTGGGGTTTGTTGTCTGCCAATCTCTGTCTGATACCTCTGTCCTTACACTCCAGTATCAGATCTCTCTCTCTCTCACTCTCTCTCTCTCTCTCTCTCTCTCTCTCTCTCTCTCTCTCTCTCTCTCTCTCATGTTTCTGTTTCTGTTTCTCTCTCTCTCTCTCTCTCTCTCTCTCTCTCTCTCTCTCTCTCTCTCTCTCTGTCATTTGGAAATTATTCTTAGTCTGAAAACTTTAACCCCATTCAGTGTAGTCCGTAGTGAATTTTTTTTCTACAGATGTTGAAAACAAAACTAGAATATTGTGTTTGGGGCATAGTCTTAACCGTAAATTGGTATGGTTGTTTTCACTTTTTGAATCTTTCCCTTTTTTTCTTTTTTTCTTCTTCAGAAGATGGTGTTCTCTTTGTTTACATCAAATAATCATGCATTGAATCAAGGCAGTGAAACTTACGTGATCGTGGCATGTTTACTTACTTTGGACATAGGCCGCCGACAAGGTCCCTCCAGCTGTCTCTGTCCTGGGCCAGTCTCTCCAGCTGCCCCCCCCCCCCCCCCCCCCCCCCCATGTGTGGCCCATCTTCTTGGCATCTGCGTCCAGGTCACGTCACCATGTGTTCCTCGGCCGGCCTCTCTTCTTTTAGCCCTCTGTGCCGTTTTCCCAGCTTCGTACATGGTCCTCACATTCCATGTCCCAGTGGTGATGGTGGTCCTGGTCGTACATGGTCCTCATATTTCATGTCCCAGTGGTGATGGTGGTCCTGGTAGTACATGGTCCTCACATTGCATGTCCCAGTGGTGATGGTGGTCCTGGTCGTACATGGTCCTCACATTGCATGTCCCAGTGGTGACGGTGGTCCTGGTCGTACATGGTCCTCACATTGCATGTCCCAGTGGTGATGGTGGTCCTGGTCGTACATGGTCCTCACATTGCATGTCCCAGTGGTGATGGTGGTCCTGGTCGTACATGGTCCTCACATTCTATGTCCCAGTGGTGATGGTGGTCCTGGTCGAAAGAATGGTAGTCGGCTGAGTGGCGTCCAGATGACTCCGGCTTTCACCACTCCGCGTCAGAGGTCCTCCAGCTGAAGGTCCATCTTCTCCCAGGCTGAGTTTTCTGCAGAGTCTCTTGTTGGCGTTTTTGGAGCATGATGGTTTTGTTTCACAGGGAGGGGGTGCTTTGGGCCGGCCATGGCGGAGTTGATCGTGGCATGTTTACTCACAATTTAATTAATTTAGTGTTTCCACTCTGTGTATCAACTGTAAAAGAAAACGGAACAGAAATGAAATCAGAACAGATTACTCTATCCAGATCTGAAATAAACGTTAGCGAACCGCCAAGAGAAACGTGGACAAGCGAGTCACAAGACAAAACACCAGGCAACTGGTGTTTTGTCTTGTGACTCGTTTGTCCACGTTTCTCTTGGCGGTTCGCTAACATTTGTTTAAGATTTGTTTAGATTTCCGCCTGCAGTCGTCTCACTTTGCAACTAGATCTACTATATCCAGACATGGAGAAGAATTGTAAGTGACCGTGGTGTATGCTACTGTCATTGCATGACACGACTGGAGAAGTGTTCGTCGTGTTTTACATCGTGCGCTCAGTTTGGCTGCCTGTGATTTAATCAGGATTTTCAAATACTACATTTACATGTCCGCCCAACTAACTAACCGTTTACAATACCAAAGCAGTGTGGAAAATGTTTCGACGTGTAGGTGAAGTTGACGACATTGTTGATAGAAAATGTGTTGATGTGTAAGTGACGTTGATGACATTGTTGATGGAAAAAGTGTTGATGACTAAGTGACGTTGATGAGATTGTTGATGGAAAAAGTGTTGATGACTAAGTGACGTTGATGACATTGTTGATGGAAAATGTGTTGATGACTAAGTGACGTTGATGACATTGTTGATAGAAAAGGGGTTGATGACTAAGTGACGTTGATGACATTGTTGATGGAAAAAAGTATTGATGACTAAGTGACGTTGATGACAATGTTGATAGAAAAAGTGTTGATGACTAAGTGACGTTGATGACATTGTTGATGGAAAAAGTGTTGATGACTAAGTGACGTTGATGACATTGTTGATGGAAAAAGTGTTGATGACTAAGTGACGTTGATGACATTGTTGATGGAAAAAGTTTTGATGACTAAGTGACGTTGATGACATTGTTGATGGAAAAAAGTGTTGATGACTAAGTGACGTTGATGACATTGTTGATAGAAAAAGTGTTGATGACTAAGTGACGTTGATGACATTGTTGATGGAAAAAAGTTGTTGATGACTAAGTGACGTTGATGACATTGTTGATAGAAAAAGTGTTGATGACTAAGTGACATTGATGACATTGTTGATGGAAAAAGTGTTGATGACTAAGTGACGTTGATGACATTGTTGATGGAAAAAGTGTTGATGACTAAGTGACGTTGATGACATTGTTGATAGAAAAAGTGTTGATGACTAAGTGACGTTGATGACATTGTTGATGGAAAAAGTGTTGATGACTAAGTGACGTTGATGACATTGTTGATAGAAAAAGTGTTGATGGTAAGTGACGTTGATGACATTGTTGATGGAAAAAGTGTTGATGACTAAGTGACGTTGATGACATTGTTGATGGAAAAAAGTGTTGATGACTAAGTGACGTTGATGACGCTGATGATAGAAAATGTATTGAAGTGTATGTGACGTTGATGATGAAAAAAATCATTGATATGTTGGTGACGTTAATGACGATGATGATAGAAAATCTACTGATGTGTAAATGATGTTGTTGATAGAAAATATATTGATGTGTGGGCGACGTTCATGACGTTGTTGACAGAAAAGTATTGATGTGTAAATAATGTTGATGATAGAAAAAAATATTGATGTGTGTTGGTGACGTAGGTGATATTGCTGAGAGAAAATGCATTGAAGTGTATGCAAGACTGATACTAGAAAATGTGTCGATGACTAGGTGACGTTGGTGACGTTGATGACGTACGTGCTGGTGGACGAGCGGAACCAACCTGGACCCCGGCAAGGCCTTCGTGTCCCTCACCCTCTTCAACATCATGCGTCGCCCCTCGCCGTCATGTCCAAGATGATCATGTACTTCATCATGGTCAGTGCTCACTGGTGTGTAGAGTAGTTAGTAGTAGTAGTAGTAGTAGTAGTAGTAGTAATAGTAGTTTTTGTTGTTTCATTTTCGTCTCTTTTCTCAAAATTATGTGAAATTAGACGAGTGTGTGTGTGTGTGTGTGTGTGTGTGTGTGTGTGTGTGTGTGTGTGTGTGTGTGTGTGGCATACATATGTGTGATGTGTCTGTGATGTGTGTGTGGGAGAGAGAGAGATAGAGAGAGAGAGAGAGAGAGAGAGAGAGAGAGAGAGAGAGAGAGGGGTGTGTGTTGGATGTGTGTGTGTGTGTGGTGTGGTTCCAGGTGTGTGTGTGTGTGTGTGTGTGTGCGCGACTAGTGTGTGGAGTTGTGTGTAATGTGTGTGCTGTCTGGAGTTTTGTGTGGTGAGAGAGAGAGAAGAGAGAGAATCAGAGAGAGAAGAGGGGGTGTGTGTCCCAGGATGTGGTGTTGTTGTGCGCACGCGTGTGTGTGTGTGCGTGGTGCGGTAGAGAGTCTGAAATTGTACGCTGAGCACTTGCATGAGGAACGAAGAAAGAGGAAAGCGAAGGGGGGGGGGGGGGGGGGGGGCGGGGGGAGGGGAGGGGGGGGGGTACAGAGAAAAATACAACTAAAATCTTGTATTGCATGGATGACTTGTAAAGTTATCAACGTGTGATGGAACAGGTGCAAGTGTCAATGAGGCGTATCGGCAGTTTCCTGGTCAGTGAGGATCTGGATCCATATGCAGTGAGGCGTAACAGCTCATCAGGTGGGTGGTGGGGGGTAGTGTACACTTTGGGTAGGTCGCTTATTTGGATGAGTAAGCGGTGTGTATGTGGGGGAGGAAGGGCGCGTGCGGGCGTGTGTGCATCCATGCGTTTGTGTATATGTGTACGTGTGTGTGTGTGTGTGTGTGTTGTTGTGTGTGTGTGTGTGTGTGTGTGTGTGTATGTGTGTGTGTGTGTGAATGGATGGGTAGGTGAGTGCTGCATGCGTGTGTTTGAGTGTGCGTGTGTGTATGCGTGTGTGTGTGTGTGTGTGTGCGTGTGTGTGTGTGTGTGTGTGTGTGTGTGTGTGTGTGTGCTGTGTCTGTGTCTGTGTTGTGTGTGTGTGTGTGGTGTGCGTGTACGTGTGTACGCGCGGCGTGCTTGCATGTGTATGCGCATGTGTTGTTGTTTGTGTATATGTGTATCAGTGTGTTTGTGTGTGTGTAATGTGTGTGTTGTAAAGTGTGTTGTGTGTTGTGTGTGGTGTGTGTGTGTGTGTGTGTGCAGTTGTGTGTGTGTGTGTGTGTGTGTGTGTGTGTGTGTGTGTGTGTGTTGCGTGCGTGCGTGCGTGCGCGTGCGCGCGCGCGCTGGTGTGTGTGTGTGTGTGTGTGGTTCGGTGATAACAACCTACATCTTCACAGCAGTCCCTTCAGGTCAGTCATCATCAAATCTGCTCTACATCCATCTCGTGGACTCCACGGACTGAACTAAGACAGACCCCACAGGCCGCTGCACAGCCCACCACTCCTGATCATCCACAGTGCAGCAGGCCTTGACGCCGAGGACTACCTGCAGCTGAGAGCCCCTCAAGACACAACGGAACTGCCGGTGGCTGCTCCTGTGAGAACTCTCCAGCGCAGGAAAGCAAAAAATGTGGTCTTCACTGCGGGCAGTTTGGTCACGTTTGTCAGAGGGAAACGGAGACGTGAGAGGAGCACAAGCAATTTTGGCGACCCACCCGAACTTCCAGGCTTTTTTTGTCTTCTTTGAATCGTTTGAGCGGTTCATTACTGAAGAAAAAAAATGTACGTTGCCGATGGCTGGCCGTTAACTCAAACCAAAGGTGGTGTGTTCATATTGCTAGGCTTGTTTCTCGTGTAGCACAGGCCTAGATTTTTTTTTTTTTTATACCCGCAGATTTTGGAAGATGTCTGGCAACAACGCATCTTCATACAAAACCTCTCTGTGATTTCAGCGATGTCGACAAACTAGCAATTCTGGACGCACAGATGTCAGACAGAGCGTTAATGCAGACCTGTTTACCAGAACGATTTTGCTGGATTTTGTACACGTGTTTGGCGAAAAAAGACGAATACGCAGAACTTTAAAAAAAAAAAAAAAAAAAAAAAGTTTAAAAAAAGAGAAAGAAATAGAGAAAGTTCTTGAGGGGTAATTGCACTTCCGGTGTGTAACCATCGCAGGGGCGTTGACCAAAGACCGACAACTCTTGTTAACTTCAGCGCGCGAAATGGCGTCAGGCTGAGGTCTGCTTCTGCAAGAACAGGCCCTGAAACGTGGAGAATACCGGCGAGAGAGCATGAGTTTGTGCCAAATTATGCTGATGAATCAGGCTTGAAAGTAATTTGTGTTAGAAAGAACTTTTGTTTTTCAGCGCAGTTGATGTTAGACCAGGTGGTTACTAACTACAGCAGAAGACTCTGCTGTGTGATGGCAGGTGGAAACGAAACGAATCCTCCCCTCCTCCGCTTCCCCTCCCTCTCCCAACCCCATCCCCCACGCCCCTAGCTCTCAGTGGAAAATACGCTCATTTTTTGTTGAAAACTACACCAACAGCAGTTTTAGGGTCAACGGGTCTGTGGCCGCCTTGGAACAGCGGTAGCTGAAGTGTCGGGCTCTGCAGAGCAGTGCTCGCCAGAACAGCAGATGGGGAACCTGTTTCAGGAATCCCATGTCAACTCATCTGGCCGTCTCTGCAGATCGGAGTTTGAGATACGGTCATAATTTCGGCGCTAGTGGCGTCGCTGTCACTGCGACTGACTGATGAAAATGCTAGGGGAGAGAGAGGGCTGGGTGAGTGTGTGTGGAGCGACAGAGAGGTGAAGATGTTGCCCACGTCGATGTCAATGCTCCTCTACAGAATCAGCTTGTTGGTGATGTTGCAGGCCCTGCCGTGTCCATCCTGAACGGTAGTTTCACCTGGCACTGCCCCCTGGCTCCCACCTTGCACCAGTAAGTCCTCACCTGATGATGGTAATTGTGATGATGGTGATGGTGATGACGACAACGATGATGATGATGATGATCATGATCATGATCATGATAATCATGATGATGATGATCGTGTGGATGGATGATGTGAGATGATGATGATGATGATGATGATGTCCACAGCATCAACCTCCAAATGGATCTAGTTGCAAAGTGAGACGACTGCAGGCGGAAATCTAAACAAATCTTAAATAAATGTTAGCGAACCGCCCAGAGAAACGTGAACAAACAAGTCACAAGACAAAACACGACGCGTTTCGACCTCGTAGGTCTTCTTCAGGCAAGTTACAAACCAATAGGACAACGAAAATTCACTTAGCTTTGATTGCTTCAGAGTTCAGCGCAAGGAAGGCATTGAAGGGTCAAGGCAAACTAGTGGCAGTGGTGGGATGATGATGATGATGATGATGATGATGATGATGATGATGGGTGTGGTGGTGGTGGTGGTGGTGGTGGTGGTGGTGGTGGTGATGATGTGATGATGATGATGATGGTGGTGGTGGTGGTGGTGGTGGTGATGATGATGATGATGTCCCCAGCATCATCCTATAAGTGGGTCAAGGCAAACTGGTGGCAGTGGTGGGATGATGATGATGATGATGATGATGATGGTGGTGGTGGTGGTGGTGGTGGTGTGATGATGATGATGATGATGATGATGATGATGATGATGTCCGCAGCATCATCCTATAAGTGGGTCAAGGCAAACTGGTGGCAGTGGTGGGATGATGGTGATGGTGATGATGACGATGACGATGACGATGATGATGATGATGATGATGATGATGATGATTTCCACAGCATCAACCTCCAAGTGGGTCAAGGCAAACTGGTGGCAGTGGTGGGATGATGATGACGATGACGATGATGATGATGATGATGATGATGCTGATGGTGATGACGATGATGAGATGACGATGATGACGATGATGATGGTGATGATGATGGCATGACGATGATGATGATGATGATGTCCACAGCATCAACCTCCAAGTGGGTCAAGGCAAACTGGTGGCAGTGGTGGGATGATATGAATGATAGATGATGACGATGACGATGATAGATGACGGAAAGATGTGATGATGATGATGATGACGATGACGATAGATGAGATGATATGATGTCCACAGCATCAACCTCCAAGTGGGTCAAGGCAAACTGGTGGCAGTGGTGGGGCCTGTGGGCTGTGGCAAGACCTCCCTCATCAGCGCCATGTTGGGAGAGATGGAGAAGATCAAGGGCACGGTGACCACAAGGGTGAGTGACGGCTTTCTATACGCATGCGCACTAGTCAATCTGTGTGTGTGTGTGTGTGTGTGTGTGTGTGTGTGTGTGTGTGTGTGTGTGTGGAGAGAGAGAGAGAGAGAGAGAGAGAAGAGAGAGAGAGAGAGAGAGATATTTTGCACCAGAATACAACTTGTTCCATTTGAAATGTTTGTTATAGTTATTTTGTGCATTTTTTTCTTTTTTGACGATCTTCATTGCCACACAAAAAATGTACTGATTAGTTGTGTGTGTGTGTGTGTGTGTGGTGTGTGTGTGTGTGTGTTGTGTTCTGTAATTTTCTAGGCAGAGTTTTGCCATCCTTTGAAAAATCCTACAATCAGTTTGTGTAGTGTTGTGGTGACGTTTAAAGGTGTTTATCATACAGCAACCCTGAATAAGAGCTAGTCTGTGTAGAGTGCCTGTGGAAAGTACAGCATGCAAGGTGCTGTGAGGTGGACAGGCACACGCTAGTTTCTATGCTGAGGCCGAGTGGGCGGAGGGTCCCAAGTCTAGCAACACGATGGGGTTCCTGCATTGTACGCTCCAACTGGTCACTCTGTGATTGCCAGGACTTTAGCATGATTGATGTTGATGCTGAGTGGGCGGAGGGCCTTAAGTCTAGCAACACGATGGGGTTCCTGCATTGTACGCTCCAACTGGTCACTCTGTGATTGCCAGGACTTTAGCATGATTGATGTTGTGCTGGTTGGGATCAGTGATGGCCGGGTGTTTCAGAGATGTGTGTCTCAAGTTGTGTAGGATGTCTCATCTTCTGTGAACTGTGTGGTAAGATCTGTGTGTGGGTGAGACGTTCTCTGCACACTGTGGTGTGTGTGTGTGTGTGTGTTGTGATTGCTGTTCCTTTCTTTTTGCATTCATGGTATGTTGATGTGGTAATGTGGTTTATTGACAGAAAAGAAGTGTGCTTTCTGTAATTTTATATTGTGATGAAAATGGAAAAAATGAATGCTGACAAACATCGCATCAATTCTGTTCTTCTTGTTTTATTTCTTCTTTCGTTTTTCATCATTCGTGCTTTTTACCTGATAACTTTCTTCCAGTTTTTTAATGGTGAAGATGTTTGGTTTACGAACGTAAACTGCTAAAAAAAAATCTTATTTTCCGATGTCTTTACGTACTATTTTCTTTTTGCGTGCATGTAAGCTCTGCAGCTGTTTTGTTTTTCTTATCCTTTAGCATTGCTTGACTTATACATTTTAACTCAAATAGTTTTATAGAGCTTACATGCGACTCTATACTATGACAACACATCTTTATCACGTTATATTTGCTCTTCTCAGGAACAACATATTGCTAGAGGCACATCTTTCTACTTTTTTTCTGTATAAAGAAATGATGATTTATTTATGGCGCTTAATTTTACATCATAAGCCCTAAGCGCTTACAAATACGTAAAAGGTTAAAGAAAACATAAACGAAACCAGTAAGAAGATGAATATTGCAATACGTACCATGCATCTACAAACAAGGGTGCATATTGACACACACCCAAGCGCACACACGCACACACACACGCGGCACGCACGCACGCACGCACGCACGCACGCGCGCGCGCACACACACACCACATGTCCCCACACACACTACCAAACAACAACGGACACAACAGCATGCGCGCGCGCGCACACACACACACACACACACACACACACACACACACACACACACACACACAACACATATATATATATATATATATATATATTATATATATATATATATATATATATAACTTGTTTTAACTAATGTTGCTCCCCAAGGGGTTGAGCACTTAAAAAAATTGTTTTAGGCATTTTAAATATACTGATATATATATATATATATATATATATATATATATATAATATATATATATATATATATATATATATAATTCACAACGAACTAATAAATTCCAAGGATAAGTACCGAGCACCGTTCCAGCATATATATATATAATATATATATATATATATATATATATATATATATATATATATATATATATATATTATATATATACTAGTCGCAGAATCAGTTCGATAGGCAAATGGAAGGGAAAGAAAGAACTGCCATTGATAGGTGAAGAGAGTTGTTTGAAGAGATGCCTTGAAGGAAGCCAGAGAGTTTGAACGACGCAAAGATAATTTGGAGTCTATTCCACGAAACCGGATCCTGAAAAAAAAAAAC
This sequence comes from Conus ventricosus, assembly GCA_018398815.1. Taxonomy (NCBI): domain Eukaryota; kingdom Metazoa; phylum Mollusca; class Gastropoda; order Neogastropoda; family Conidae; genus Conus; species Conus ventricosus. Next base: position 47,337,668 of record CM031626.1, read on the forward strand.
CAAACAAACAAAAAAAAAAACGATCGCCATAGCTTTTAGGGATTTTGAGCACCAACGGAAGAAGATTCTCTCTATATCAATTAGCCAGGGCAACCCTCCTCGTTGCTGTGGGTCATTTTGCGCGCTAAGTGCATGATGCTCTTTAACCTCACTCATTTCATCCAGCCCGCGCCACACGGTTAGGTGAAAGAAACAAGCCGCCCCGCGCCGGATCAAACCTTGACTCCGAAAGTCTCTAGCTGAGTGGGGCGGGTTCAAAACCCGTCATGCCACCTCTCCGCTTGTTGTGACGTGATCTCGCTTCCTGCTGGCAGGGGCGGATCACCTACGTGCCTCAGCAGGCGTGGATTCTCTCCCCTCATTGTGACATGATATCGCTTCTTGCTGCCAGGGGCGGATCGCCTACGTGCCCCAGCAGGCGTGGATTCAGAACACCACGCTGCGGGACAACATCCTGTTCGGAAGCCCCTACATCCGGGACAAGTACAAAGCCGTCCTTGACCTCTGCGAGCTGCAGCGCGACGTCGCCATCTTGCCAGCCGGGGACCTGACTGAAATTGGCGAAAAGGTGGGTGGAGTGACGACCCTTGAAGGCTTCCTGGGTGTAGTATGCCAGTTACATATACTAACCTGGGTAGATAACCCCTGATATACGTCCGACTGATTTGCTTACTAGCTGTTTCATTTTGTTAGTTATGTATCCTCTCTCTCTCTCTCTCTCCTCTCTCTCCTCCCTCTCTCCTCTCCTCTCTGTCCTTTGTCTTCTCTCTCTCTCTCTCTCTCTCTCTCTCTCTCTCTCTCTCACACACACACACACACACACACACACACACACGAGCGTGTGCACTCGCACAAACACACACACACACACACACACACACACACACACACACACACACACACACACAAACACACACACACACAAACACACACACACACACACACACACACACACACACACACACACACACAATCTGTCTGTAATCACGTTAGGTGGGAAGACGTTAGATTGAAGAAGAAGAAGAACAACAACAACACACACACACACACACACACACACACACACACACACCAGTATGTCGGAAGATCAATTAAAAAATGGTACCTCTCGTTCACAGGAAGTGGAAGATTCTGTCAACGTGTTTCAGCTTAGCAAACATGAGCACTTGTAAAAAAGACTGGTGCGGGGGGGGGGGGGGGGGGGGAGAAGTGACATTGAGCGGAGAGGACACGACCTTTCTGACCCTCACTGTGCCTGACAGGGCATCAAGCTGAGCGGAGGTCAGAAGCAGCGTGTGAGTGTTGCACGTGCCGTGTACAGTGACAGTGACGTGTACCTGCTGGACGACCCTCTCAGCGCTGTGGACTCTCACGTGGGCAAGGCCATGTTCAGCAACGTCATCGGCCCCAACGGCATCCTCAAGAGAAAGGTGGGTGCGGGTGTCTGTCGTCTCGGGAGAAGTGTTACCCTCTGTGTGTGTGTGTGTGTGTGTGTGTGTGTGTGTGTGTGTGTGTGTGTGTGTGTGTGGTGTGCGTGCGTGCGTGCGTGTTGTGTGTGTGTGTGTGTTGTCTGAACTCAACGACGGTCGTTTATTCAGACCCACGAAGTTCCACGACAGAATTGGAAAGCCGGCAATTTTGTGACGGGTGCAGGATACTGTAGAATTGGACAGCCGGTTATTTTGTGACGGGTGCAGGATACTGGAGAATTGGACAGCCGGATATTTTGTGACGGGTGCAGGATACTGGAGAATTGGAAAGCCAGTTATTTTGTGACGGGTGCAGGATACTGGAGAATTGGACAGCCAGTTATTTTGTGACGGGTGCAGGATACTGGAGAATTGGACAGCCGGTTATTTTGTGACGGGTGCAGGATACTGAAGAATTTGACGACAGCTTTTCTTTAAGGATGATGACTTTGTTACGGAAATTAACAAATCTATACTGCTCAAAACAATTTAACAGCCAGTTGAAAACATTCTCACACAATTCAACCGAAAAACAAAATAACTTCTTCAAACAATTTAAATGAAAATTCATCTATGGAACGATACAATGACATAAGAAATAAATGAATAACAGCTGCTCAAAAAACAACTTCATGGGCTTAATTGATGAACACCTTCATTTCAGAAATCAGAACAGTCAAATCAAATGACAATCGATGTCAATACTCAGTATGGCCGCAATTAGCGCGGATACAAGCTAGACATCTCTGTCTCATAGAGTCTACAAGCCTCCTGAGAGTCAGCTGGGGGATGTTGTTCCACTCCAGCTGCAAGAAGTCGAAGAGCTGGCCCAGGTTCACTGCTGGAGGGTGGTTCTCGTGAAGAAGGCGCCCCAGGCGTGCTCGATCGGGTTAAGTTCGGGTGAGGACGCTGGCCAGTCGAGGCGGTTGACCTGCTGCTCCTCCAAGAAGACGTTTAAAACCCTGGCACGGTGGGGACGGGCGTTGTCGTCCTGGAGGATGGCGTCAGGGCCCAGGGCTTGCGGGGCAGGCAGACCAGAGGCTGAAGAATGTTGTCCCTGTACTCCACACCAGTTAGGTTGCCTTCAACTCGCTACATGGGGGTTCTGAAGTTCCGTCCTATGCCACCCCATACCATGATAGACCCCCCGCCGTACCGGTCCCGTTCGATTATGTTGGCTTCCTGGTAGAGTTGCCCCATCTGCCTCCAGACACGTATGCGACCATCGTGGAAGAGCCGAGCAAAACGCGACTCATCAGAAAACATCCCCCGGGCCCAGTGCTGCCTCGTCCAGGCCACATGAGCTCGGCACCAGGTCAGTCGCGCCCTACGGTGAGCCGCCGTCAGCACAGGTCGAACAGCTGGCCGTCTTGCTCGGAGGTAAACTTCTCTCAGGCGGTTCCGAACAGTTTGGTCGGAACTGTTGACGTTCGCTGCAGCACGCAGTTGTCGCCTGAGGTTGTTTGCAGTGGCAGTTCTTTGTCTCAGCGCCGTCAAAACCAGCAGTCTGTCCTGCTGTCTGGTGGTGGACCTAGGCCGTCCAGACCGTCTTCGTTCAGCAGTACTACCGGTGGCGTTGAAGCAGCCACGAAGTCTTTGGAGGACAGCAAGATGCACTTGAAGGCGACGACCAACTTCTCTGACGCCTACACCTTGAAGCCAAGCAACAGCCCTTCGCCGTTCAGTGTCATTTAATCTCCGTCTTGGTGGCATGGTTAAAAACGCCACCCCAAAGCGACTTTTTTATACCCACTGGTCAGCAAAACTGGTTGCCATGTGTTCAGCAAAGGTACGACTTGCACGTGCAATGCGATTTGCAGTCAGCCCAACTCTGCTGCCTCAGCTATCGCCGCGACCAGTTTTCGTGATTTCGGTGTTTCTTTTGTGAACTCGTTCAGGTGGCTTTTAAATTGTTTTGAGCAGTATATTAGATAAGCAATGTAAGGATATTTCTAGTGATGTAGTAGTAGTGGTAGCAGCAGTAGTTCTTTCATTTTACGTCTTTTTCACAAAATTATGTGATATTAGACGATGGTGGTGTGTTCTTGTAAACGTAGGTGGGATATTTGTAAAGTTGAAATTCAAACTTTCAGCACTGAGTATGGAAAATCACTTGCATGCTAAAGAAGAAATCTTGAGTGTCATCTGAAAACACAGCGTGTTTGGAAAAGAACAGGAATTAGCGGGCGGTCTCTCCGATGAAGAGGTGCAGACTCGGGATCAAAGTCCGAAACAAACAAAATACAGCTATTTGGGTCGAGAGAGGGGGAGAGAGAGGAGGGAGGGGGGGGGGGGGGGGGGGGGGGGGGGGGGGGGGGGGGGGGGGGGGGGGGGGGGGGGCAAAATCGGCGAGAAGAACTGGAGAGAAAAGCAAAGAATGCAAATTTTCGCAGGGGGGGGTGTGTGTGTGTGTGTGTGGTGTGGTGTGTGGTTTTGTGCGCGCGCGGTGTGCGGTGTGTGTGTGTGTGCGTGTGTGTGTGACGTGGGGTGCGTGCGGGCGTGCGTGCGGTTTCGTGCCCCGTGCGTGCGTGGCGTGCGTGCGTGCGCGCGCGCGTGGGTGGTGGGTGTGTGTGTGTGTGTGACAGCACGGGGGGTTGGTGACACACGGCGTTCAAATTTGGGGCCCATTGGTGGAGAGATCATCGCATGACGGACGGCAAGATCTCAGAACGAGGCAGCTACGAAGAGCTGATCCCACGACGGGCCCTTCGCTCATTTTTCAAAAACTACCTGACTGAGGTGTTTGAGGTGGAGGAACAGGAGGACCCTGAGAGTAAGTGGCTGTCCAATCCCGAAAGGACGTCTATTTTTATTCTTTTTTTCTGTGAGACCACCAGACTCCCATTCTGGGACAGACAGCATGGGATTGCTCTGATTAAAAGAGGGGCCCTCGACATTCATAGTGATGGGGTCGGTTTTAATTAAAAAAAACGTAATTCAATTAAATCCCTCTGCTTCCCAGTTCACATTCGGAGAGAAAAAACCCCCCCCCCCCCCCCCCCCCCCCCCCCCCCACCCCAAAAGCTCAAGGTTGTCCAAAGAAAACTGGCTGTGTTGTTGATCGTTTTTAAATAAGATCGTACGAGAGGTAAACTCTGGGGGTTGTTGGTGTTTTTGTGGGGGGTGTTTTTGTGTGGTGGTGTTTTTTGTGTTTTGGGGGTTGGCGCGCGGCGGGGGGGGGGGTTTTGTGTGGTGTGTTGTGTGGGTTTGCAAGTAATAAATCGCCCACATCGCCATTTTGTGACTGTCTTGACGGCTTTCTTTCTTTTTATTCTACTGATCTTCTTTTTAACTTGTTTTTGATGAGCCTTCCCAAGTCCTGGGCCGCCAAAACCCTTCAGTCGTAGATGGTCATCACACGGGTCAGATTTTCTGGGCCACCTAAACCTTTTCAGTCATGGATGGTCATCACACTGGTCAAGCCGGGCCCCCTAAACCTTCGTCATAATGGTATCACATGGCAGAGCGGGGCCCCAAAAACCTTCTCAGGGGAGGGTCATACACTGGTCAAGTGGGGCCAAAACCCCTTCGTCAGGGGAGGGTATACACGTTCAAGTCCTGGGGCCAAAACCTTCAGTCATGGATGGTCATCACACTGTCGAGCCCCCGCCTAACTTCGGTAAATGGAGGGTATCACCCAATTGGGCCGCCAAAACCCTTCATATTGGGTTCACACATGGTCAGAGTGCCCTAAACCTTCGTCAGTGGATGGTATCACACTGGTCAGAGTCCTGGCCACCTAACCTTCGTCAGTGATGGTCATCACACTGGTCAGAGTCTGGGCCACCTAAACCTTCAGTCAGTGATGGTCATCACACTGGTCAGAGTTCTGGGCCACCTAAACCTTCGGTCAGTGGATGGTCATCACACTGGTCAGAGCCTGGGACCACCTAAACCTTCGGTCAGTGGATGGTCATCACACTGGTCAGAGTCTGGGCCACCTAAACCTTCGGTCAGTGGATGGTCATCACACTGGTCAGAGTCCTGGGCCACCTAAACCTTCAGTCAGTGGATGGTCATCACACTGGTCAGAGTCTGGGCCACCTAAACCTTCGGTCAGGTGATGGTCATCAACTGTGAAAAAAGTCATGAGGTCCTGGGGCCACCTAAACCTTCGTCAGTGATGGTCATCACACTGGTCAGAGTCCTGGGCCACCTAAACCTTCGTCAGTGATGGTCATCACACTGGTAGAGTCTGGGCGCCTAAACCTTCGTCAGTGGATGGTCATCACACTGGTCAGAGTCCTGGTGCACCTAAACCTTCGGTCAGTGGATGGTCATCACACTGGTCAGAGCGACGAAGAGTCAGTTACTTAGCATGCTTGTTTCTACATTTTTTTTTTTCTGATGTAGAATGATTAAAACCTAGATAAACTACCAGTATAGAGATCTTCTGCAAATAATTGTGTTAGAATATTTTGCATTCAATTTTGAAGCCTTAATGCAAAGAATGGAATCTTTTGAATGGTATCAGTCATTTGGTTTTAACAGTGAGAACACTTTCACAGTCATATAGATAGTAACCATTTTAAAAGAAAAGTGTGGGACGGGGCGTGGGGGGGGGGGGGGGGGGGGGGGGGGGGGGGGGGAGTCGTTTTCATGAAATTATTTGTACTTTCAGTAAGATCCTGACGTTTTCGAATTATATCAGTTTCATAGTAAAAAAATGATGAAGTCTCTTAGTAAAAGTAGTTTTAAGAAATTTTTCAAACAAATGCCTTACTCCTTACTTTTTGTTTTGTTTTTGCGAAACGCCTGTGTACCATACACGGGAGCAGAAGAGGTTGGAAGAAAAGCGGCCAGATCTTATTATTTGGGGGGGGGGGGGGCGGGGGGGGGGGGGGGCGGCATTCTAGACCTAATTCGACCCTACGGTAAGCAAGGATCAGAGGTCAGGACTTGGATACAAAAACCAGCTTTAGAGAAAAACAGAATTTTTGTTTTTTGTTTTTTTTTTTAAAATTTATCAGCTTTAAGGGAAAGGACCTTATGGTCCAAGGGCGACTGCTCGTGCAGTACTAACGGGGAGCGGACACGTGGTTAGGTCCCTTGCTCTCTCAGTGTGGTCAATTTGAAGATCGGGTGTCGAGACTTGTTTGCGTCAAACATGAAAGCCGTTTGTTTGTTTGTTGGGTGATGCAAGATTTAAGATGACAGTGGTAACACGTCTTGTTGAGTCGAAAAAAGAACCAAGGATGTTTAACAATATGGATTGCAGACTTTGGATATAAAGACATAAAGCGAAAGAAATTTTTTCCACTGTTTTAGACCAGTTTACTGACCTCTCTCTCTCTCTCTCTCCTTCTCTCATCTCTCTCTCGCACTCTCTCTCTCCCGCTCTCGCTCTTCTCTCACACAGAGACCAATTAACTACTGAAACTAACACGTCGACATGTCATCAACATTTTTCGTATATGTTTACTATGTCTGTTTAAAACAACAACCACAATAACAACAACAAGACCATTTAAGCAATAGCTGGATCTGCGTGATCTGAGCATAGTCAGATTTGTTCCTGTTTATCTCTGAAAGAGATCGATCATTTCGTTGACGATTTCAGGGGGGGGGGGGCGAGCCTGTTTAACCCTGTTTTTTTACTCTGTTGGGGAAAGAAATTGAAACACGTACAGCTAAACAACTTTTATAATAAACTGTGTGATCATCAATAGGCCACACTCTCTCGCGCTTTCGCCACACCCGCAACAACATATAGCTCACTTCCGCCAACCAGCGTCTTCTGCAATCACTCCAACCTTTATACAGGACTCAAAGAAAATACAATTCCTACTTTCTTTACAAAAAAACCACTTAAACTTCACAGTCATAATTTATCATACATTTTTGCCAACCACAAGTATTCACAAATTAACTTAAATAAAGCCAACCCTAAACATGACTACATTATTGAAAACTAGCTGACCTCCCTAACGAACTACTTCCCCTAACTGTACTAGAAATCACCCTTAACCGTCTGACCTAAAACCAAATTAAATATTTCCCAAGTCCCAATCTAACAAATTAATTCACACGCCTACACTCTCCCAATCACTCAACAGTCCTACGACAACATTCTTAGACTCATGCCCCCATCGCTCAATTATTCCGACATCAATTCATGTACAAATACGCACACGCAACCGACAAAGTCCCAGCCGCGCGGCAAGCTCTCCATGACATTAAATTCACTCAGCCAGCGTGTGGCAACAGCGCCGCCCAGCTTCAAACAAGATGCAAGCTCCCACACCTCCATGAATTCAAGAAAAGGACCGAACACGGGTCGGAGCACGGCCTTATATTCCTACGCATTGCCTCGGCTTCACCAAGGCCAAACTCCCCAGATGCGGAGATTCTAAAAAAAGTCCCAAAAACATTTAACACAATCACTAACACTTTCTGACAACGATGTAGCAAGAAAGTTTGCCTTATTTTATTTTGAGGTAACTCTTGATTTTTCCCAGATTTTTGAGAAGTTTTTGTTTTTGTTATTTTAAGTATTACACAACCACCAAGTAATTCTTTTCCTTTTTGAAAGCTAAAATGTATCTTATACATTGTTTCTCATTTACACGCCATCATCTCCTTCCGTAGTCCTTTCATTTATTTCAAAAGTTTTTTTAACTTTACAGATCAGGCTGTTCACCTGACCTTGTGATGCATGTAATTTCTTTATATACTTTTTTTTTTATTGTTGATAAAAAACGGCGGTTTAACCTCTTGATACAACTATCATACGGTAACAGTGTATGAAGTTTTTTTCATGACAGTTGACTGGTCAGTTTTAATTGTGATGACAAGTACAGTGATGGATATTGCTGCTGTTTGTTTTTGTTGTTGTTGTTCTTTAGAACTGCTTATTGGCATGCATCTTACGTTTAACTTATAAAGAGCTGTGCCAATGTAAAACCGTCAAAACGTGATATTTTTCGGAAAGAAACGGAACAACACACAACCACACAGACCACAACACACAACCCACACAGACACACACACCCACACACAAGACACACCACACACACACAGACACCACACTCACGCACACACACACACCATTCCTTTTTCCAGTTGTTCTGTGGCCAGCATCACACCTGTCTTTTCTTTCATTGATTCATGTGGCCATCATCACACGCTGTCTTCATTGTATTCCATGTGCCACCATCACAACCTGTCCTTCATTGTGTTCCATGACAGTCGCGGATATCCACGGGAAGATGCGGGAACGGCTGGGGAGTGTGACGGTCATACGCCTCGTCAACGACGACTCCTTGAAACTTCACACCGCCCGAACACTGTCACACTTGGGTGAGAATTCACCCACAAACGCACGCACGCGCACGCACTCATGTTCTCACATCCTCACGCACCGCCCCACCCCCCCACGGACGCACTGCGCGCGCGCGACACACTCACACTTCGAACACACACACACACAACAGCGCACCCACACACACACACACATCACACACACACTCACACACACACTGACTCTCACACGTGCGCGGCGCGGCGGACATGCACACACACACACAACACACACACACACACACACACATATACAACAACAAACACCACCGGCACGCACGCACGCACGGACACCCACACACACACACAACGCGAACGCACGCACGCACGCACCACGCACACACACACAACACACTTCACACACACACGCACACACACACACACACACACATATCACACGCGCTCACACAGCGACACACACACATGCCTGTAGTAACCATGAATACCCGATCAGAAAAGTATTGTGTGTTGTGTGTGTGTGTCTGTCTGTTCATCCGTCGTCTGCTTTAACAGCTCCGTCTGGGGAGGGGGGTGGGGGGGCTGGTGCTTCGCCCGCCACGCCGCCCCCACGCACGCGCACGCGCACCTGCATGGCATAGCAGACGACACGCGCAGAGCTCGACCTGTCCGACAGCTCCGGCACCTTTCCACCGGCTCTTCCCGTCACAGCGACACCGCTGCGGTTGCTTCCACGGCCGGCAGCGCGAAGCGGCAAGCGGCGCTCCGCCGTCGGCCGGCCTGTCGGTGCTAGGGACGGGGGTGTGTGACGATTACGAGGACTCCCTGACGCTGTCGCCCAAACGTCAGGGGGGAGATGAAGCGGACAAGGAGGCGGAGCCGGCTGCACTGCGGTTCAGACACCCCCGTGGAAGGCAAGGTGAGGTGGGGGTGGGGTGGGGAGGGGGATGCAGGAGATTGGGGGGGGGGGGGGGGAAGGGGCGGGGTTTGGGAAGGGGGGGGGGGGGGGGGGGGGTGGGGGGGAGAGGAGGGATGACAGTACCTCGTGCGGGCGATGTGTAACCAGTCATATGATTTTTCTTGTTCATGGTATGTATATCTTGGGAGAGGGGAAACTTGAAAGTTGTACAACAGTTTGAGCGAGATTTGTTTTGTTTTTTTAATTTTTTAGCTCTTGAAAGATATGCTGCCCATGACAACTTCTCGTTTTCTTTTTTTCTTCCTGTCCCTCTTCCCCCTCCACCCCCCTCCCACCACCACCACTGCCCCCCCCCCCCCGTTCTTTTTTTAGTTCGCATGATTACATTTAAAAAAAAAAGTAAATGATATGTCTTTCGTCAATATTTCTTACAAAAAACGTATTTACTTTCCATGTTCCTGACATGTGTGAGTGTGTGAGTGTGGGTGTGCGCGGTGTGTGCATGCGTTGTGTGTGTGTGTGCGTGTGGGGTGCGTGTGCCTTGTGCGTGTGTGTGTGCGGTGCGTGTGCGGGTGTGTGTGGGTGTGTGTGTTGTGTGTGTGTGTGTGTGGGCGTGGTGTTGTGTGTGTGTGTAGAGGTGGTGAAAGGAGGGGGTAGAGAGGTTGAGGTTAGATGTTCGTTTCTTTCGCAAAGATCTACTAATCAGTCTGGTTGCTTGAATGGATTTTTCTTTTGCATTGCAAACACCCTTGGTCCGTTCGTTTGATTTCTTTTTGTTTGGTTTGTTGTTTGCGTGTATGTCCTTTTTTTGTTGTTGTTGTTTTTTTGACAATCCACGTAATATTCTCGAGCTCAGACTGCAAATGCTCTTCATTTGCAAAAAATGGCCAACATCAGATGTTGTTCACGACATCATTTACGCTCTTCATTATCCGCCCTTCCCCCCTCTCCGTTTCCCGCCCCCCCCACACCCCACCCCCCGACTAACCCCCCCCCGCCCCCCACAAAAAAACAAAAACAACAATCAACAAACAGCGAACTGTGCTATAAAACAATGTCAGATTTGTTTTAATCAAAAGAAAAACGTCCTCACTTTTAAACCAGACTTCAGATTGCTGTTGTTTGGTGGGTTCCGATAATTATTGATCAACTAGTTATACAAACGGGGACTGACGAGAAGTGAATGAGGTATTGTGGGTAGAGGGTCCTCTAGTGACGGACTGGAGATAATTTCTCCAATGGCATTATCTTAACACTTTCTCCTACACCCGCCCCTCTTAATAGTGGTGAAGGAGCAACTTCCGGTACTAGCATCGAAGAAATTTTTTAGTTAATTCCAGGGACTGGGTAAAATACGGACAGTGGGCTCTGCCGGGACACGTGCGTGCTGCCGCGCGCGCCCGCGCGCGCGCCCGTTGTGTGTGGGTGTTGTGTGTGTGTGTGTTGAGTGCGCGTGTGTGGCGTCTCTCTCTCTCTTCGCTTCACTCTCCCTGAGCGTGTGTGGACCTCGTGTGTCCATGCTGGGAGTAGTGACTACAGCAGTACTGCCGTCAAAAAAGTTCCAGCCCGGGTTTTCCTGTTACTTCGTTCGAGCCCTGGCTTACTGCCCATGGTGCTGCCCGCCTCAGCTTCTGTTCTATCATGTATCCACACACCACACACACACAACACACACACACTCACACACACAACACACACACACACACACACACACACACACATACACAACACACAAACACACACACCACAAACACACACACACACACATACACACACACGGCAACACACATACACACACACTCCACACACATAACACACACATTACACACACACACACACACACACACAACAAATCACACACACACACAAGCACACCCATACACACATGCACGCGCTACCGACACAACACACACACACACACACACACACAACACACACACACACACACTACGGAACACACGACACGCACTCGCACACGCACCACGCAACCCTACAGACACACACCACACGAAACACACTCACACCACACACACACACGCACACCACAGACACACACGCATCACTCAACAAACACTACACACACCACACACACGCACACACACACACACACACCACTCACACACACACCCACACCACACACCACACACACATACACATACACACACGTCCACACACACACACAACACACTACACACACCACACACACACACGGACACACACCGGACACACACACACACACTCACACAACAACACCACACCCGCGCGCGCGGCGCCACTCACACACACGCACTCACACTCACACTCACCCACAACGCACTCACACACACACACACACACTCACGACACACACTACACACACACTCTCATCTCGCTCTCGCTCTCTCTCTCTCTTCTCTCTCTCTCTCTCTCCGCTCTCTCTTTGCATCATTGTGTATGAATCTATCCTTAGAAAAGGGCCTATGATTTGTTCCAGATCTTCACTGAAGAACGACATATTTCGTGAACCGGTCAATCACTCGGTTAGTGATCGTTTCATTCTTAAACTCTCAAGTTTCGTATTTTAAGTTGTATGTTTTTTTTTTTAGTTGCGTATTTAGGAGTTCAAAGTGAGGTGCCAGCCGGCGGAAATTCAAACAAAATGTAAAAAAAAAAAAAAAAAGAACTTAAAGTCAATCCCCTATACAGAGGGCAAAGAAACTACAGGACAAAAGCATGGTGCGGCCCCAACCCTTAGGTCTTCTCTAGGCAAGATATGCAAACATTGAGGACAGTGAAAACTCAATAACACGAGCAATCAATACCCTCTCCAAATTTCTGCAAGATGGGCATACATGAAGAAGATCTGATAGTTCGAAACGCGTCGCGTTTTGTCGTGTAATTTTTTTTTTGTTGGGTGGGTGGGGGGGGGGGGGGTTGGGTGGGGAGTGGGGTGGGGTGGTGTACAGGTTTATCATGTGGGGGTAGGATTGGGCCTTTAAAACTTTGTTTTCTTTCTTTTCTTTTTTCTTTTTTTTTCTTTCTTTTTTTTTCTTTTGTGTGTGCGTAGGGTAGAGGTGGAGGCAACTTTTGCTGTAAGGAATGGACTCAAGCGGTTTTCCTGCCCGTGTCCCAAGCTAGACATCAACGCTACGCGGGATCCGCATTGCCGGAACGCCACCGAAGCCACCCTCGCCAATCAGACACCGGGATACAACGCAACGGCTTTCAGCGGCTGGGATCAGACCTACGTCTGCCTGCCAAATACGAGCGCTGGGTCCTGGGGCAAAGTGCGAGGCATGAAAGTGGAACAAAATGATGTTATCAGGTGTCTTGAGCTGTCCTGGCAATCAATGTAATAGATCATCAATCGAGATAAAAATTCTCCACTCGCTCTCTCTTGTTCTCATCTCTCCTGTCTCTCTCTCCTCCTCTCTCTTCTCTCCTCTCTCTCTCTCTCGCTTGTTTCTCTTGCAGATTCGTTTCTTAGTGCGTTGGGGTCTAAACTTTCAATATTTTTTGTTTTTAACTTTGGTTTCAGTTTGTTTTCGTTTGCGCTTTCATTTGTGACCTCCATGTCCACGAGAGTGGTGTCAAACGTTATTATTTACCCCCCCCCTCTCGGTCTCTCACTCTCTATTGTGCGGAATGTGTGTGCGTCGTATGTTGTGTGCGCGTGGATGTGAGTATGTGTGTGTGTGGCGCGCGTGTGTGTGTGTGTGCGGTGTGTAAGTGGTGTGCGTGGTGTGTGTGTGTGGTGTGTGGGTGTGGTGTGAGTGTGGTGTGTGGTGTGTGTGTGTGTGCTTGTGGT
>CM031626.1:47363599-47383599 GCA_018398815.1 Conus ventricosus
AGTATTTCAGAAATGACGTAAGACGAAGTTTTTTTTTGTGAGTGTGTGTGGCCGTCAATATTTTGATTCTCCCCGGCATCCACCTACTTGGCCATTATGTCCATAAAGTTGATTTGCTGTCATCCTCACACTGACGTGAGAAAGAGAACGACACAAGAAAGCACACACACACACATGCGCGCACGTGTTTGCTCACTTAAACGTTTAAAACATGTGGCCTATAATGTTTCTGTACACTTTTGTAACTTCTCGTTTTTTTGTGTGGAAATCGCTTTGTGTGGTCTGATCTAAATAGAATGCAAGGTAAGTTGTTTTGCAATTTTAGCTCGTGATTTTGTTTAACGGTCTTTTTTGTTTTTCATTAATGCACAAATCAGTCATTGTAACTGATCTCAATTGATAAGAAAAATTGCAAAATTGAAAAATTGCTGAGTTAATGCCAGTGCTATAGTTTATAGCGAACACACAGACATTCTCTCTCTCTCTCTCTCTCTCCTTCTCTCTCTTCTCTCTCTCTCTCTCTCCCTCCTCCCTCTCTCTCTCTTTTCTCCTCTCTCTCTCCTCCCTCCCTCTCTCTCTCTTCTTTCTTCTCTCTCTCTCCTCCTCCCTCCTCTCTCTCTCTCTCTCTCTCTCTCCTCTCTCTCTCTCTCTCTCTCTCTCTCTCTCTCTCTCTCCCTCCCTCCTCTCTCTCTCTTTCTGTCTCTCTCTCTCCTCTCTTCTCTCTCTCCCTCCCTCTCTCTCTCTTTCTGTCTCTCTCTCTCCTCTCTCTCTCTCTCTCTCTCTCTCTCTCTCTCTCTCTCTCTCTCTCTCTCTCTCTCTCTCTCTCTCACGTTGATTTCAAAGCTCGTCTAGCACTGGTGATGTCCGACATTTCCGTCACAGTGACTTTAATGGAGGCCAACATCAACGATAAACAGGGATGTAGCTGGGTGTCTCACCTGGTGTGACTGACCTTTGCACTGTCACCAGACAGAGCTGAAGCTCCCTCTGAAATCTGTCGTCAAGGAACACAGAGTGAAAATGGCTGGAAGAAAATGGAAGTCTGGCAGACAGTGCACGTGGCAAAGGAAATCGTTACGATGAGGGGGGGGGGGGGGGGGGGGGGGGGGGGGGGGGGGGGGGGGGGGAGGCGCTCACAGGCCAGCAGACAGAGGCTGACTTGAACAGCAATGAAGAGGTGATCAATGGAAAAAGGAATGCAAAGAGAGACAGTATGAAGAGGTAGTCAATGGAAAAAGGAATCCAAAGAGAGAGAGACAGTATGAAGAGGTGATCAATGGGAAAAAGGAATGCAAAGAGAGACAGTATGAAGAGGTAGTCAATGGAAAAAGGAATCAAAGAGAGAGAGACAGTATGAAGAGGTAGTCAATGGAAAAAGGAATCAAAGAGAGAGAACAGTATGAAGAGGTGATCAATGGAAAAAGGAATGCAAAGAGAGAGAGACAGTATGAAGAGGTGATCAATGGAAAAAGGAATGCAAAGGAGAGAGAGGAGAGACAGTATGAAGAGGTGATCAATGGAAAAAAGGAAGCAAAGAGAGAGAGACAGTATGAAGAGGTGATCAATGGAAAAAGGAATGCAAAGAGAGAGACAGTATGAAGAGGTGATCAATGGAAAAAGGAATGCAAAGAGAGAGACAGTATGAAGAGGTGATCAATGGAAAAAGGAATGCAAAAGAGAGAGAGAGAGTATGAAGAGGGATGAGATGGAGAAGAGAGAAGAAGAGAGAGAGGAAAAGCAGTATTGAAGAGGATGATCAATGGAAAAAGGAAGCAAAGAGGGAGAGAGAGAGACGATGAAGAGTGAGAAGGAAAGAAGAGGAGAAGGAGAAGAGGAGAGGACGTATGAAGAGGTGATCAATGGAAAAAAGGAGTGCAAGAGAGAGACGTATGAAGAGGTGATCAATGGAAAAAGGATGCAAGAGAGAGAGAGAGAGGAAGGAGAGAGAGAGAGAGAGAGAGAGAGGAGAGAGAGAGAGGAGAGAGAGAGAGAGAGAGAGAGAGAGAGAGAATGAAGAGGTGACAATGGAAAAGGAAAGCAAAGAGAGACACAGTAATGCCGTAGGTAAATGAATACGAGCATGCCAAAAAAAAAAAAAAAATTGAGTAAGGCAGTTTCAGCATGACCAACAGGGATGATGGACTGCGTGGGAAAAGACATCCCCAAGACGTCTTGGCTGGAATGAAGTATGCCATATGACTCGTCTAAGGAGAGGATGAACCTCCGATCTGCCCTACCCACTGGCGCAATTCTGTTGAAATGGGGAGTGATCTGATCGCTCTGTACCAAGGACAACGTGGAATGGAATGCATCCTGAGCTTCACGCGAAGCACTGCTATCCCTTTCAGGCTATGCAAGGAGGCACAACCCCGTGCTGAAAGAGATGGCACGTGCAATCAGTTCTGCCAGATGTCCCAGCAACGGCATCCACAAGACAGCAGCAAACCATCTCACAAACCATTGTCACACCCGGAGCTTGGAAGCAGATTTACTACAGGGGGGAGGGGGGGGGGGGTGACGGAGTGCACAGCAGGCCTTCCCAGATATGAGAAAACGCCCAGAAGACAAACGGCAGGAGAATTGTAAACACATACGGATAACAAACTCTTTCAAATCCGTCCAAACCTTAAGGAGTTCCTCTCATCTACGTCTGGTGGTCGTAAAGAAGAATCGGTTCTATGCCGGCTGCACACCGGCCATTCGTATTTTACCCATTCATACTTTAAGAGTGAAGAAGTTCCATGGTGCATTCCATGTCATGTGCCACTCACAATGAAACATGTTCTTTGAGAGTGTTGGGACTTGCATGATGTGAGACACAAACATTTTACAGCAGATTCCATGAAAACCTTGTTCAGAGACGCGATTTTTGAGTTCTTGAAAGAGATTAACATTTTTTCATCGGATCTGAGATTTTACAGTGGAAAGATTTTTAACAAACTTTCGGATGGGTTTTTCGATGTATTTTAAAGAATGGTGTGAATGAATGACTTGTGAGTTGATTTTAACGTGGTGACAGCCCTGAGGTGGTCCTTGGTGGTCGGCTGGGCTATAAGCAACATTACTGATCTTATCCCCGGAGCATGGAAGCAGATTTACTGCATGGGGGAGGGGGGTGACGGAGTGCACAGCGGGCCTTCCCAGATATGGGAAAACGCCACGAAGACAAGCGGCACGAGACCGAATCAAGTAAACCGCCCGCACTCATCGCACCACATGATTCAGACAGAACTGGATGTTTAAGAAAGCAGTACGGGTAAGCTCACATCTACAAGACTGAAACGTGTTCCAGTCCAGCCAAGCGCTCGGGGAATCTAGCGTCAAAGCCAGTACCCTCGTCATAGAAGTTGAAACAAGAGTGCCTGGATGCATGGCTACCTGTGAGATCGTGAAAGGCCTAGCCATGAAATCCGGAGGAAGAGTGTTTGGAGGTATACCTACCGATGATCTCGTGAGATACCTTGCGACTTGCTTGGACGAAGAGCGTCAGAGCCCGAAAGGCTAAAGCTGAGGAGATTTCTAGCTGGATCTGGTCGAAGAAGAACAAAAAAATGAACCCCATAAGGCTGAAATTTCCCAACAGTCAACAGGCTTCCAACGGCAGAGTGGTTGAGACACCCGTTACAGAACGACTTGGCTTGGAGGCGCCCGAGCATTCTGGAAGTGCATCTTCAAATTTAGGCACAGGCGAAAAAAAAAAGGCGATAGTAGATGGGCTCCCAGGAATTATGAGCTGGATATAGCTCAGCTCCCTTAGGGTGTAAAGTGCTCAGGCCCGAAACACTTTGTATGAGATGGACTTCTTCTAGGAAGAACATCTTAACGTCTCTTTTGACGGTGTTTCTATCTACTGACGGTGCCTAACTACAAAGATGCAGTACATGCATCAATGATCTGGCACAATCCATTACTGTGTGATACAACACGGTAACCTTCTATGACGTGATACAATGCAGCCGCCCCCTCTTCCTCCAAATCTCGTTCCCTCCTCCTCAGTTCTCTCGAGAGGACGCCCACAGCCACCACCAACGCCACTTTTCTCTCCTTCCTCCTCCCCCCCTTCCCCCTCCCTCTTCCTTCCACCCTGTCCTTCCATCCCTCATGCTATGATGCAATGCATTACTGTGTGATATAAACAACGCATTACTACAATTATAGATGATATATATGGCAGTGCACTACAGTACGTTTCGTTGCGTGCGTATTTCAATCATATCTCACAGTGCGTTGTGGTATTCTGTGCATTGCTATGTTATGTTATACAGAAATTTTAACATATATGTTTTTACACTCCCTCCCCCTCCCCTCGCCCACCCCTGCCTGCTCCTCCCCCTCTCCCCTACTTCACCACCACCACCACCACCACCACGGTCACTACCCTCTACACCTAACCCCCCACCCCATCCCCCGACCATCCCTACCCTCCACACCTACCCCCCCCCCCAACCTTTCGCCTACCCAATCCGCCCCACCTACACACATGCAGGCCAGCTGGGAGAATCCGGGCAAGAGGCCGGCGCCGCACTGGCCCAGAGAGGGGAGGTGGTGTTCCGGCACTTCCATATGCGCTACCGCTCAGGCCTGGACCTGGTGCTGAAGGGGGTCAGCTTCACCATCAGACAGGGCGAAAAGGTGACGCCGCTCTGTTCGTGGGCTGGTCAGGGCTGGGTGGGTTGACAGGTAGGGTTGACAGGTGGGTTGACAGGTGATTTTGACAGGTAGGGTTGACAGGTGGGTTGACGGTGGGTTGACAGGTGGGGTTGACAGGTGGGTTGACAGTGGGTTGACAGGGGTTGACAGGTGGTTGACGTAGGGTTGACAAGTGGGGTTGACAGGTAGGGTTGACAGGTAGGGTTGACTGGTAGGTTGACACGTGGGTTGGACAGGTGGGTTGACAGGTGAGTTGACAGGTAGGTTGACAGGTGGGTTGATAGGTGAGTTCACAGTTGGGTTGACGGGTGGGTTGACTGGTAGGTTGACAGGTGGAGTGACAGATGGGGTTGACTGGTGGGTTAACAGTTGGGGTGACAGGTGAGTTGACAGGTGGGTTGACAGGTGAGTTGACAGGTGGAGTGACAGGTGGGGTTGACAGGTGAGTTGACAGGTGGGGTTGAGTGTGACAGGTGGTGACAGGTGATGACAGGTGGGGTTGACAGGTGAGTTGACAGGTGGGGCTGACAGGTGAGTTGACAGGTGGGGTTGACAGGTGAGTTGACAGGTAGGTTGACTGGTAGGTTGACAGGTGGCGCTGACAGGTGAGTTGACAGGTGGGGCTGACGGAGACGAGTTGACAGGTCAGTTGACAGGCGGGTTAACAGGCAGGTTGACAGGTGAGGTGACAGGTGACTTGACAGGTAGGTTGACAGGTGAGGTGACAGGTGACTTGACAGGTAGGTTGACAGGTGAGTTGACAGGTGTCTTGACAGGTGAGTTGACAGGTAGGTTGACAGGAGAGTTGACAGGTGACTTGACAGGTAGGTTGACAGGTGAGGTGACAGGTGACTTGACAGGTGACTTGACAGGTGTCTTGACAGGTGAGTTGACACCTGACTTGACAGGTGACTTGACAGGTGTCTTGGCAGTGACTTGACAGGTGACTTGACAGGTGACTTGACAGGTGACTTGACAGGTGACTTGACAGGTGGGTTGACAGGTAGGTTGACTGGTGGGTTGGCAGGTAGGTTGACAGGTGGGTTGACAGGTAGGTTGACTGGTGGGTTGGCAGGTAGGTTGACAGGTGGGTTAGCAGCTGGGTTGACAGGCAGGTTGACAGACGGGGGTGATAGGTGAAGGTTGACTGGTGGGTTTACAGGTGGTTAAAAGGCGGGGTTGACAGGTGGGTTGACACGTGGGTTGACAGACGGGTTGACAGGTGGATTGACAGGCGGGGTTGACAGTTGAGTTGACAGGTGGGTTGACAGGCAGGTTGACAGGCGGGGTTGACAGGTGGGGTTGACAGGTGGGTTGACAGGTGGGGTTGACAGGTGGGGGTTGACAGGTGAGTTGACAGGTGGGTTGACAGTGGGTTGACAGGTGAGTTGACAGGTGGGTTGACAGGTAGGTTGACAGGAGGGTTAAGAGGTGGGTTGACAGTTAGGGTTGACAGTTAGGGTTGACAGGTGAGTTAACAGGTGGGTTGACAGGCGGGGTTGACAGGTGGGGTTGACAGGTGGTGTTAACAGGTGGGTTGACAGGTGCGTAGACAGGTGGGTTGACAGCTGGATTGACAAGCGGGGTTAACCGGCAGAGTTGACAGGTGGGTTGACAGGTGTGTGCCGTGGAAGATCGTGTGAACTCTTTGGAAACCTTGGTGTTCACTGTTCTTGCTGTGTTGTGCCATATTCTGGTTGTGCAGTGTCTGCTTGGTAGTCAGTTACTGTCTCTGTGTCCGCCTGTGTGTGTGTTGTCTGTCTGTCTGTCTGTCTCTCTCTCTCTCTTAGATAGATAGATAGATAGATAGATGACAGATGGATGGATAGATAGATAGATAGTAGATAGATAGGTAGGTGGGTGGGTGGGTGGGTGGGTGGGTGGGTGTGTAGCTAGAGCGCGCGCGGGCACACACACACACACACACACACACACACACACACAAGGAAAAGAAATATAAACCAATCACGAAATGCCAAACAGGACAAAAAGCTAATTTGATTTGAAAGAAAAAAAAACATGATTTTCCCCGTTTGAAATTCAGATCGATGTGCGTGGTTTTCTGTGTTTTTTGTTGTTGTTGTTTTTTTTGTTGTTTTTTTTTAACCGATGTCTGTCAGTCTTCATGGAGTTAACCATAACGTACCCCCCGACATCACCAGGTGGGCATTGTGGGAAGGACAGGGGCAGGTAAGTCCTCCCTCACTCTGGCCCTGTTCCGGCTGATCGAGGCGGCGGGAGGTTCCATTCTCATTGACGGCATCAACATCGCGGATATGGGACTTCACGACCTCCGCTCTCGCCTCACCATTTTGCCGCAAGTATGAGTTGGATCGTTGGGAACGCTTTGGGGGGAAGGGGGGAGGCGGTGTGTGTGTGTGTGTGTGTGTGTGTGTGGTGTGTGAGTTAATCTGACAGTAAATGGTTTTCAGTCAGTCAGTCAGTCAGAGTGTGTGTGTGTGTGTGTGGGGGGGGTTAACTCTCAGTGAACATGCAACGGTGCGCGTGCGCGTTCACTGAATCTCTCTCTCTCGTCCTCTCCTCTTCTCTCTCTCCTCTCTCTCTCTCTCTCTCTCTCTCTCTCTCTCTCTCTCTCTAGGTATCTGACGATCTCGTGATTACCGTCGGGTGATCCTTGATCGCCTTTTACTTTGATTTAGTGTTGACGTATGTCTCGTCTCTAATGCATTACGCGAGATTATTTTGACTGCAAATAGAATGCTGTAGTGCGGTTTCCTTTTTGAACCGTTTCTCTCTTTTTTGTACTGTGTGTGTGTGTGTGTGTGTGTGTGTGTGTGTGTGTGTGTGTGTGTGTGCGTGCGCGTGCGTGGGTGCGTGCGTGGGTGCGTGCGTGGGTGCGTGCGTGCGTGCGTGTGTGTGTGTGTGTGTGTGTGTGTGTGTGTGTGTGTGTGCCATTTGCAAGAACACTGTTAATTGCCTCCCCTTAGCATGACGGCCAGTTAGGCTATTGTCAATGGCACTGTCTGTCAATTGTCAAATTCTCTTTCTCTCACTCTCCCTCCCTTTCTCTCTGACTCTGTCTCTGCCTGCTGTCTGTCTGTCTGTCTGTCTGTCTGTCTGTCTCTCTCTCTCTCTCTCTCTCTCTCTCTCTCTCTCTCTCTCTCTCTCTCTCTCCCTTCTTTGCACACTTCTCTCTCTCTGTCTCTGCCTGTCTGCCTGTCTCTGCCTCTGTCTGTCTGTCTGTCTGTCTGTCTGTCTGTCTCTCTCTCTCTCTCTTCTCTCTCTCTCTCTCTCTCTCTCTCTCTCTCTCTCTCTTCTTTGCACACACCTCTCTCTCTGTCTCTGCCTGTCTGCCTGTCTCTGTCTGTCTTTCTTAAAGACAAACGAACCCATGCATGATTATGCGCTCGCACATGTACACACGTACACACACACACGTACACACACACGCACACACACACACACACACACACACACACACACACACACACACACACGCACGGACGCGCGCACGCGCGCGCACACACACACACACACACACACACACACACACACACACACACACACACACACACACACACACACACACACCACTTGAACATTTACACACTCAACAACGTCATTCTCACATATATTGACATCCTTTCTGCATTTTAAAGCAGTTGGTACACCCAGTTCACCTGGTGTCTAGCTCAGCGGGATACTGTGTTCTCAAATGTCACGTGTCACCGTCCACAAGATCCTGTGTTGTTCTCTAACGTCACGTGTCACCGTCCACAGGATCCTGTGTTGTTCTCTAACGTCACGTGTCACCGTCCACAGGATTCTGTGTTGTTCTCTGACATCACGTGTCACTGTCCCCAGGATCCCGTGTTGTTCTCTAACGTCACGTGTCACTGTCCACAGGATCCTGTATTCTCTGACGTCACGCGACACTGTCCACAGGATCCTGTATTGTTCTCTTACGTCACGTGCCACTGTCCACAGGATCCCGTGTTGTTCTCTAACGTCACGTGTCACCGTCCACAGGTTCCTGTGTTGTTCTCTGACGTCACGCGACACTGTCCACAGGATCCTGTATTGTTCTCTTACGTCACGTGTCACTGTCCACAGGATCTTGTGCTGTTCTTTGATGACACGTGTCACCGTACACAGTTATAATCTAACGTCACGTGTCGCCGTCCACAGGATCCTGTGTTGTTCTCTGACGTCACGTGTCACCGTCCACAGGATCCTGTGTTGTTCTCTGACGTCACGTGTCACTGTCCACAGGATCTTGTGCTGTTCTCTGATGACACGTGTCACCGTACACAGTTGTAAGCTAACGTCACGTGTCACTGTCCACAGGATCCTGTGTTGTTCTCTAACGTCACGTGTCACCGTCCACAGGATCCTGTGTTCTCTAACGTCACGTGTCACCGTCCACAGGATCCTGTATTGTTCTCTGACGTCACGTGACACTGTCCACAGGATCCTGTGTTGTTCTCTAACGTCACGTGTCAGCGTCCACAGGATTCTGTGTTCTCTGACGTCACGTGTCACTGTTTACAGGATCTTGTGCTGTTCTCTGATGACATGTCACCGTCCAGTTGTTCTCTAACGTCACTTGTCACTGTCCACGGGATCCTGCGTTTTTCTCTGATGTCACGTGTCACTGTCCACAGGATCTTGTGTTGTTCTCTTTCATACGTCACTAACCACAGGATCCGTGTTGTTCTCTGATGTCACGTGTCACTGTCCACAGGATCCTGTGTTTTCTCTAATGTCACGTGTCACTGTTCACAGGATCCCATGTTGTTCTCTAACGTCACGTGTCTGTCCACAGGATCCCGTGTTCCCTAATGTCACGTGCCACTGTCCAGCGGATCCCGTGTTGTTCTCTGATGTCACGTGTCATTGTCCACAGGATCCCGTGTTGTTCTCTGACGTCACGTGTAACTGTCCACAGGATCCCGTGTCTCTGACGTCACTGTCCACAGGATCCCGCGTTGTTCTCCGACGTCACGTGTCATTGTCCGCAGGATCCCGCGTTGTTCTCTGACGTCACGTGTCACTGTCCGCAGGATCCCGTGTTGTTCTCGGGCTCCCTGAGGATGAACCTGGACCCGTTTGACGAGTACAGTGACGAGCAGCTGTGGAAGGCGGTGGAGCGGGCTCACCTGCACCAGGCCGTCGTCCACCTGCCGGGACAGCTGGCCTTCCAGTGTGGAGAGGAGGGCGGCCAGCTGAGGTCAGTGGGGAGAGGACGGGGAAGGAAAAGGAGGAGGGGGGGGGGACAACTCGTGTTACTGTGGTTCATAGGAATTCTACATGTTGCTCCAATGTCGGTGTCCTCGATGCAGGGTTTGTACGTTGTGGGTGTGTTCACCCCGTAAGCCCGTTTGTGACTGTTGCTGGTTGGAAGTTGTGCGAATGTCATTGAATGTCTGTTTATGAATATTCATTTAATGGAAAACAATATGACAAAACATCAAGATTTTAAGAGCTAACAAGCTTGTGGTCATGATGTGTTCGAACATAAAGTTAAATTACGTATGCGACAAAGGTAACAGAAGATTTCAAAGCTACGAATATAGAATAGAGCATAATACAGTGAAAGTAAAGAAAAAAATCAGAGAAGAGAGAGAGAGAGAGAGAGAGAGAGAGAGAGAGAGAGGAGAAAAAGGAGGGGAAGAGAGAGAGAGAGAGAGAGAGAGAGAGAGAGAGAGAGAGAGAGAGAGAGAGAGAGAGAGAGAGAAAGAGAGAGAGAGAAAGAGAGAGAGAGAAAGAAAGAGAGAGAAAGAGAGAGAGAGAGAGAGAAGAGAAGAGAAGAGAAAGAAAGAAAGAAGAAAAGTAAATGTACGATTAAATAGGAACAAGTAAGATCTGCTTTTAAATGACGGTTAACAAGATCTTGATTTAGATCATTCATTCCAAGACGGAGTCGACATAGTTTTAATCTGTTGGTCTGTCGCCATAACAGTAGTAACGGGCACAACCGAATCCTCCCGTGAAATACAACATTTGAATTCGCTGAGAGACTTTATGGACTTTATGTTGTCTGGTAGGTTATTCCAGTTTTGTTGTGTTCGGGAATAAATGAAATTTTTCACAGTCTTGTTCTAGATAGAGCCCCGTGCCTCTCTTTTGGTATTCGCCGCTGATATGATTTTCTTGATGACACATAAGTCTGGGACTAGATTGCTAAAGTGTTCTGGTCTCATACTATCAGTCTTTCTATAACCTTTACCGATGTTTTTCTTTCTCCTGCAACGGGTAATGATCATGACCATTCACGCTGAACACTGCCGGCACCTGTCGGAGAATGTTCTTCGTCGGCCTGATATGGGTGGCTGGCTCACCCGAGGGGCTCAAATGCTCTTGATTAATGATGAATGAAACAGACTCGCCCTCACCCCCAGACAACTGGCCATCTAAGCGTGTGGGAACAGTGATTACTGGTGAATGAAAAAGACTCGCCCTCACCCCCAGACAACTGGCCATCTCACCCCCAGACAACTGATCATCTCACCCCCAGACAACTGGCCATCTAAGCGTGTGGGAACAGTGATTAATGGTGAATGAAACAGACTCGCCCTCACCCCCAGACAACTGGCCATCTAAGCGTGTGGGAACAGTGATTAATGGTGAATGAAACAGACTCGCCTTCACCCCCAGACAACTGGCCATCTCACCCCCAGACAGCTGGCCACTTCAACCCCAGACAACTGGCCATCTCACCCCCAGACAGCTGGCCACTTCAACCCCAGACAACTGGCCATCTCACCCCCAGACAACTGGCCACCTCACCCCCAAACAACTGGCCACCTCACCCCCACTGGCCACTTCACCCCCAAACAACTGGCCACCTCACCCCCAGACAGCTGGCCACTTCAACCCCAGACAACTGGCCACCTCACCCCCAAACAACTGGCCACCTCACCCCCACTGGCCACTTCACCCCCAAACAACTGACCATGTAAGTGTGTGGGAACAGGTCGGGGGGTGCTGTGTCCGACTGACAGCATTTAGATAACGAACAAGTAGGGTCACTCTTGCTCCACCCCCCCTCTCCCTCCCCACCCACCCATAATGAAATAAATACACACCCATAACTCCCAGACCAATTCTGTCCACAACACCGAATCACCCAGCAGAGACAACAACCAGGAGCACACAGAACCAACAGGAATTTACCGTACTTGTTCGTTATTTACTGTCCCCTTTTCTCTGCCTCATGTGAGATTCCCTTTTGTGACAGCATTTAGCTGACAACTGACCGGTGTCGTATATAATACTGTCGCCGTAGAATTGTATCGCAGCGATAGCATTTCACGTGAAATATTGTTGCAGCGACAATATTTGCTGGAAAAAATTGTCGCGCTACAACTTTTCACGAAAAATGTCCTATAGAATATTGTAGTTGTCCATAAAATACTGTCGCTCGAATTTTGCGACCAGCTTTTTTGCGACAGGACACTGTGAAATATTGTAGTCAGTGAATGCTGTCGCTTGCGACACATTTTCACGTGAAATCTTTCTGCTAGCGTTAACATTTCCCGTGAAATATGGTCGCAGCGTTAATATTTCACAGCGACGATTTTTTCTGCTAAGTGAAAAAACGTCGCCGCGGTTGAGCGTCAAAATATCACAGAAAATAATGCAGCCTGCCCTGGAATGAAAAATTGTCGCAAGTGATTTTTTATCATAAATGTTTTTGACGAAAGTCAAATTTCCATTCGTGTGTGTGTGTCGTCGTCGGTTTAATGTCCTTCCGCAAGAGTGATTCAGACAGTTTATGTGTGGGTAAATGAAGTATGCAAGTGATGAAGTGTATTATTCCATTAACGATAGAATATGACATCCCCTCCTCCCCCCCCCACCCCCCACCCCCCCACCCCTCTTCCACCTTAACAATTTCAAGTGAGAAGTGAAAAGATCTACAGATAAGGACCAATTGAACTATTTAACAAACACTTACAAACTGAGTCAAGAACAGAGTAATTGTTTGAAATATATCGTAAAGGCAATGAAGTCGATCCATCAGTATAACCATCAATACCCGAATGTCTTAGGAGCTCTCTTGCTCTTGGGCATTGAATCGGCAAATGACTGACATTTAAGGATTTCCCACATATACATTTAACATTATGACAATATTTTGTTTTCAACGCGTTCAAACGGAATCTATGGATTAAGCTTTCAATCTCCCTAGATGAGGAGGAGACTCGTTTGAACCGTTTTCCCATCGTACCCATCACTAAATGTGTGGTGTGTGTGTGTGTGTGTGTGTGTGTGTGTGTGTGTGTGTGTGTTTTATTTAGGCACCTACGGCCTAAATATAATAATAAAAAATAAATATAATAATATGTTCAAAATGTGAAACATAACATATTTATATAAATTATGTTTTGTTTTGGATGGGTTCTTTAAAAAAAAGACAAACGAATTAATGTTCGAAAACAAAAAGAAACATTCAAAGCACCGTCAATATTTGAATATGTTTCTTCTAAACAAGTGGATGCTAAACACGCACACGCGCGCGTGCGTGCGCGCGCGCACACACACACACACAAACACACGCACACACACACAGCACGCACGCACCCACGCACGCACCCACGCACGCACCCACGCACGCACGCACGCACGCACGCACACGCACACACACACACACACACACACACACACACACACACACACACACACACACACACACACACTGCCGACAAAGCTGGATCTTGAACCTCTGAAGTTTTGCGGTAGAAGACAGAACCGAAATTTTCAAAAGATGAAGTTCCTTCTGACCAAGATCAAAGACACGTGTTCGTTTTGTGATGCCGCGAAGTTAAGAAGTAAAAAGGTCACACAGTCCATAAGGTCGAAGCGGTTAAATAGCTAATAACGCAAATTTCTCAAACATCATTGTCAAAATTATTCCCTTTCTTCGTCATACACTATTTAGGCCATTAATAATGAGCAGTCCAAAAGCTGCAACTTGTAACAAGTATACTAAATGCCATGGAACTACTTCACATCATTTTCTGTTTTTTTCTTCTTTAAAATAAGATCCAAATAAAAAATTCGGAGATATTTGAGGCAGAAGGAAAGGAGTTTTAAGAGTTGGGTGTAGATGTAATGAATTAGGATATCCATAACATAAGAGTGGGGCTATTATCGATTTTGTGTCTCTCGTCTTCCCATGACTATCCATATGTCTTCCCATGACTATCCATACTGACATTCACATAGCCTGTCACCCTATTATGTAATATTATGGGGATAATTATATGATTTGTTTCCCTCGGCTTTGACCTCCTCTCTATCCCATCCATCTCTGACCTATCAAACCCCTTCAACGGTTTGTGTCCCTCCTGTACTGTAAGGGAGTGCATGAGTGAGGAAATGTATGTGTGTGAGTTTGTGTGCGTGTGTGCCCACGCATGCGCGTGTTACATGCGTGTGTGCGTACTCTCTCTCTCCTCTCTCCCCTCTCTCTCTCTCTCTCTCTCTCTCTCTCTCTCTCTCCTCTCTCTCTCTCGCTCTTACACACACACACACCACACACACACACACACACACACACACACACACACACACACACACACACACGTGGAACACGTAAACGCGCATGCACGGGCATACACAAACTCAAACACGCACATACACTTCTACAAAGAGATTATTGTGTAACTTGCAGGGTTTGTGGGGAGCAGTCGTAAGGGTTCTATTCAATTGACTAGGGGAAAGAGTATCGTCCCACGAGGTGTTCAGAGTGGGTGGGGTATGTAAAGTGATGGCTGACACGGGGATATCCTAGGAGAGAGAGGGGGGAGAGAGAGAGAGAGAGAGAGAGAGGAGAGAGAGAGAGAGAGAGAGAGAGAGAGAGAGAGAGAGAGAGAGAGAGATTGCGTGATTATGGACAATGAAGCACAAATATATTTGAGCATGAATGCAGTTGTTTCAGGGTCCACACACACACACACACACACACACACACACACACACACACACAACACGCACACACACACACACACACACACTACACACACACCACACCACACACACAACCACACCACAACCACACCACACCACAACCACAACCGTCGCGCTCTCTCCACATACTCGCACACATACTTGCACGTCCAGAGAGCAGAGAGAGAGGAGAGGGGGGGGGGGGGATGGCAGAGACCAACTGACAGACAGTTTGATGGACAGAGTGAAACTAAAGAGAGTCAAACAGATAGAGGGAGGACGATACATAGAGAGAATGAGCGAGAAAAACAGACAGAAAGATAGACCGACAGTCAAGCAGACACAAATAAAATCATAGACAGAAAGACAATGGGGCAACTGAACGTAAAACCATGAGAGAGGGAGGTGGGGATAGAGTTGGGGCAGAGACCGAACATGTCTTCGACGTCGTTTTTTTACGGGAAATGCTGTCTCAGAGCGACAACTTTCTACGGCAGCAATTTTTTACATGAAATGCTGTCGCTGCGACATGATTTTATTTTTAAGCAACGACACGATTGTATGGACATTTCTCGTAAATCCTGTCGCGCGACCAATTTTTATGAAATGAAGTCGCTCAGCAAAAATTTTTTCATGAACCAGCTGCAGTATTTCCCGGAAATACTGTCGCTGCGACACGATTTTATGAGCGACAGTATTATATACGACACCGGAACTTAGCATGAAGGGACTCCAAGCCTCTCAAAGTCTTCTATTTGGTTACCGAACTTTGTCGGATTTTTATACAAATCATCCAACGTAAATATCCGTCACTGGATGAGTTGGAGGTCACGTACAAGACCGATGAAGACATGCCAACCGTGTCAGCGTGGGCTAAAGGTCACGATCTATAAACACGTGACATGTCTCCGCTCGCGACAGAGGTCATGATCTCTAAAGAAATATGTGAACTATTTCAGTGTGGGACAGAGGTCATAATTTCTGAATAAACACGTGACCTGTTTCAGCGTGGGTGAGAGGTCACAATCTCTAAACCAACATGTGAGTTGTTTCAGCATGGGTCAGAGGTCATAACCTCTAAACCAACACGTGACCTATTTCAGCGTGGGACAAAGTTTATAACCTCTAAACCAACACGTGACCTGTTTCAGCGTGGGTCAGAGGTCATAACCTCTAAACCAACACGTGACCTATTTCAGCGTGGGACAAAGTTTGTAACCTCTAAACCAACACGTGGCCTGTTTCAGCGTGGGCCAGAGGTCATAACCTCTAAACCAACACGTGGCCTGTTTCAGCATGGGTCAGAGGTCATAACCTCTAAACCAACACGTGGCCTGTTTCAGCGTGGGCCAGAGGCAGCTGGTGTGTCTGGCCCGCACGTTGCTGCGCAGGACCAAGATCCTGGTGCTGGACGAAGCCACGGCCGCCGTGGACATGGAGACCGACGCCCTGATCCAGGACACCATCCGCTCCGCCTTCAGCTCCTGCACCATCATCACCATCGCCCACCGCCTCAACACCATCATGGACTATGACAGGTAGGGGAGAGAATCCATCATGGACTGTGACAGGTAGGGGAGGTAATCCATCCACCATGGACTATGACAGTTAGGGGGAGGTCATACGTCATGGACTATGACAGGTAGGGGAGAGAATCCGTCATGAACTATGACAGGGGAAGTGATACATCATGGACTATGACAGGTAGGGGAGGTAATCCGTCATGGACTGTGACAGGTAAGGGAGGTAATCCATCATAGACTGACAGGTAAGGGAGGTAACCCATTCACTATGGACTATGACAGGTAGGGGAGAGAATCCGTCATGGACTATGAATGGTAGGGGAGGTCATCCGTCATGAATTATGACAGGTAGGGGAGGTAATCCATTCACCATGGACTATGACAGGGGATAGAATCCGTAATGGACTATGACAGGTAGGGGAGGTCATACGTCATGGACTTTGACAGTTAGGGAGGTAATCCGTCATGGACTATGACAGGTAGAGGAAGTAATCCATCCACCATGGACTATGACAGGTGGGGAAGGTCATACGTCATGGACTTTGACAGGTAGGGGAGGTAATCCCTCATGGACTATGACAGTTAGGGGAGGTAATCCGTCATGGGCTATGACAGGTAGGGGAAGTAATCCATCATGGACTATGACAGGTAGGGGAAGTAATACATCCACCATGGACTGTGACAGGTAGGGGAGGTCATACGTCATGGGCAATGACAGGTACGGGGGAGGGGAGAGGGGGATGCGTCGTGGACTATGACAGGTAGAGGAGGTAATGTGTCATGGACTGTGACGGGTAGGGAAGGTCACCCATCATGGACTATGACAGATAGGGGAGGTAATCCATCCTGGACTATGACAGGTAGGAGAGATAATCCATCCTGGACTATGACAGGTAGGAGAGATAATCCATCATGGACTCAGATATTGGGGGTGGGGGGACTCTGTCATGGACTATGACAAACACACGCTCTCAATGTTTTGTTCTCCAACCTCCCATTTTGTTTTGTTTTTTAACCTTAAAGTGGGTCGTCCCTCCAAATTATCGGGTACAGACGAAAAAGCGGTTAGACTTTTCAACAAAGGTTTTGCCGAGTCATTTTCCTGAGAGACGGACTGGATGCTATTTAGTCTTCATGCTCTGCATTTCTCTTTAGAATTGAGAGAAAGGTAACTTTGTTTGTTTGGTTGTTGTTGTTGGTTTTTTTTTTTGTTGTTTTTTGTTGGGGGGTGGGGTGGGGGGGGGGGGGGTGGGGGGGGTAAAATTAATCGGGGAAGAAGAGATGCGGTAGATGGGGGTGGGTGGGTGGTGAACTGTTCGTATTAGCTAAGAAACATTTGCGGCAGAGGGCTTATCAACAAACGCAGTATGACTATTTGATCAAGCAGTCTGCAACAAATTCAACTTGTGAGTATGCCATGCATTTTATCAGCGCTGTCAGTTCACGTTTCATTTCTGTACGAATCATTGGAGATGTATTGAACGGACTTTTAAAAAATTGTAATCACCAAAAGAGTTCATAACTCCATCTATTTATCACACGGCCTGCATGTATTTCCCTACCACGAGGAAAAAATCGGCTCAGTTTGCCTTATTATTGTGTCAGTGCTACATATATTATGCAAATGGACACCTCACTTGTAGAACACTTTCGTTACAATACGTGTCTGTAAATCCGTTCCGTTGTTTTACTGTGATTGCGAACTTTTTTTTTCCTTTTTCAGAATCATGGTGATGGATTCAGGACAAGTGAAAGAGTTTGCTCCCCCTGATCAGTTGCTTAGCAACAAGAAATCCGAGTTCTACGCCATGTCAAAAGACGCCGGGTTGTTGTGAGACTGGTGGGGGAGTTACAGAAGGGAAATGAACGCGACGATGAATGCTGGGGCGTGTTAAAATGGAAAGACACCTTTGGAAGAAATGTTACGGTTAATGAGTTGCTGCTGATTAAGAGAATTTGAAACGAACGTATGCACAAAACACAGAATGTAAGTCAGGAATCTAGAAATGGGACGTGTGTATGTGTATGTGCGTGCGTGCGTGCGCGCATGAGAGAGAGAGAGAGAGAGAGAGAGAGAGAGAGAGAGAGAGAGAGAGAGAGTCATACAGATTAAAACACATGAGTTTGATCAGGTAACTGAACGCTCAAGCGCTACCAAGCGCCTCAGTCGTTAGGATTAAACATAATTTCCTGCAGAGAGATGTATTTCGCATGATCAACCGAATCATTTGAACAGTTGCAGTCTGTCATGTCCTTGCTATGCTTTCTTCCATTAAAGTCTTCATCCTCAAACTGTCGGCCTGTTTGTTATTGATACCTTTTTATTTCTATGTAGATGGTTCCGATGTGTGTGCGTGTGTGTGTGTGTGTGCGTGTGCGTGCGTGCGTGCGTGAGTGCGTGCGTGCGTGCGAGCGCGCGCATGTGTGTGTGTGTGTGTGTGTGTGTGTGTGTGTGTGTGTGTGTGTGTGTGTGTGAACCGGTCTACTGATTTGAGACTGTATCAAACTGAAATTCAAACGTGTTTAATCTACCCAAACCCCTGCAGTAAATTTTAAAAGGTATCTAAAATAACTGCCAATTAAATGGCCACACAAATTAGAAAACTAAAAAAAACACGACGCGTTTCGACCTCTTAGGTCTTCTTCAGGCAAGATTAAACAACACTCAGGAAAAGGAAAAGGGAGAATGAGCAATAAAGTTCTAAAGTCTGCGATTATGAAGGTGCGACAGGACCAGCTTGGTGTGTGGGTGGAGCATGGGGCGTCCGGCTGAGTGGGGTGAGACTAATTTCACTTGGGGGGGGGGGGGGGGGTGAGGGCGGGTGGAGGGGAGGGGGAGGGCATGTATGACCATGCATGCCTTAAATCGGCTGCAAGTCTGCTAAATTATGCCCGTTTCATTTGGTAACTTTGACCATTCAGAAAAAAAAAAGTCAGGTGACTCTATCAGAAAGTTGGAATATCGCACTTAAGTAATTAGTATCACCTGGAATGACATATTCGATCTGTCTGTCTGTCTGTCTGTCTGCCTGCCTGCCTGCCTGCCTGCCTGCCTGCCTGCCTGCCTGCCTGCCTGCCTGTCTGTCTGTCTGTCTGTCTGTCTGTCTGTCTGTCTGTCTCTCTCTCTCTCACACACACCCCACACACACACAGACACACACACACACACACACACACACACACACACCCTATCTCGCTCTCTCTCTCTCTCTCTCGCTCTCTCTCTCTCTCTCTTCACCATAAAGGGCTTCATAGACCCAATGCATACTGTATGTCAACAATCCCTCCCCTTCGGTAAATAAATATTTCCCCCACTATTGACATTCACCTCTTAGTTCATAACGGTTTTCTTTTTCTTTTCTTTCGGATCAGGTCTGGTGCATTTCATACGTCGCTGTTGAGTATTACCCTCGAAAACAAATAAAAGCGGGTCAACCCTTCAACAAAACCTTAAGATGATTCTCATAGCCACTCCATGAATGTTTGAAACCAGAAACGACTACTCTCAAGGTGAATGTGATTCATCTTTTCGTGTTCTCCCTATGTTGTTGATTAGATGTCAAACGTGAAGTAATGTTTTCTAGAACTGCTTTATATTATTTTGTCTCCGAAAGTATCGTCGTATTGTATGATATGAATAAAACAGGCCTCAACCCATCTCTCTTGTTGGCTCAGTTTGTACATGGATGAAACTACACGAGAAGCTGTCATTACCAACAGATAACGGAGGAACAGATAAAAGAACCAACAGGTAACAGAGGAACAGATCAAAGAACCAACAGATAACAGAGGAACAGATCAAAGAACCAAACAGACAAAGGAGGAACAGATCAAAGAACCAACAGATAACAGAGGAACAGATCAAAGAACCAACAGATAACAGAGGAACAGATCAAAGAACCAACAGACAAA
>CM031626.1:47388599-47401099 GCA_018398815.1 Conus ventricosus
TCTCTCTCTCTCTCTTTCTCTCTCTCTCTCCTCCTCTCACGCGCGCACACACATACACACACACACACACACACACACACACACACACACACACACACACATCTGACGTCTTTTTGTATTTCATGCAGCCGCATCACAGAAATTCTTCCTTAACATCATGTAAATTCCTCTTAATACCACGGAAATTCTCCTTAACATCACGGAAATTCTTCAGGGAAAGTGATGGGGACGGGGTAAGAGGTGGTGAGAGAAGGGGAGGGGGAAGAAATGACGGGGGAGGGGGGGGGGGGGGAGGGGAAGGATGTCACAGTATTGTGAAAGGTCTAGTGTCCCGTTGTGAATAACATGTACGTGCCACCAGTGATTTATTTCTGTCAGCCTCTTTGTGTGAAGAGCCGGAGTAAGGGAGGTCACTGTCAGTTTCCCTTTCCTTAACTGGGAGGGTCACGTGCACGCTGGTGTCAAATGTACGTCACAGCTTACGTTCACTTACCACATCTGACGTCACAGCTTTACGTTCACTTACCACATCTGACGTCACAGCTTACGTTCACTTACCACATCTGACGTCACAGCTTACATTCACTCACCACATCTGACGTCACAGCTTACATTCATTTACCACATATGACGTCACAGCTTACACTCACTTACCACATCTGACGTCACAGCTTACATTCACTTACCACATCTGACGTCACAGCTACATTCACTTACCACATCTGACGTCTAGCCTACATTCACTTACCACATCTGACGTCACAGCTTACACTCACTTACCACATCTGACCGTCACAGCTTACATTCACTTACCACATCTGACGTCTTATTGTTTTGATGCACCGTTTTTTTCTCTCTCCTCCCCACAATAAACGATGTTTAAAAAAAACATGCAAGGGAGCTAATCTGTGTAAAGGTTTTAAATCAACAGTGTGCATTAAAAAAAAAAAAAGCAAACAAACAAACAAGAAAACATCGAAGCCATCAATCAGTGTGCCGCCATTAAGGAAGGCATGACGTCATTGGAAAGATAGTAAAAGCAAACATACAAACAAACAAACAAACAAACAAAAACAATGCAACCATCAATCAACAATGTGTCTTCATTAAGGAGAGGAGCATGACGTAATCAGAAAAAGAGAAAGTTCCAGAGTATCGCCACTGAAAATGAGAACAAGATGCGAAGCATATAAACGTACCCCCAGTTTTCCAAATCGCTTATAAATCGGCCAAGTACTTTCTGAGATAAATAACGGCAAAATGACGTTTTTTACTGTTTATAACCGATGTACACTTTTGAAATCGTAGTCCTGAGTGGGCTAAAGCCTATGTACCTACCAAATTTCATCCAGATCGGAAATATGTCAATAACGGTTTTAACGGCAAATTTGAAACACTAAATGGAAGTGCCATTGTGTTGACAACCTTTCTGTATACTAAATTTCATTAAAATCCACCATATGTAAAAAAATAACCGCAAAATAACGGTTTTAACGTTAAAATAACCGAATGTACACTTTTGAAACTGGTATTCTAGTCATCACTGAGCTAAAGCCTATGTACATACCGAACTTCATCCAAATCGGACAATATGTCAGAATAACATTTTTTAACGGTCGAATTTTGAAACACTATATAAGAAGTGCCATTTGTGTGTGATAACCTTTCAAGTACACCAAATTTCATTAAAATCCACCTATATATAAGAAAGAACGGCAGATAACGGTTGTTAATCGATTTTTAGCGTTACATCACTTTCATATGGAAAGAGGCTCCGATTTGTCACAAGATCATCCAAACCGCTAATAAATCGGCCAAGTACTTTCTTACATATTCCATAAAGAAGAAAAACCGTTTTGGGCCGTTATATAACCGATAGTAACGGCTATTCTGGTCAAATAAAACATCGGTCATCATCCATGACCCATAGTGAATCATAACCTACAAATTTCAGAAAGATGGGCCAAGTACTTTCTGATATATTCTTTAAAGAAGAAAACCGTTACAGGCCGTTACAGCCGTTAAGTAACGGCTATAACGGGGTAAACTAAAACATCAGGCATCATCCGTGACCCATAATGAACATACCTGCTAAATTCCCAAAGATCGGCAAGTACTTTCTGAGATATGCCATTAAATAAGAAAAACCGTTACGGCTGTTACAGCCGTTAGTAACGGCTATAACGGTAAACTAAAACATCGGGCATATCCGTGGCCCATAATGAACATACCTACAAATTTTCAGAAAGATCGACCACGTACTTTGGAAGATATATCCATGAAGAAGAAAACGCTACAGGCCGTTACAGCCGTTAGTAACAGTTATAACGGGGAAATTAAAATATCGGGGATCACCTGTGACCATTAATGAATGTACCTGCTCATTTTTACAAAGATCGGCCAAGTACTTTCTGAGATATTCCATAAAGAGAAAAAACCGTTACAGGCCGTTACAGCCGTTAGTAACGGCTATAACGGTAAACTAAAACATCGGGCATCATCCGTGGCCCATAATGAACATACCTACAAAATTTTCAGAAAGATCGACCCATAGTTTTTTCTGGGGCGAGTGGAACACATTTTGACACACCACACACACACACACACAACACACACACATACAGAGCATTTCTTCGTTCCCATTTTAAAGTACTCCCTGTTCTTAAGAACTGGGAGTACAAAAAGAGGACAGTAGAGCGACATGATCAGCAGATAAAGTGTACAGAATAAAACCAGCAAAGCCTCAAGACAAAACGTTTCAATCATGAGGTGTCATTGCGTGCGGGCTAGTCCATATACGTTACACCACATCCGCTATGTTTCGAGACCATACTGCGCGTGGTTTGAAGCTGATGGGTGAAGGAAGGAATGACTTGGGCTTGTGTGAGCATACTCCTGCGCGCACGCATGTGCATGTGCATGTGTATATACATACATGTGTGTATGTGTGTGTGTGCCTGTGTACAGGGGATGAATATGCTCGCGTGTGTGTGTGCGTGCGCGAGTGCGCGCGCATGTGTATTGCGTGTGTCTGTGGTGCGGGCTGTTTGTGCATGTGCGTGTGTGTATGTATGTGTACATGCGCGCTCGCGCGCGCGCGTGCGCGCGCCGCGCGCGCGCGCTGTGTGTGTGTGTGTGTGTGAGTGTGTGTGTGTTGCGCGCGCGCGCGCTGCGCGTGCGTTTGTGTGTGCGTGTGTGTGTGTTTGTGTGTGTAAAGATGTTGTGTGTGTTGTGTTGGTGTGTGTGTGTGTGTGTGTGTGTGTGTGTGTGTGTTGTGTGTGTGTGCGTGCGTGCGTGCGTGCGTGCGTGCGTGT
Source organism: Conus ventricosus (assembly GCA_018398815.1). NCBI lineage: Eukaryota > Metazoa > Mollusca > Gastropoda > Neogastropoda > Conidae > Conus > Conus ventricosus. The sequence goes on from CM031626.1 coordinate 47,391,914, forward strand.
GTGTGTGTGTGTGTGTGTGGCGCGCGCGCGCGCGCGCGCGCGTGTGTGTGTGTTGTTGTGTGGTGTGTGTGTGTGTGTGTGAATGTTCGTCCAGACAAGCGAACAGCTGACTGAAAGAGTTGACCCTCGTCAACCTGTGTGTGTGACGTCACAGGGTTGCTGATGACCTCGTGTGTTACGTAGGCAGACAACGACACTGTGAGGGAAAGGGGGGGAGAGGAGGGGGACGAAGGAGAGAGAGAGAGAGAGAGAGAGAGGGGGGAGGGGCGGAGATAGGGGCGTTGTGTCATGTGGGAGACACGTCATTTAGGATCAGAGGGATGATTAAGGAGAGCTTTGTCTCCGGGTGTCACAGCTCCGTAACTGCACCCTGACTAGGTTTACCTTCCCCGGTAAAAGTGTGAATATCTGCTTCTGTTCCCCCCCCCCCCCCCCCCCCCTTCCTCCCACGTCAATCTCTTTTCTTTCTCTCTGTCTGTCTGACTCCTCTCTCTCTCTCTCCCCCCCCCCTCCTCTCTCTCTCTCTCTCCCCCCTCTCTCTCTCTCTCTCTCTCTCTCTTCTCTCTCCCCCCTCTCTCTCCTCTCTCTCTCTTCCTCAAAAAGTATTTGATCTCTCTCTCTTTCTCTCTCTCTCTCACCTCTCTCTCTCTTCCTCCTCTCTCTCTCTCTCTCTCTCTCTCTCTCTCCTCTCTCTCTCCTCTGTGTGCGTGTGGTGGTGTGTGTGTGTGTGTGGTGTGCGTGCGTGTGTGCGCGCGTGCGGGTGTGTGTGTGTGTGTGTGTGTGTGTGTGTGTGTTTGTGTGTGTGTGTGTGTGTCATGTGACGTAGCCTCACATCAAGGCATGTGACGCTCCATCACTGAAGTTAGTGATATAAATCATTTCCCCGTGCCACAATTAAAGGAAGAATATTCATATGGCTTGACTAGTGTAGCGGGCGTCCCCAAAATAATTGTGAGTATCTCATTCAAGAAACGAATGTGGTCATTGGGTGAAAGTGACCACTGAGTGATAGTTTAACAAGGCTGGTAAGGTAAGGTGCTGGTCATGTGTTTTGAACACTGAGTTGCACTCACTGGAGAAAGGGGGGAAAAGAGTCAGTTTTAACCCAGCAGATGGCCTAGAGACTCGAACCTGTCAGGACGGTGGTCCTCTTTGCTGACCATCATTACCAGGTGAGCGATAGATAGTTGGGGAAAGCTACGGGGGAAACTTAAAGGAAGAGAGAAAGAATTCATATGTTGAATTGAGAAGCGGGTTATTACACGAACCTTATTCGTGTTTCAGCCCTTCACCCTTTCCCCTTCGCCCTTCACCCTTCGTCTTTCACCCGTGAGGTGGTTTAAGATGGCCATGGTGGGGAACACACCGGGAGTTCAGCCCCAGCCTACCAACCCAGGGAGGAGTTGAAGCTCGCATTCCCAAGAGACAGAAAAAGTCGCGGAAGAGAAGTCGAGACCGTTCTCCAGGACGGGAGAGTTGAGGGGTATATTGTCTCAGAGAGACAGGGAATTGAGAAAGCAGGGAAGCTTTTACTTGAGGCAGGCAGGGCCTCAGTGATTACGGGAGTTATGTATTTTTCCTGGTCCGGAATTTTGGGAAACGGAATGTGAGGCATAGCTTTATAGAAGCGGAAATAGATTTTTTACTCTCAGTGAAAGAGAATTTCAAGTGTGAAGACATTTTTCCCCTCAGTGTAAAAAGAGATAAAGTGGAAACTATTTTTTCCTTTAGTGAAAAAAGGATACAGTGTGAAGATGATTTTTCTCTCGGGGTGAGGAGAGATACATGGTGGGAAATTTTTTTTCTCTCAGTGCGGGGGAGAGATACAGGGTTTAAAATTTTTTTAAATTGTTGTTGTGATTAGTAAAGTGTTTTTCCCCCCAAGGGGGAGGGGGGAAAAAAACATTTTGGTAGTGCTCCTTTTTTGGGGGGATTGAAAGATTGCGTTTTTCGAAGGGGTAAAGCTGTCAGAATGCGGGTATGCAAAGTGACAGTGTGACAGTGTGCGTGTGCGTGTGGGGTGTGCGTGCGTGCGTGGGTGCGTGCAAACTACTTTCCCTACACCCCACAGCATACATTGGCACACACGCGCATGAGCCCATGCTTACCCTTCCATGCACAAACATACACACACACACACACACACACACACAACACACACACACACACACACACACACACACACATGTATATACTTACCACACACACATATACAATGATAACAATAATAATATTGATAGCACAGGTAAATGTTAGGTGGGTGCCCCAGCTCTGACCAGCGCGCTGGGCTAATGCGTAAGTCAGACATCTGCTAAGTCGTGGCCACGAGACCCTCTTCTTCAATTCTCTCATTTAGTCATTGATTCGTTTTGTCCATCACCTTTCAATCGTGCGCTGTTGTGGTCTCAAAGCTACTTAGCAGATGTGGAGTAGCGTATATGGCATAATCCTCACGCAGTGACACATCCTTTATGAAAGCGAAAACTGAAACTGATATTTATTTGATTTGCTTTTTCCTGCTTCATTTTCTTTTTTTTTTTCTTTATTTTTTTTTTTCTCTTTTTTTTTCTTTTTTCTTTTTTATTGTTTCTGTTTCTTTTTGTACTCCCACTTCTTATGGAACAGGGAGTTCTTTACAACGGGAACGAAGAAATGCTGTCTGTGTGTCTGTGTCTGTGTGTCTGTCTGTGGTCAAAATGTGTTCCACTCGCTCCAGACAAAATTCTGGGCTGATCTTTCTGAAAATTTGTAGGTATGTTCATTATGGGTCACGGATGATGCCCGATGTTTTAGTTTACCAGAATAGCTATTACTAACAGCTATAACGGCCCAAACGGTTTTTCTTCTCTATGGAATATCTAAGAAAGTACGGGGGGGGGGGGGGGGGGGGAGTGAAAAAACGTCTCAATCAAAATATACGTCATAATGCTGAAAAACGTCACAATTAAACATGCCTCATGATGCATTTCGTCACTGAGATACAGTTAACATACTCTTGACATGTACACGCGTATTCAAGATAAACTGCGAGTACGTTTATATGCTTTGCATCTTGTCTTTTCTTCTTCTTTTTTAAAAATTTCCCCCCCCCCCCCCCCCCCCCCCCGTTTTATATTATGTGTAACAAACGTGTATGGGCGAGACTTACAGGAATGCTGCTGATGTATTGACTTTGCATACAGTCGTCTTTTTGCGTACCTATAAGCTTAAATTGTTTGATAGGTAAGGTAAGTAATGTTACTCATAGCCCAGCCGACCGCAAAGGGCCATATCAGGGCTGTCACCGCGTTAAAATCAACTCTCAATTCCCCCCCCCCCCCCCCCCCCCCCAAAAAAAAAAAAAAAAAAAAAAACACCTTTCACACATCTCTTTAAAATACATCTTCTAAAAACGCACCAGAAACTTCGTTAAAAATCTTTGTTCCGTAAAATCTTAAATCACATGAAAAATGTTAATCTCATTCAGAAACTCAAAGATCACGTCAGGTGGGACATCTCTGATCAGGGTTTTCATGGACTCGGCTGTAAAGTGTTTATGTCTCACATCGTGCAGGTCCCAACAATCTAAAAGAAATGTTTCACTGTGAGTGGAACATGACATGGAATACACCACGGAGCCTCTTCACCTTTTTAAAAGATAAGAACGGGTATAAAACGAGTGGCCTGTGTGCAAGCGGCACAGGACTGTTTCCTCTTTACGACCGCTCTGGAACATGGTGAAAATTCGTTGAGGTTTGGACGGATTTTAATTTGTTTGATTTCAAAAAGAAAAGACAGACAGAAAGAAAGAAGGAACTGAACGTCAAGACATCGGAGGGTGGCATCCGGGGAGCCTATTATGCCTGGCTGGTCATGTCAGTTTGGATTTTCACTCAGCCAGGCAGTCTGGATTTCAGCGTGGACAACAGAGCTGTCAGTAGTGGACAGCAAGCTGGTCAGTTGTGGACAACAGAGCTGTCAGTAGTGGACAACAGAGCTGTCAGTAGTGGACAACAGAGCGGTCAGTAGTGGACAACAGAGCGGTCAGTAGTGGACAACAGAGCTGTCAGTAGTGGACAACAGAGCGGTCAGTATTGGACGACAGAGCGGGTCAGTAGTGGACAATAGAGCGGTCAGTAGTGGACAACAGAGCGGTCAGTAGTGGACAGCAGAGCGGTCAGTAGTGGACAACAGAGCGGTCAGTAGTGGACAACAGAGCGGTCAGTAGTGGACAACAGTAGTGGACAACAGAGCTGTCAGTAGTGGACAACAGAGCTGTCAGTAGTGGACAACAGAGCGGTCAGTAGTGGACAACAGAGCTGTCAGTCCGTGTGTGCCAACTACCTCCATGCTGCTTGCGTCAGCCAAGACGTGAACACAACGTGCTTTATTTAAATATTAAAAAAAAAAAAAAAAAAAAAAAAAAAAAAAAACCACGAAAACGAGAAGGAGAGAAGAGAATGAGGAGAAAAGGAGCAGGAAGAGGAGGAGGAAGAGGAGAAGGAGAAAAAGAGAAAACAGAAGTGTGAAAGAACAAGAATAAGACGAAGACGACGAAGAAGGAAAGAAAGAAGGAAGGAATAAGAAAGAGATAGAAAGAAGAAAACAAAGAGGAGGAGGAGAAGAAGAAGAAGTAGAAGAGAAGAAGGAAAAGAAGAAGAAGAAGAAGAAGAACAACAACAACAAAACAACAACAACGACGACGACGACGACGACGACGACAACAAGAAGAACAACAACGATGACGACACTATAACGACAACAAGAACAAAGACAAGAAGAACAAGAGAAGAACGAGAAAAGAAGAGAAAAAAAGTGTAGGGAAAGGAGGTAAGAAATGGAGGAGGGAAGAGGAAAGGGAGGGGGGGGGGGGGCTGGAGGGGAGAGAAAGCAAGCAGGTAAGCAGGTTGTGGATGACTTTGGGCAGAAGACTGACCGCAACATAACTCCAGCGGGACGGTCAGCCTTCACAGTTCGGGGCGGACAATTTAGTCAAGTAAAGAGGACGGGGGTGGCAAAGGGGGGGGGGGGGGGGGGGATTCTTTTTAGATGTTATTATAGGCAGGAATGTTCGTTGATCAGAAACAAGGGACAGGACGAACAGGGAGGGTGTGTGTGTGTGTGGGGGGGGGGGGAGGGGGAGGTGAAGGGGGGGTCTAGTGGACGAGCTTTCGTTCAGCAAATGAACGGAAATTGTTGGGTGTGGATGAGGGTAGGCAAGGCGGTGAGGTGGGGAGAGGGGGGGGGGGGGGGGGGGTGGTAGGCGAGCGGATGGGAAGAGGGGTAGAGCGGTGTGGAGTAAGAGAGCGCATGGGGTTGGGGAGATGGGGATGCTATTGTTACGGCAATTGCAAACGTACCTTTGGTTTGTGTTGGTGACAGATTCTCTCTCTCCTCTCTCTCTCTCTCTCTCTCTCTCCTCTCTCCCTCTATCTCTCACACACACACACACACAACACACACACAATCACACACACACACACCACACGTGCGCTAGCGCACAAGGTGTGTGAGGTGTGTGTGTGTGTGTGTGTGTGTGTGGTGTGTGTGTGTGTGTGTGTGTGTGTTTGAAGGTATTTCATCATCATCATCATCATTCTCTTGCCCATGATGGGGCGTTAGTGGGAGAGGGAGTGAGACAACTCTCGAAGCCAGGCACACGCCCCCTCCGCCCTGTCTCTGCCTGTCGCATCAGCGTAGGGCCATCATCCTGGTCCATTCTTTGATTGTTGAAGGTATTGTTTCAGGACAAATCCACAGATTGATGATGACGCCGATTATGAAAGAAGATAAGCTAAACACAAGACATTCATTTCAATACGAAACTTGTGATTTCATGGACAAACTAGCGATGGTCTTGCATGGCATATTTTCTTATTTTTCCAAGGCAACACAAAGTCATCAACTGATTTTACTATTTAGGAATCAAAAGCGAGTGAAAGCGGGGTCAAATGTCATCCCAATGGCAACAGCGATGTGAAAAGAGGCAGACGTGCTAACCACAGGAGCCCAGTGTATGTACGCTTTGCCCGCACCAGGACGGCCGTCCCAAGTGGTCTGACAAAAAACACACAAGAGGAGAAAGAAGAATGACGTACGTGGAGAGACGCATATGTGACATGTTCACCAGCGTGGCAGACGACAAGCGGCGAGGGGGGGGGGGGGGGGGGAGGGGGGCGCGGGGGGGAGCGGGGAAAGGACAGACAACCGTGGATGGAGGGGTGGAAGTGTCGGCGTCATAAAGTCCCCCCCCCCCCCATCCTTCCCCTTCTTGCCGTCCCTTGCCCCTTTCTGCCCCCCCCCCCCCCCCCCACCCCCCCCCCCCCCCCCCCCCCCCCAATCCCTTCAACCTTAAGTCCAGAAACCACATCGCTTAGTCTTTACCGCGCTCGCCTGCAACGTGGACTACACAAACTGCTAAAAAAAAAAGAGGAGCTGAGATTTTTTCCCGACGTTGGATTGTGTTTGAATACATTCTGAGGGATGCTTTTGGAATGTGTAGTGCCCATTGGAACTGACACGCCTGACCAAATCAGTGTATATTTATTTTATTTTTTTGTTGTGAACGCGGTAGCGTCTTCATATTGAAAGTAGAAGACCTAAGGAAACGGTAAGCCTATTTAATTTATTTCTTTTCTTGTCACCGCTCCTTTGGGTTCGTTGTAAATCGACACAGGAAGTGTGTGTTATGAGAAGAGAGATACAGGATGTCATCAAGCGTTAGATTTCACCCCTGCACACCACAGCGAATGCCATGTACAGTGTGTGGGAGCAGACAGGTTTTGCCTCTTCATTCCGCCTAACTCGCAACTGCAGAGGCCCCAACGACATTCCGCCCACAAATCCGGTCAAACCAGTCTTCTCGGAACTAGGCCACGTCACCTGCCCTTGGATGCCTGACGAAGCATATGAAGGAGGAGCTCAACACAACGTTCAAATAAATGGGAAAAAAAACAACAACTCCAGAGAGTGGTATAAAAAGACCTGAGACTTAAGTCTTTCATTTGTCTGAGGTGAAAACAAGGATACTGTTTTCAAAGCACAACTATAAAGAAAACGGGCATTGGACGATACATACCAGCTGTAGTCTCCCTCATAAAACAAAGCTGTGTAGGTGTTGTTATTGTTTTGTTTTCTAAAAAAAAAAAAAAAAAAAAAAAAAAAAAAAAAAAAAAAAAAAAAGAATTAGGTGAGGACAGAGGGTTTTTTTTTAAGAGAGCTGGGAATTGTCTCTGTTCTTTTGATTGACCATCGCCAATCACTGAACAAGCCGACGACTGTAACATTGTGGTGTGAATTAGTGCTGGCAAATTATAACTCCCAATCCACATGTCACATCAGGAACCATGTGACATTTTCCCTAAGGAAACTATTCTGAGAAAAGGAAGAAAACACACACGGCACGTTAGCTTGCCACTGAGCAAGCAGATGAACACATAAACTGCCGTTTTCAAAAATATCAGAATTCAGGACAACACGGCACTGCTGCTTCTCAAGGCGTGAACATTGTACAGGGAACACACTGTTGCTGAAAGAGGTGGCGAGTGTCTTCAGAGACCTGTCCACTAACAAGACGGCGAGAACACACACAGCTGTCTGTGCAGTGTGGTCACAGCGGACTGATACAGGCACCGCATGTCAACGAGCAGTAACGAGCATCACCAGATAGCAAGCACCTGGTGCAGACCATCAAACACCAAAGACGTCTTGCAAGCTCGTCAACTGTCGGTCGATGCCGGGCTGGTGTTAGTAAAGCATGTTGCCGACTGTAAGAATGGATGCCATCTATGCGAACAGCGAGTAGCCAAGACTTCACCCAGGCGATCAGAGGACTAAAGACACTGACTTTTGGATCAACTACAAAGTACGGCTGGCTGGAGTGAAACGTGCTGGCGTGATGATTATCATCGCTCAGAACTAGGTAGCCGCCGGCATCAGGTGAACAACGGGTTGCTGTGCTGCAGCACCACGTGCACGTGCTTCAGGGTGAAGAGTGCTGTGCGGGGTCAGTATGACCATCATCTACCAGTACCGGGTGGCCAGCACTTCGCTGGGTGGCTTCCTCAAACTGCTCAAAGCCTGGAAGGGCAGTGTGTACAAACTACTGTACAAGGAGACCTTGATCTTCTGCGTGCTGTACACTGCCATCAGTCTGACCTACAGGTTCGCCCTCAACTCCCAGCAGAAACGGTGAGTGTCACGTGCATGATGGACGAGGACAGAGCAAGTCATGGGCTCATCACCACAGCCACCAAAGCATGCAGCTAGCGGTCAGAATCGTAGCGGTGCTCGGTGTAGTGAATGTGATAATGACGATTATAATAGTAGTGGTGATAGAAGTGGCAGAACCTTTGAAGATGTTTATGTTCTTCTTAATGAGATTTTCAGATTTTTTTCAAAAGAATGAGATCGAGGTATTTAATTTCATATGATTAACATAACAGCTTTAGTTCTTTATCAAAATGGCTGTTGAATGTTGATTCGTCTTGTAACACTGATCGTACGTAGCCTTGTTTATCTCTTTTTAACTGGATGTGCGCATGACATGGCCTTCCCGGTTAGCTGGGCTGTAAACAACTTGATTTGAAGTGATAACAGTAGTAACAATAGTGACAATAGCAACAGCAGTAATTGTAGTAGTACGTATGACAGGAGTAGTAGCAACATTGCTTACGGTGATGCTGTCATTGCTGCTGTTGCTACAACCCCCTGTCGACACTTCTAATGCTGCTACTGCTGCTGCTGCTGCTGCTGCTGCTGCTGCTGCTGCTTGCTGCTGCTATGGGCACAACAGAGCAGCTTGCGACTATTACAGAGGAAGGACAACCTATTTTCATCATCAGTGGCATGCAGTTCTTTAATGCAATGTCTTCTTGTTCTCTTCATCACTATTTCTCCATTCAACACCCCCCCCCTCTCTCTCTCTCTCTCTCTCTCTCTCTCTCTCCTCTCTCTCTCTCTTCTCTCTCTCTCTTCCTCCTCTTCTTCCTCTCCCTCTCCCTTCCTGTTCTTATTTATCATTTTTGCGGTTGTAGGATGAGGATATAGCAGAAGTGATAAGCATAAGAGGCCTCATTTGACTCTAATGATGATTAAAATAATGACATAGATTATGACGATCCCCACTTTATATCTGTTGTAACAAACAAAAATGAAACACAGTACAAGACCGTAAATACAATGCGATACAATAAACCAAAAGCAGTA
>CM031626.1:47411099-47416099 GCA_018398815.1 Conus ventricosus
GTAGGTGCGGATGAGGATACATTAGCGGACGAGGAGTAGATGCTGGCCCTCAACCCTCCTGCAGAGGGCAAGGGCAAAGGCAAGGGTAGGGTGCCTAAGGTGGTTTTCACGCCTGAACAGAGGCAGATAGCGATAGACTTCTTGATGGAGAGGCCTCATATCTATGACCAGGATTACAAGGACTACGCCCAGAGGAAGAGGGAGTGGGCTGCTCTCTGTTTTCAACCGAGCCAACAAAGCTGGCAACTTTTCCAGAAGTTGCTTGCAAAAGTTGCAACCTACGTGGCAACTACAAGGAAAGTAGGTCGCGCACGTAGGCCAAGCCAGCAAAAAAAGGGGCGGAGCTACGGAGTTGCCATATAGTTGCCTCTTGCGTTCACATATGACGAAGCAACTTTGGCCAAAATCTATTTTTGATTTGTTGCACATCGAGTTGGCAACTTTTGGGGTCTATTTGTTGGCAGTAAAAGTTGCTCTCGTGTGAACCTAGCATTACAAAGGGAAAGAAAAATAAACACTTTCTCTCTTAAACTTTACCATAACTCCCTTAGATCCCCCTCTCGACAGAAGTGACAAATGGGTGAATTCAAATTTGGGAGAATCTGCCAAAGTCACAGGGCAGGAATCCTTCAAAGATAAACCCCTAACGACCCTTCCCATTCATGGTTCACGTCCAGCTCGCGGCTGGTCAAAAATGGAGTTCCATATCACGAAAACGGAGAGCCTCACCCTTGAAGATTAAGCACAAGTAGGAGACACAGTCCTGGCCTAAGAATTCAATAACAAAACTTGTTTTTTCTTCAGCACCACAGAAAGTCTCTTCAAACTTCATCACATCACATCACACAGTTTTGAGGAGGGCCAGCAGGTCCTTTTAAGATTGAAGACTTATTCGGTTCTTCACCACACACATACAAATCCCCCAAGATCAGTCAGTCAGTCAGTCAGTCAGTCATTCCCCTGACCGCTGGGGTCGTTATGGGGACGTGATGAGGCAGCCGCCGTTTCTCTCCAGGCTCTTCTGTTGGCAGCTGTCGTGAGGAGATCTGGCATGGTCATTTTGGTCCAGTCCTTTATATTGTCGGACCAGCTCTTTCTCTGCCGTCCTTGTCTGCGCCCTCCTTCAACGGTACCTTGAAGGATGGTTTTGGAGAGGGTGTTGTGACGAATGATGTGGCCAAACCATGCCATCTTCCGTCGTTTGACGGTTGCCAGAAGTGGTTTCGTGGGACCCAACTAGGTTAGTGACCAGGATCCGCACATAATCATTGGTCTTATGTTCTTTGTAGGAGATGCGGAGTAGTTTCCTCAGGCACCTGGTCTCAAACGCCTGGATTCTTCTCTCTGTTTCGGCCATCAGTGGATTCTTCTTTCTGTTTCGGCCATCAGTGGATTCTTCTTTCTGTTTCGGCCATCAGTGGATTCTTCTTTCTGTTTCGGCCATCAGTGGATTCTTCTCTCTGTTTCGGCCATCAGTGGATTCTTCTTTCTGTTTCGGCCATCAGTTGATTCTTCTTTCTGTTTCGGCCATCAGTGGATTCTTCTTTCTGTTTCGGCCATCAGTGGATTCTTCTTTCTGTTTCGGCCATCAGTGGATTCTTCTTTCTGTTTCGGCCATCAGTGGATTCGTCTTTCTGTTTCGGCCATCAGTGTCCTCAAGATCACACAGCACATCCTTAACTGCTCTGCATTCGTCAGGCGCACGTGATATCCGTAGCGTGAAGGAAAGTCCCACGCCTGATACCCCAGCTTCCCCAGATCAACTGGATGTACACAGGGAAGCTGGGGATGGGGGAGGGGGAGGGCGGGAGAGGGGGACGAAAGAAAATTTCCCGCAGAGATGAACGAGAATAAAGCGCCAGACCCGGATCTGACATGTCCAGCAAGGGTTGGGCTGGTGTGCAGCACTGTAAAAAGCACAGTCACGGTCTAAGTCTCTTTTCGTAATTATGAATTATAACTATTACTTCTTTTTTTAAAGATCGGGCTGGAAGAGGAGTCAGGATTGGTTGAGTAAAACAAAATCATAAAATGTAATATTTTTATGATCAAGAAACTTGGGGGGAAAAAAAGATCAAAAGCAGAAACTAACGCAATTGTCTTTTTTTTTAATGAATACAGCAGACCATTCACCACACATCACCTGGACCCTCCTCACAGGTAGGAAGTGAATGCAGGGGTTACATGCACTGGGCTGTCGAGCAGTTCACACACAACCGTCCCAGGGCTGGGAGTTGCCAATTGGGGTGTGTATCCCTGTGAATCCTTCTGACGGATCACAGGGCTGGGAGTTGCCAATTGGGGTGTGTGTACCGGTGAATCCTTCTGACGGATCACAGGGCTGGGAGTTGCCAATTAAGGTGTGTCCCGGTGAATCCTTCTGACGGATCACAGGGCTGGGAGTTGCCAATTAAGGTGTGTATCCCGGTGAATCCTTCTGACGGATCACAGGGCTGGGAGTTGCCAATTAAGGTGTGTGTACCGGTGAATCCTTCTGACGGATCACAGGGCTGGGAGTTGCCAATTAAGGTGTGTGTACCAGTGAATCCTTCTGACGGATCACAGGGCTGGGAGTTGCCAATTAAGGTGTGTGTCCCGGTGAATCCTTCTGACGGATCACAGGGCTGGGAGTTGCCAATTAAGGTGTGTGTCCCGGTGAATCCTACTGGCGGATCACAGGGCTGGGAGTTGCCAATTAAGGTGTGTATCCCGGTGAATCTTTCTGACGGATCACAGGGCTGGGAGTTGCCAATTAAGGTGTGTATCCGGTGAATCCTTCTGACGGATCACAGGGCTGGGAGTTGCAATTGGGGTGTGTATCCGCGTGAATCCTTCTGACGGATCACAGGGCTGGGAGTTGCCAATTAGGGTGTGTGTACCGGTGAATCCTTCTGACGGATCACAGGGCTGGGAGTTGCCAATTAAGGTGTGTGTACCGGTGAATCCTCTGACGGATCACAGGGCTGGGAGTTGCCAATTAAGGTGTGCGTACCGGTGAATCCTTCTGACGGATCACAGGGCTGGGAATTACCAATTGGGGTGTGTGTACCGGTGAATCCTTCTGACGGATCACAGGGCTGGGAGTTGCCAATTGGGGTGTGTGTGTACCGGTGAAATCCTTCTGACGGATCACAGGGCTGGGAGTTGCCAATTAAGGTGTGTGTGTACCGGTGAATCCTTCTGACGGATCACAGGGCTGGGAGTTGCCAATTAAGGTGTGTACCGGTGAATCCTTCTGACGGATCACATGGGCTGGGAGTTGCCAATTGGGGTGTGTATCTCGGTGAATCCTTCTGTCGGATCCAATGGGGTCACAGCCCGATAGGTACATGTACGACTTGCAGTGAAAACTCAACAAACATAGAACTATGGGCCAAAAGGGGCAGACAGCCCATGCCTGACACACATCAACGGGCCAACGCAGGATATTTGGCAACGTACGGCATTTTCAGCGGCTCTGTGTGGTGTGTGTGTGTGTGTGTGTGTGTGTGTGTGTGTGTTGTGTGGTGTGTGTGTGGTGTGGTGCGCGCCCGCGCGCGAGTGTGCGTGTGCGCGCGCGCGCGAGTGTGCGTTCGTACGTGCGTGCGTGCGTGCGTGCATGCGTATGTGTGTGTGTGTGTGCGTTGGCGTGTGTGTGTGTGTGTGTGTGTGTGTGTGTGTGTGTGTGTGTGTGAGCGCGTGCGTGTGTATGTGTGTGTGTATAAATTCTCCGTGAAATAATGGCACAGATTTCAATTAAGAAAAGACAAATCAGGCATATAAGATGAACTGATATCTACTGACTATGAGACTGGTGCAGATTTGGATGACAAGTGGGAAATCAGTGCACAAAATATCTTTTCTCAGGGAGGTGTAGGCGGTCTGTATTCAGTGACGGCATGGTGCCAAAGAAAGCAGGAAACATTGTAGTTCCAGCAGAGTCGAAATAATCAGGATCCACTCATATAACTTTTTTTTTTTAATTTTTTTTTACATAATCTGTTGTAATTTTGAATATACATTGAGAAAACTTATGGTAAGTTTGGTCGCAAATCCACAAATGGCGGAAGTATTATGACACTGTTCTGTGTTGACTTGCAACAAGACAAAAAAAACGTACAGATACAGTAGGTTTAGTCAGAAAAGGTTAGTGTTGAAAGTATGTGGGGGATACGGGAGAGAATCTGAATGAACGTTTGACCGAGGTGCAGCGGTATGTGTTATATCACTTCAGATCTCTGTTCTACCAAGTTTCTTTCTGCGAGTTGATTTCGTTCTTTCCTTCACCGAAGAGTGTGGAGAGAGTTGTGAACGAGGTTGACAGGGAGACAGGGCAGGTGTGACGGAGAGAGAGAGAGAGAGAGAGGAGAGAGAGAGAGAGAGAGAGAGTGTGTGTGTGTGGGGGGGGGGGGGATTATTAGGCCGCCGCATGTCACCGGTGCAGTTTCCCGACACATCACTCCGCAGTTTCTGACACGCCACTCCCTTTCCCTCTCCACGCCATATCCGGAAAATCCAAACTTGCCATTAATCAACTCTCTCTCTCTCTCTCTCTCTCTCTCTCTCTCTCTCTCTCTCTCTCTCTCTCTCTCTCTCTCTCCTTGTAACGGACAGGCCTTTGTTTTCTCGTTTAATGAATTCAAGGATGGGAAGACTTCAAGATGACGTCATATTCTGTCATTGAAGGCCTGTTTGAATTTTGCTAAACCAAACCCCAGTCTTCTTTTTCCCAACTGTGTGCGTGTCTCTTTATCTTTGCCAGCGACTCCGAGATCCAAAGGAGTAGATGAGTTACCTGTTTTTGCCGTTAGTGAAGTGTTTCATTGACAACTGCACGGAGCCATTTCCTTTTTATGACAATTGTTCAGCTTTCGCAAGTTGTCTTCCTTTTTCATTTACCGTAAGATGGAAGAGGTAAACGTTTATGGCCACATGTGCGAAAAAGCATCGCAAAATAGAGAACTAAAATTTTAAGTAAATAACGAGCATGTAGGGTAACCCTTGCGCCCATGATGAAATAA
>CM031626.1:47421010-47423510 GCA_018398815.1 Conus ventricosus
TGTCGTGTTGTGAAAGTGACAGTGAAAAGAAAAAGAAAAGAAAAGAAAAGACAGTGATTCGTGAATAGTTAAGATCACCTGGCCAGGTAAAGTAGAAATCTATTTATACCGGGTTAGTTAATGATGTTTTAGATAAATGATTTTGTGAAGTTCAGGAAAGAGAGAATGTTTTATTTTATTTGATCCATATGCATTGATGTTTCTTTCTATGATCATGTGTAGTAAAGTTATAGACTTTACTAGTGGTTTGATGTGACGAATGCATGATATATGAATGAGATTGTAAGCAAGCTGTGAGTGTGTTTGGGCTGTGCGCTAGTCCTTCCTCCACTGACATTACACCGAGGTTGACAGTGACCAACACTGTCCGCACAGTGGAAAAACTTGGAAAGAGCCAGAATGATGATTGCCACAAGTCAGTTTTGATAGACTGCACCCGATCAATTCATGACCCAATCAAGAAGAACTCCCTTCCACTCTTCAAGTGTCCCACACCGAAGGAAAAATCTAAACAAGCTGACAAAGTAGCAACTTTGAAGACTGATGTCGGCCTTTTTTCACAGCTGTACATTGTGGCCCAAGACAGAGAAAACAGATGTGGGTACCTTTTTCCAGCACGAAAATAACCCATACCCACCTTCTCTTGCAGACAGAGGGAAACTGCGCCTGGGCAACAAGTCAGACTTGCTCAAGTGCCTGGTACAAGCACCTGATACAAACACTCCGGGTTCACTTGAGACACAAGACCTTGATGATGACACTGAAATGGCAGCTTGTCTTCAGCATGTGGCTGAGGCGGAAAGCTCAGGTGGAGAACTGCATGTTCTAGACCTTGATGCAGGTCTACTTTCCTCTATAGAGCAGACATCAGCGTCACAGCAGCTCGAACCCCCTAGCACTTTCGACACAAAGATTCTGGATGGCACTGCCATTTTACACTTCCTGTCGACTGCTGGAATCTCAACCTTTGAAGATTATGCCAATGATGTTTTCCTACCGTACATCAGAAACCAGTTGGAAGGTACTGACAGAGTGGATGTGGTGCGGGACACATATCGCAGCAGCAGTATTAAAGAGAGTGCACGAGAGAAGAGAGGCAAAGGGATCAGGAGGAAAGTTGCTGGTCCAAACAAGATCCCTGGAAAGTGGCATGAGTTTCTCAGAGACTCGGACAACAAACAAGAACTCTTTGCCTTCCTGTCAGATAAATTTGCCACAGCTCAGTTTCCTAATGGAAAAGTAGTTGTCATTACATCAGGCTAGAAAGTTTTGATCAGAGGAGCGGATCACAGCATGCCAGACAATGATCACGAGGAAGCAGACACAAAGGTACTGCTACACCTGCAAGATGCACTGCAGACTGGCTCCTGTACCTGCATAGTTCGCACTGTAGACACTGATGTCATCGTCATCATCACCGGAAAGTTCCGCCAGCTTCAGGCATTGTGTCCGGCAGCAGACGTGTGGGTTGCTTTCGGCACAGGAAAGAATTTCACCTACTTTCACATCAATGCTATCACTCATGCCCTTGGAGAGGAAAAGTCTACAGCCTTCCCCACTTTCCACAGCTTCACGGGCTGTGACACAGTGTCTGCCTTTTTCGGCAAAGGAAAACTGTCTGCATGGGCTGCATGGAAATGTTATCCTGCAGTGACGGAGGCCTTCAAGTTCATTGCAGAAAATCCCTTCATTGTTCTGGATGCTAACAGCCACCACTTCAGACTGCTGCAACGCTACACAGTTGTCTTGTATGACAAAACCAGCCAGCTGAGCTCTGTTGATGAGGCCCGTAGAAAGATGTTTTGCCACAGAGACAAGATGATGATGGAAGCCCTTCCTCCCACACAAGGCGCATTATTACAGCTGTCTACCAGGCAAGCATTTGGACTACTGCTGACCAGCCCCAGCAGCAAGCACCATCTCCAGAGGGATGAGGCTGGACTCTGGACAAGGACAGCAAGGCTTGGTTGCCTTTTTGGACGACGCTGCCGATAGCATCTGCAGCTTTCAGAGAACTGGTCAAATGTGCATGCAAGGGTGCAAGAGGATGTGACAGCAGATGTGGTTGCAAGAAAGGCGGATGGCCATGCACAAGACGGTGCAAGTGCAGCTGTGACAAATAGACGAATGGACATGCACAGATCAGCTGCGGTAGCCGATGTACATGCAAGAATTACCAGTAATGACGTTTGGTAGAATCCTGAAAATGTAATGGTGACAGAAAGCTTTATGAAGGTGAATAAGCAGTTATAAAACACTCATGTCTGTGGAAATAAATTAATGTCTAATTGTCATGTTTACTGATCTCTGGAAACAAGTTCCATCCCATGTCGCGACGCGATTTTTTTTGCCTTATTTTTGGGTTTTATCGTAACCATAAACAAATATCTCACGAAAAATGAATGTATACTGATTAAAAAAAATTGGCAATGTATCCTCTTCTGATCTTAGTCATTTAACTGATCACGTTGCCTTTAAATTTTGGAAAACACCTTGCTTA
>CM031626.1:47428510-47443510 GCA_018398815.1 Conus ventricosus
TCTGTATCATAATGAAATATAAAAAGATTTTTGCCCGGCTTGGCGAGTAAGCCTATTCTTGAATCTTTCGGCTGCGTGTATTTAAGCCTAGTCACGACTTTGCTCTTGAGAAGAAGGGTTTGCATGCAATTGAGGGACATAGTAGGTTGGAACGCTTCATTTGGGATTTCAGAGCTTTGTAGAGGTTTTTTTTTTTTTCATCTGAAATAGGAAAACGCTGACAGAACAGGCAGGAAAAGCAAACACACGCAGAGAAATGACCTTCCAGACATAATGATATCAACATTGCAGATTCAGTTCTAGTTTCAGCCAGCAGGTGTCGCAGCGTACGGAGTAAGCGACGCTAAGCCGCATCGATTATTAGCAAAGCTGTATGAAAACAAAAATACAGAAATGAAGTCCAGGACAACCAACTTCAACGTACTGAAAGTGGCGAAAATTCACTCTCGCCATGGAGAGCAAGGAAAAGAAGAAGAAAAAAAGAGGAAAAAAAAAAAGAGAAAAAAAAGAGAAAAAAAAACAAACAAAAAAAACCCCTTCACTCGCGTAAACTCAGCGAGCAAGTACCTGAGAGCGATCACAAAAACTTGCCGCCCACAGCAAGAACAGATCTCGCGGCGTTTCCGATCCCATCATCCATTTTTACGGCATGTCGCAAAAGGCGAAACACGTGTTTCTGGCACCTCGGCCCTGCCTCGTGACTCCTGAAAATTTAAGAAGCGCTAGGCAAGAACTAGTGAGGAAAAGACCCCACCGCAAGGCATGGTATACATTGAAATCCTTCACTGGTATCACAACATAGGGTCCACGGAATTCTGCCATGTTGACAGAACCGTTTGCTATGTCAGCTTTCTTTTCCTGTGTGAAGATCATAGGTAGGATGGTCCACCTATTGTATATAAGACAGTTGCAACTTCGACAATAACAGGACACTGTCGTCTTCACGAGGAAGGGCCGCAATCCATGACCTCTGAAGGCAGCCAGCAAAGAGTAATATTCGAAAACAAAGGAGATGCATCGGTGTGGGGCTGCTTTTTGTCTGAAAAGGGAGAATTTGGGGGAGTGTGTAGCCAAGTGTAACCAGATTAACGTTTTGTGGATTGTTAATTATATTGATCTTTTATTGCGTATGGTTGGCAAAGCATTTACATTGTATATGAACTGAAATTATGACTGATTCTTTTTTCCAGATTCGGACTTTTCGCCTTTTTAGACCAACATATTTTTAAAAGTGCCTGAGGCAATTTTTTGGATATGACTTTTTCTTGCAAATTCCCCAGCATTCGACTGAAAATCGCATTTAGACGTACGTATATATGTGTGTGTGTGTGTGTGTGTGTGTGTGTGTGTGTGTGTGCGTGTGTGTGTGTGTGTGTGTGTGTGTGTGTGTGTGTGTGTGTGTGTGTGTGTGGTGTGTGTGTGTGCATGCGTGCGTGCGTGGTGTGTGTGTGTGTGTGTGTGTGTGTGTGTGTGTGTGTGTGTGTGTGTGTGCGCGTGCATGCGTGCGTGCGTGCGTGCGTGCGTGTGTGTCTGTGTCTGTGTCTGTGTGACGTGGCAGGCGGATGGAGCAGGTGGTGATCCACTGCAACAGTTACACCAGCTTCATCCCCATCTCCTTCGTACTGGGCTTTTACGTCACCGTCATCGTCCAGCGATGGTGGCAGCAGTTCCGGAACGTCCCCTGGCCTGACAGGTAGGAACCCCCTTCACCACAGGTGAGAAAAACAGGTGGTCAAACAGTATGCTATAAGTACAGGTAGGAACCCTTGACCACAGGTGAGAAGTACAGGTGGTCAAACAGTATGCTATAAGTACAGGTAGGAACCCTTGACCACAGGTGAGAAATACAGGTGGTCAAACAGTATGCTCTAAGTACAGGTAAGAACCCTTGACCACAGGTGAGAAGTACAGGTGGTCAAACAGTATGCTATAAGTACAGGTAGGAACCCTTGACCACAGGTGAGAAGTACAGGTGGTCAAACAGTATGCTATAAGTACAGGTAGGAACCTTTGACCACAGGTGAGAAATACAGGTGGTCAAACAGTATGCTATAAGTCCAGGTAGGAACCCTTGACCACAGGTGAGAAGTACAGGTGGTCAAACAGTATGCTATAAGTCCAGGTAGGAACCCTTGACCACAGGTGAGAAATACAGGTGGTCAAACAGTATGCTATATAGTACAGGTAGGAACCCCCTTCACCACAGGTGAGAAATACAGGTGGTCAAACAGTATGCCGTAAGTACAAGTAGGACAGACACCTGGTCAAATGATATACCATCAGTACAGGTAAGAAATACGGATGGCGAAATAGTATCCATCAGTACAGGAAAGAAATACAGGTGGTCAAATAGTATGCCATAAGTACAGGTAGGACACACACCTGGTCAAATGATATGCCATCGGTACAGGTAAGAAACACACGTGGTCAAGTAATATGCCATCAGTACAGGTAGCAGACGGTCTTTGCAAAAGCCAACCAGTCGGGAAAGATAGCACTTTTCTAAATATAATGCCACAAGTGCAGGTAGCAAGATGTCGGGGGGGGGGGGGGGGGGGATAACTCTACAGAGCGCCGGACCCGTGATCCTGGCGATCCTGGGGTTGCGAGTTCGTATCTCCATCAGAACGTTTCAGCAGAGGGGGATTTTTCCCTCGGGAGTTAACATTTCCGACGGGGGAGTTAATATTCGTCCTGACTCCATTTCCAAGAGAGTCCTTGGAATGAAACTATGACTGAGGTTCCGTGTGCGAACGCATGCATAACATCTTGCAGACACTGAAAGTCCCATCACCAACTTTTGGAAGATAAGGCCAGTTTCAGTCGTTGGTATGGGTGACACTTATACACATTGCAAGACCCGAAAGAATGCAAGAGTGAACGAACAACCGAGTGACTGATTTCCAACAGGGATGACACGGGAAACGGCAGAATGTAGCGCCTAGCAGGCAGCTCTTCAGTCAGCTCTACCCGGGTAGGCGGCCTGATGTGTAAACGAGAGCGTGGATTGTAAAGCCGCTTAGAGCTCGGTCTCTAACCGAAGACAGGCGCTATATGAGTACTCTTAATGATGATGTCACTTTAATCAATAGTCATGCTGCCTGCACAGTTAGGATACCACTTTTATAACCCAAACACTGCCTGTACATGTAAGATATTACCCGTTTAAGTCAGATATTACAGGTGAAATACTACAATACCATTTGGGCAGTAAAGGTCTGATGTCACTTTTACAGATCTTTCTACAGGTGAGATACATTTTGAACTGCTGATTTATCACTTGCATAGATTATATAAATATATATATATATATAATATATATATATATATTTATATATATATATATATATATATATATATATATATATATATATATCAGTAAATTTAAAATGCCTAAAATAATTTTTTTAATGCTCAACCCCTTGGGGAGCAACATTAAAACAAGTTAAAAGAGGAGTCTCCTCTTTTAACTTGTTTTATTTATATATATATATATTATATATATATATATAAAACACAAAATAAACTAATAAATTCCGAGGATAAGTACCGAGCACCATTCCAGCAACTTACAGAGCTGCTTGGTGTGCAATGACTGCAAGAAATATTGAATTATAAACAAAGCTTGTTCTTATGCCTTAGATTGAAGAAATAGGGGTAGGTAAGCATTTTATATCTGCAGTGGCAGATAATTCTGCCTAACTAACAGTATGGCTTGAGTGGGTGAATGGGGAATATATTATATATATTTTTTAAAAATAGAATCTACAAATTTTGTTTCGAGCGCGCTCGAACAAATTTGTAGATTCTATTTTTAAAAACCTGTTTTAACAAATGTTGCTCCCAAGGGGTCGAGCACTATCAAATCATTTGGGTATTTTAACCACACTAATATATATATATATATATATATATTATATATATATATTATATATATATATATATATATATAATATTAATCAGGGTTAAAAAGCCACTCAGAACACAAAAGGTGCTCACCATGAAGGGAGCGACATACCAGTTTAAAATAGGATTTAAATGGAGAAGTTAAAACCTACAAGTTGTTTCAAGCTAAAGCGCTCTCCTCAGGGTACCTGAGGAGAGCGCTTTTAGCTTGAACAAGCTTGTGGTTTTAACTTCTCCATTTTAAAATCCTATTTTAAATGGTATATATATATTTAATATATATATATATATTATATATATATATATTATATATATTATATATATATATATATCTATATGTATGTATGTAAAACAAGTCTTGGCAAGATATCATTTACACAGGTAAGATACTTTGAGAGCAAGCAAGATATTACCTGCGCAGACCATGTTCCGGTAAGAAACCCATATAGGTAAAATATGACATATATATATATATATATACACCACCTGTGAAAATACCACAAGCTCAGGTAACGTGTTGATTTTGAACACACGATATCTGTCATGTACAGAAAACATTACCTATGTCATGGGACGTACCTCACATCAAGGCATGTGACGCTCCATCGCATGTAGTTAATGATATGAATCATTTCCCCGTGCACAACTAAAGGAAGAATATCATGTGGCTTGACTAGTGTAGCGGGCGTCCCCCAAAATAATTGTGAGT
The DNA here is from genome assembly GCA_018398815.1 of Conus ventricosus. Lineage (NCBI taxonomy): Eukaryota > Metazoa > Mollusca > Gastropoda > Neogastropoda > Conidae > Conus > Conus ventricosus. The sequence goes on from CM031626.1 coordinate 47,433,126, forward strand.
ATGACTCATTCAAGAAACGAATGTGGTCATTGGGTGAAAGTGACCACTGAGTGATAGTTTAACAAGGGCTGGTAAGGTAAGGTGCTGGTCATGTGTTTTGAACACTGAGTATGCACTCACTAGGAGAAGGGAGGAAAGAGTCAGTTTTAACCCAGCAGATGGCCTAGAGACTCGAACCTGTCAGGACGGTGGTCCTCTTTGCTGACCAGTCATTACCAGCCCTTCACCCTTCACCCTTACCCTTCACCCTTCATCTTCGCCCCGTGAGGTGGTTGAAGATGGCCATGGTGTGGGGAACATACCGGTAGTTCAGCCCCAGCAAGTGCCAACTCCAGGGAGAGGAGTTGAAGCTCGTCGTTTCTCAAGAGACAGAAGAACTCCAGGAAGAGAAGTCGAGACTCGTATCTCCAGGACAGGAGAATTCGAGGGGCAGTATATTGTCTCGGAGAGACAGGGAATTGAGAAAGCAGGGGAGCTTTTTCTTGAGGCAGGCAGGTCCTCAGTGATTACGGGAGTTATGTATTCTCCTGGTTCGGATTTTTTGGATAAAGAATGTGAAGGCCATAGCTTTATAGAAGCGGAACAGATTATTTTATCTCTCAGTGTAAAGAGAGATACAAGTGTGAAGGCTATTTTTTCTCTCAGTGTAAAGAGAGATACATGTGTGAAGATTGATTTGTCTCTCGGTGTGAGGAGAGATACATGTGTGCGGATTTATTTGTCTCTCAGTGCGGAGAGAGATACAGGTGTAAAATCTGTTTACAAGTTGTTGTTGTGATTAGTAAAGTGTTTTCCTGAAGGAGAGGGGGAGAAGAAAAACATTCGGTAGTGCTCCTTTTGGGTGATTGGAAAGATTGCGTATGGAGTAAAATGCTGTCATGAATGCGGGTATGCAAGAGTGACAGTGTGACAGTGGTGACCCCGACTCCAATTTCACTGGCGTAGCTGCGTTTGTTTCTCCGGGAAAAAAAAAAAAAAAAAGAAAGATTTCTATTTGTGCCCTGGGGTTTAAAAAAAAAAAAAAGATTTATTTTGTACCCTCAAGGGTTTGAGGAAAAAAAAAAAAGGATTTCTATTGTGCCCTCAAGGGTTTGAGGGAAAGAAAAAAAAAAGAAGAAAGTTTAATTATTTATTGTGTATATTTGCATTTGTTGTTGTTTTTTCTATTTTCTATATGTGTTAGGTGTGGTTGACATTTCTTTTGGTTGCTCTACTCCGTTAAGGGTTTTTTTTTTGGTAGGATTTCTTTTTACCTTCCCCACCTCAGGACCGATAGCCTCAACCTCCTCTTGCTCGAACCTGGCAGCAAGGGGGCAGGGCGTTGAGGAATCGCTGTCCTTCCCCTAGAGGATTAGAATTTTTGTCCCTTTCCCAGGACTGATAGCCCCAACCTCTTCCTGCGTTTAGCAGGGGGACATGGCGTTGGGGAGTCAATAGTCTTTCCCTTCTCATAAATATCTATTCTTTCGCTTTCCTATTGTTTCAGTTTGATTTTTCCCCTTGCCCCTCAGAGTGTGGGATCAACTTTCCTCCGTCACGCTAATAGTGTAGGTGGTGGAGTTGATTACCGCTCTGCCCAAATAACATCTTATCTTTTGATCATCTTTTTTTTTGGGTGTGGTGCGAGATTTTCTTTGAGTTTGGGTGAATGTGCATTTATTGATTGATTGTTTGTATTTTGTATTATTACTGTAGTGTGGTGTATATGTGCAGTGATTTGTTTTTCCGTCTCCAGTTTCACGGGAGACAGTGACCACTAGGGTGCTGTCTGTGGGCTTCTTTTGCTTTCTTGATTTCCTCTTGCTGTTCGGTCCTGTGTATCCTTTCATTTCCTTTCAAACCCCTTTTTCAAAATCTCTTAAACCTTCTCCTCATAGGCTCCTATCTAGTTTTCTTTTCAACATTTTCATCTTTTAGGTAGGATTTCCGCTAGTTTGTGTTTCTTCCCCTCTTTTTAATTTGTTTGTGATTCCATTTGTTTTGTAAATTTATATTCATTTTTTGTTAAGGCGGTACATTTGTTTTGTAAATCGTTTGAAATTAAGTAAGAAAGAAAGACTGACAACAAGAACATTTGAGAACTAAAAACTTTATAAAGAATTTATTTTCAGAAAACTTTATTGTGTTTATTTTTTTTAGGGAAAACAGTTTTGTATTAAACTTCATTTTGTTTTGTAAATTCCAATTGATAACAGTTGCAAATTATTTTTGGAAAGATACATTCCTTGGATTTCATATCTACCCTGTTTTAGTAAGCGGTTTTTTGTTTACACCGGAAATTGAATTCTGTATTTGTATATTACTATAATTACGGTTTGTGAAACATAATATCATCATATATCGCCTTATTTTTATTCATACTTTGAGATTGTTTGGTGTTTATATCTGACGGTTCATTATGGATGATTTTGATAAATATGTTTCAACAAGCGGAACGCTTGGTTTTGATGGAGAAAAACTTACCAACTATGTGCAACAATGCATAGATAGGCAGACAGCTAAGAGAGAGAGAAGAAAATAAATACAGAGGGAAGCTGAAGCTGAAGAAAAAAGACTACAGAGGGAAGTTGAAGAAAGTAGACTACAGAGGGAAGCTGAAGAAAAAAAGAATACAGAGGGAAGCTAAATCTGAAGAAAAAAGGTTACAGAGGGAAGCTGAAATTGAAGAAAATAGATTACAGAGGGAAGCTGAAGCTGAAGAAAATAGACTACAGAGGGAAGCTGAAGAAATAGACTACAGAGGGAATTTAAGTTGAAACAGGTTAGAATTAGAGACCGATGCTGAGATTAAAAGAATACAGCATCAAGATGAACCTCCACCAGTTCCACAGTCGGTTCCGCAGCCATGCCTCAACCAAAAGCGGCATATATTCCAAAGTTGCCGCCTTTTGAGGAAAAAACGGATGACATAGATAGTTTTCTTTTCGATTGAAAGTCACGCAACGTCTTGTGGTTGGCCAAAGGAAAAGTGGACATTGTATATTGCGTCGTTGTTTAAGGGTAGCGCTTTGACATTGTACCACTCACTTGCAGCGAAACAAAATTTAACTTGGGATCAGTTGAAAGAAGAACTCCTCAAGAAATTTCAATGTTCTGCTGATCGTTTTCACGAAAACGTTTCCGTTCTGTGCGCCCTGAAAAAGGAGAATCGTTTCCGTCTTTTCTGATCGTATGAGTCATTGTTTGGATCGATGGATCGATTTATCTAAAACGAACAAGACTTTTCAGTCACTGCGAGATCTCCTTCTTAGAGAACAACTTTTCCAGAGCGTGAGCAAAGATCTGGCCACTTTCCTTAAAGAAAGCAATTTGAAAACGTGGAGGAAATGTGTCAGATGGCTGATCAGTATTGTGTCGCTCACCAGATAAGGGCGTGGCTAGGAAAGGAGAATTTTCCATCTTTGAGTCTCATGCGTCATGTACTATCCCATCAGGACAGGGAAGTTACAGGAAAGGAAAATCGTGGGTCATTTTTGAGTCCTCAAGGATATTACCTATCCTAGGAACGGACAGGGATCTTTCCGCGGTTCGAGTGACTTTCGTCAATACCAGTACTCACCGCCGGACAGACCCGTTACTTCTCAGCAAACGTTCCGAGGTCGTGGACAACGACCACCACGTAGACCTTTTGGGCCAGTTCGTGGCCAGAACAGAAGTTCACAAAATCAGTCAGCTGCGATCAGACAATGCGCTGTTTCTTTTGTGATGGCAAGTTCCATCTGAAACAGAATTGCCCTTTCAGACCGGGTGATTCAAAACCCGCATTAGTCTCCACTGATTGTGAAGAAGGCCTTGTTTTGGCACCAGATCAATCTGTTGATGGACTGGTGTTAGAAAACGGAGCCATCAATGGATTGCAGGCTTCAGTTTTGCGAGACACTGGGTGCACTACTGCTGGTGTACGGAGTCTTCGTGCTTCAAGACCAGTATCAAACACTGTCCAAAAGTGTAGGTCATTTGGAGGCAAGATTGAAACGTTTCCGCTGGCGAAAATTTCAGTCGACACACCGTACTACTCCGGTTTTCTTACCGCCTGTGTCATTGATAACCCAGTCTGCGACTTGATCTTGGGCAATTTGCCAGGTGTCGCTACAGTACATGGTGGTGCTGGAGGATCGTTTGTTCCTTGTCTTGTGAGTACTAGATCTAATGTCATAGAGCAGGGAAAGGCTACAAAGCCGCTAAAAGTGTCAAAACTGGATGAACTCCAGTTACCCAGATGATTTAAAAGAATGCAGGAAAATGACGAGACGCTGACGACAATACTTTCTGCTGCAAACAGACCGTCACTGACGTACAAACGGACAAACCAACGTACATACTGGACTCTAACATTCTCTACAGGTGTGTACCTGGACAGGACAACAGACAAGTTGTGGTTCAAAACCACTTAGAGAAACAGTGCTGCACACGGCTCATGATGCATTGTTCGCTGGTCACTGCGGAATCAAAAGAACTCATTAAAGAGGTTCTTGATTCTTTTATTGGCCAGGTGTCACAAAGGAAGTTACGAAAATACTGCCGCTCATGTGACATCTGCCAAAAGACATCTCAGAAAGGTCGCGTCCCATGTGCACCTTGCACAAAATGCCTCTCATTTCTGTTCCATTTCGGAAGGTAGCTATTGATCTTTTGGACCTTTACCACTGTCTTCTTCGGATATCGCTATATCTTGACTTTGGTGGATACAGCAACAAGGTATCCAGAAGCGATTCCACTGAAGAAATTGATACAGTATCTGTCGCTGAAGCCTTACTTGCAATTTTTTCTAGAGTGGGTCTTCCAGACGAAATTCTCTCGGATTGTGGAACGCAATTCATTTCTGATCTCATGAGAGAAATTTACAGACTGTTGTCAATCTCTTCCATTTCAACCACGCCATATCATCCCCAATCGAATGGCATGGTTGAACGTTTCAATGGAACGTTAAAGTCCATGTTGAGAAAGGTTGCAAGGCAAGAGCCCCAGGAATGGGATCGTTTCGTACCGGCTTTGCTTTTTGCATACAGGGAAATGCCGAACGAACGCTGGGATTCTCACCATTTGAGCTTCTTTTTGGACACTCACCAAGGGTCCTTTGGATCTGTTGATGACACAATGGACGGAAAAGCGGACATACCTGACAGTAAAACTGTTTACCAATACGTTTATGAACTGCATAATCGTTTGAAGGATGCATGTGAGCTTGCTCAACAGTCAGCTGATAGAAAACAGATGTGTACAAGGTCTTTGCAGACAGAAAAGCAAAGGCACGTTCCTTCAGTGTAGGGGATAAAAGTTCTTGTGCTACTAACTGATGAACATAACAAGCTTCGTGTTATGTGGAAGGGTCCTTTTCAGGTGGTCGAAAAACTTTACTGAAGTAAATTATAGATCAAATGGAAAACACTGAGAAGGTATTTCATGTGAACATGTTGAAGAAGTATGTTGAACGTACAAATGTTGCCATCAACCAGTCGGTTGAGTGGATATGTCTGTGTCAGAAACTGATGTCAACATGACAGACATTATCAGTGATGAATTTGTACCCAATGTAACGTACAGGAGCAGATCAAAGGTTATGAAAACAGCAATGTAGGAATGTTAACATCTACCAGTGCAGATGATGTTGTACCCCTTCCTATTCTGTCTATCAAAGGTGAAACCTATGAGGATGTGGTTCTGTCGAATGATTTGTCTACAAGTCAAACAGAACAGCTCAAAGACATTTTGAAAGACTTTCAGGATGTGTTGACGGATACCCCAGGTACAGTAACTGGTATTGAACCCCATAGTATTCAGTTAACTTCTGAAATACCAGTGCGAACCAGACCAAACCCCTTCCGTTTGCAAAAAAAAAAAAAAAGAGGTTGTCGAGAGAGTGCTTGGCTATTGTATGGGCATGTGAGAAGTTCGCCAGGTTCTTGACTGGAAGAAAGTTTCAGTTACAGGACTGACCATAGGCCACTGAACGTTCTTGAAATCGTCAAAGACTAAGAACAGCAGGTTATTAAGATGGTCTTTGGCATTGCAGGAATTCCAGTTTACTGTTGAACCAGTGCCTGGAACACAAAATGTCATGGCAGATTTGTTGTCACGTGCGTGAATATTCATGGACAAATGTAACTGTCTCAAGGGAAAGACTATTCCTGTTTTTTGTCTTTCTTAATGATTACGGTGTGATCACTTTTGACGGTGCAATTGTATGCTACTGACGATTAAATCAAGTGGTATTTATGCATAATTTGCTTATTGAAGTGACTATATGTTTTGCAAGCAAACAACTACTTGATGTTGATGTAATACATATTTATTCTTTGGTAAAAAAAATGGAAAAAATCAAGTACTATTTATGTCTAATTTGCTTGTGAAGATGAATCTATATGTATGTGTGATGAGCAAATAACTCTTTAGAAATGTATATATACATGTTTTGATTGTGCAATGAGACAAACCAATTGTTTTCATTTGTCACTGTCAACAATGGAAAGCAGGTGACTTTTCAATGGACTATAACACTACATGTGGGAAAAAGAGACTATGTTTAAACTATGTTTTTTTGTTACATGGTCTATTGAGAAACATTCACACTTGGAAGTATTCTCATTTTCATGAGGGTTTTGAAACATATGATGTGAGACAAAGATCGATGGGAAAATATGTGCTTCACATCTTAATGTATGAACACAATTTGTACTTTGAATTGCTAATATCCCTAATTGTTTTATCCATGTAATTTGTGAAATGTATTTTGTGAGATGTGGTGATCAATTATGAATGTTTTTTTTTAGAAAGACTGAAAGTTTGAGGTGTGCTATTTGTGGTGGATCATGGTGATTGATTCTGTGCGTTGATTGTTAATTTGGTGAATCTTGTGTGATGGTTACGCATTTTGAGATTCATGGCTGAAGTTGTGGTTCAGTGAAGTTGTATATACTTTAAAAAAATTTTCGGAGAAAATTTTTCATCCCGGATGGGGGGTGTCATGTGACGTAGCCTCACATCAAGGCATGTGACGCTCCATCGCATGTAGTTAATGAATGAATCATTTCCCCGTGCACAACTAAAGGAAGAATATTCATGTGGCTTGACTAGTGTAGCGGGCGTCCCCAAAATAATTGTGAGTATGACTCATTCAAGAAACGAATGTGGTCATTGGGTGAATAGTGACCACTGAGTGATAGTTTAACAAGGGCTGGTAAGGTAAGGTGCTGGTCATGTGTTTTGAACACTGAGTATGCACTCACTAGGAGAAGGGAGGAAAGAGTCAGTTTTAACCCAGCAGATGGCCTAGAGACTCGAACCTGTCAGGACGGTGGTCCTCTTTGCTGACCAGTCATTACCAGCCCTTCACCCTTCACCTTTACCCTTCACCCTTCATCTTTCGCCCCGTGAGGTGGTTGAAGATGGCCATGGTGTGGGGAACATACCGGTAGTTCAGCCCCAGCAAGTGCCAACTCCAGGGAGAGGAGTTGAAGCTCGTCGTTTCTCAAGAGACAGAAGAACTCCAGGAAGAGAAGTCGAGACTCGTATCTCCAGGACAGGAGAATTCGAGGGGGCAGTATATTGTCTCGGAGAGACAGGGAATTGAGAAAGCAGGGGAGCTTTTTCTTGAGGCAGGCAGGTCCTCAGTGATTACGGGAGTTATGTATTCTCCTGGTTCGGATTTTTTGGATAAAGGAATGTGAGGCCATAGCTTTATAGAAGCGGAACTAGATTATTTTATCTCTCAGTGTAAAGAGAGATACAAGTGTGAAGGCTATTTTTTCTCTCAGTGTAAAGAGAGATACATGTGTGAAGATTGATTTGTTCTCTCGGTGTGAGGAGAGATACATGTGTGCGGATTTATTTGTCTCTCAGTGCGGAGAGAGATACAGGTGTAAAATCTGTTTACAAGTTGTTGTTGTGATTAGTAAAGTGTTTTCCCTGAAGGAGAGGGGGAGAAGAAAAACATTCGTAGTGCTCCTTTTGGGTGATTGGAAAGATTGCGTATGGAGTAAATGCTGTCATGAATGCGGGTATGCAAGAGTGACAGTGTGACAACTATCCTAATAAAATTCCACACATACAGGTAAGATACCACTTTTACTGAAAATATACTACCCGTATAGGTGTAATGCGTGTACCGCCTGTACACGCAACATATCTGGGGGAAATACTGTATCACCTATAGAGCAAAGGTATCATTTTCTTCTTCTCGAACACTCTAGATGGGAACGCCAGCTCCCCTGACGAATGCTGCCGTGCGCTGTAGGTCCCCAAGGGCACCGTAGAGCTTCCTCTCCACTGATGTTTGCTCCGTCCATATCTGTTGTCTCAGAGCTTCATGCAACGGGCAATCCTGCAGTAGCTGTGCTGTGTCATGCTGTCGGTCTGGCAGGGGCACGGGTCTGACTGCCCGATCCTGAAATTTGACTTGAACGTATTTTTTGACTGGAACCGTTTAGGTGCTCCTGTACCAGTTAGATTCTCACGTGCGGGTACAAGTATATGAACATTTGGGTGCGGCTAAGATAACACGAATATTGGAAAATATTACGGGAAGAAAAACAAACCATTTCTCCTGTGTTGATACAAATAAAACAGCCACGTGTGTTTACTCAGTTAGACATAGGTAAGGTAAGTACTTGTATATGGGGTGGAGTAAGGGAAAAGAAGGCAAAGGGAGTTTGTGTGGGTTGTGTGTGTGGGTTGTGTGGTGTGTGTGTGTGTATGATTCAAGACAATCTCTGTCTTCTGTCTGTCTGTCTGTCAGTCTCTCACTCTCTCTCTCTCTCTCTCTCCTCTCCTCTCTCTCTCTCTCTCTCTCTCTCTCTCTCTCTCTCCAGTATGAATGTGTGTGCGTTGTGCGCGTGCGTGCGTGTGCGTGCTGCTGCGTGCGTGCGTGCATGCGTCTGTCTCTCTCTCTCCTCTCTCTCTCCTCTCTCCCTCTCTCTCTCTCTCTCTCTCTCTCTCATATGTGAATGTGTGTGGGGTGTTGTGTGTGTGTTGTGTGTGTTGTGTGGTGTGTGTGTGGTGCGTGACTCAAGATAATCTTTGTCATGTGTGGTGTGGGTGTGTGTGTGTGTGTGTGTGTGTGTGTGTGTGTGGTGCGGCGCGTGCCTGCGTGTGTGCACGCACGCACTTGTGTACGTGGTGTGTGGTGTGTGTGTGTGTGTGGGTGGTGTGTGTGTGTGGGGTTGTGTGTGTGTTGCGCGCGCGCGCACATGACGTATATGATTCAGGACGATCTTCGTCATGTGCACGTACCTTCAGAGAAGAGGAACGGTCCCGCATCATGAGGCGTGCCGTGGCCCGCTACCTGCTGTTCGGCATGCTCCTCATCATGCGCTCCGTGCCCCGTGGCCGTCATGAAGAGGTTCCCCACCATCGACACCATTGTGGAGGCCGGTCAGTCTGACGTCTCGCCTGCCTCTCTCTCTTCTTCCCCTGTCTGTTTTGGCTGCTCTGTACCTCTGTCTCGCCTGTCTCTTTCCCGTCTGGTCGTCTTCTCTCTGTCTGTCTCTCTTTTTCCTGTCCCGTTTGTCTGGTCTGTACCTCTGTCTGGCTGCCTCCTTTCCTGTCTGTCTGACTGGTCTGTACCCCTGTCTGTCCCGCCTTCTCTCCTGTCTGTTGTCTGGTCTGTACCTCTGTCTGGCTGCCTCTTTTCCCGTCTGTCTGGCTGGTCTGTACCTCTGTCTGCCTCTCTTCTCTCCTTCTGTCTGGCTGGTCCTGTACCTCTGTCTGCCTGCCTTCCCTCCTGCGTTTGTCTGGTCTGTACCTATGTCTGGGTCTCTTCCTCCTGTCTGTCTGACTAGTCTGTACCTCTGTCTGCCTCTCTTCCTCCTGTCTGTCTGGCTGTCTGTACCTCTGTCTGGCTGCCTTCTTCCTATCTGTCTGACTGGTCTGTACCTCTGTCTGGCGCCTTCTTTCCTGTCTGTCCCGACTGGTCTGTACCTCTGTCGGCTGCCTCCTTTCCTGTCTGTTGTCTGGTCTGTACCTCTGTCTGGCTGCCTCCTTTCCTGTCTGTTTGTCTGGTCTGTACCTCTGTCTGTCTGCCTCCTTTCCTGTCTGTTTGTCTGGTCTGTACCTCTGTCTGTCTGCCTTCTCTCCTGTCTGTCTGGCTGGTCTGTACCTCTGTCTGTCTGCCTTCTCTCCTGTCTGTCTGGCTGGTCTGTACCTCTGTCTGGCTGCCTTCTTTCCTGTCTGTCTGGCTGGTCTGTACCTCTGTCTGCCTCTCTTCTCTCCTGTCTGTCTGGCTGGTCTGCTGTTAGCCGGCTGCCTTAAAGAGTTCCTTTCGTATCGCGGATCCCGAACAGAGTTTTCGTCAAATCTTTGAGATCCTTGCGACGTGACAAAGGAGTGTACACTGCGTTTCGATTTCAATAAATCTGCTAAACTACTTTAATGGAAAAGAAGTCTGTGTT
>CM031626.1:47451010-47461010 GCA_018398815.1 Conus ventricosus
AATCACGCCGGGTGTCGTATTAATACTGTCGCCGTGAATTGTATCGCAGCGACGCTTTTTCACGTGAAATACTGTTGCAGCGACAATATTTGCTGAAAAAAATTGTCGCGCGACAACTTTTCACGAAAAATGTCCTATAGAATATTGTAGCTGTCCATAAATGCAGTATTTCCCGGGAAATACTGTCGCTGCGACACGATTTTATGAGCGACAGTATTATATACGACACCGGCTCCCCAGTTATTATCGTCAGTAGGGGGGCGTAATATGTGGTTCCTGTGTATGCTGGATCAGAACAGGCACCATGAAACACCACCTCAGTGACTCGGCAGCAGTGCAGCGTCTCCTCCGTGGGTTGCCTCTTGACGACTTGACATTGACAGCTCGCTGTAGATTGCCGGTGCTGGGCTGTGTCTGCGGATTGGTGGCTCGGCATGAGGGTATATGTGCGATGCCACTGTGGTGGCACGAAAGATGGGAGAGCCAAAAAAAAAAAAAATGTCCATAAAAGTAAACAAGTTGGGTAACTCTTGCTCCCCTAAGAAAAGCTACACCAGAGTAACCTTTATTCAAGACTGGCACAGCCTTTTGAACTTGAATAAAGTCAGACAAATACAAAGACGAACAATCTAATAGTGGGGGGAAAAAAACAAGCGCAGACCAATAGCTCCTTCATCATCACAGTAATGACTTGGCAAAGATTGAACTTAAGAGGGAGGGGGTGGGGTGGGGGTGTGGGGGGGGGGAGGGGGGTTGAAGATGAAGACAATGGGAACATAAAATGAAGAAAACATATTATAAATATGAACACTCTTCACTAGCTGCATGAGAGAACCATCGTGATCCCTCTTGAAGGCAGATCTTTTTTGTATGTCCATAAAAGATTAGAAAAAGCAAGCTTTTCACGAGTGTAACTACTTCTGGGCCGAGAGTCTAAGGTTTCTTTTGTTATTAGGTAATATCTGATAAGCTATTCACGAACATCTAAGGTTTCTTTTGTATTAAGGTAATATCTGATAAGCTATTCACGAAGAATATAAGGTTTCTTTTGTTATTAAGATAATATCTGATAAGGTATTCACGAAGAATCTAAGGTTTCTTTTGTTATTAAGGTAATATCTGATAAACTATTCACGAAGAATCCAGGTTTCTTTTGTTATTAAGGTAATATCTGATAAGCTATTCACGAAGGACTCTAGGTTTCTTTTGTATATTAAGATAATATGTGATAAGCTATTCACGAAGACTCTAAGGTTTCTTTTGTTATTAAGGTAATATCTGATAAGCTATTCACGAAGACTCTAAGGTTTCTTTTGTTATTAAGGTAATATCTGATAAGCTATTCACGAAGAATCCAAGGTTTCTTTTGTTATTAAGGTAATATCTGATAAGCTATTCACGAAGAATCCAAGGTTTCTTTTGTTATTAAGGTAATATCTGATAAGCTATTCACGAAGACTCTAAGGTTTCATTTGTTATTAAGGTAATATCTGATAAGCTATTCACGAACACTCTAAGGTTTCTTTTGTTATTAAGGTAATATCTGATAAGCTATTCACGAAGAATCTAAGTTTTCCTTTGTCATTAAGGTAATATATGATAAGCTATTCACGAAGACTCTAAGGTTTCTTTTGTTATTAAGGTAATATCTGATAAGCTATTCACGAAGACTCTAAGGTTTCTTTTGTTATTAAGGTAATATCTGATAAGCTATTCACAAGACTCCAAGGTTTCTTTTGTTATTAAGGTAATATCTGATAAGCTATTCACGAAGAATCCAAGGTTTCTTTTGTTATTAAGGTAATATCTGATAAGCTATTCACGAAGACTCTAAGGTTTCTTTTGTTATTAAGGTAATATCTGATAAGCTATTCACGAAGACTCTAAGGTTTCTTTTGTTATTAAGGTAATATCTGATAAGCTATTCACGAAGAATCTAAGGTTTCCTTTGTTATTAAGGTAATATCTGATAAGCTATTCACGAAGACTCTAAGGTTTCTTTTTTTATTAAGGTAATATCTGATAAGCTATTCACCAAGAATCCTAGGTTTCATTTGTTATTAAGATAATATCTGATAAGCTATTCACGAAGAATCCTAGGTTTCTTTTGTTATTAAGGTAATATCTGATAAGCTATTCACGAAGAATCCAAGGTTTCTTTTTGTTATTAAGGTAATATCTGATAAGCTATTCGCGAAGACTCTAAGGTTTCTTTTGTTATTAAGGTAATATCTGATAAGCTATTCACGAAGACCCTAAGGTTTCTTTTGTTATTAAGGTAATATCTGATAAGCTATTCACGAAGACTCTAAGGTTTCTTTTGTTATTAAGGTAATATCTGATAAGGTATTCACGAAGAATCCTAGGTTTCTTTTGTTATTAAGGTAATATCTGATAAGCTATTCACGAAGAATCCCAGGTTTCTTTTGTTATTAAGGTATATATCTGATAAGCTATTCCAAAGACTCTAAGGTTTCTTTTGTTATTAAGGTAATATCTGATAAGCTATTCACGAAGAATCCAAGGTTTCTTTTGTTATTAAGGTAATATCTGATAAGCTATTCACGAAGACTCTAAGGTTTCTTTTGTTATTAAGGTAATATCTGATAAGCTATTCACGAAGAATCCTAGGTTTCGTTTGTTTATTAAGATAATATCTGATAAGCTATTCATGAAGAATCCAAGGTTTTCTTTTGTTATTAAGGTCATATCTGATAAGCTATTCACGAAGACTCTAAGGTTTCTTTTGTTATTAAGGTAATATCTGATAAAGCTATTCACGAAGACTCTAAGGTTTCTTTTGTTATTAAGGTAATATCTGATAAGCTATTCACGAAGACTCTATGGTTTCTTTTGTTATTAAGATAATATCTGATAAGCTATTCACGAAGAATCCAAGGTTTCTTTTGTTATTAAGATAATATCTGATAAGCTATTCACGAAGAATCCAAGGTTTCTTTGTTATTAAGGTAATATCTGATAAGCTATTCACGAAGAATCCAAGGTTTTTTTTTGTTATTAAGGTAATATCTGATAAGCTATTCACGAAGACTCTAAGGTTTCTTTTGTTATTAAGGTAATATCTGATAAGCTATTCACGAAGACTCTAAGGTTTCTTTTGTTATTAAGGTAATATCTGATAAGCTATTCACGAAGACTCTAAGGTTTCTTTTGTTATTAAGGTAATATCTGATGAGCTATTCACGAAGACTCTCAGGTTTCTTTTGTTATTAAGGTAATATCTGATAAGCTTTTCACGAAGACTCTAAAGTTTCTTTTGTTATTAAGGTAATATCTGATAAGCTATTCACGAGACTCTAAAGTTTCTTTTGTTATTAAGGTAATATATGTTAAGCTCTTTGGACTCCAATTTCTTTTTTCTCCGAATGTCCAGGTGGTCACCCTGGCAGTGTACTCTTTTTTCGCGGCCTGTCTGTTGGGCCGGCAGTTTCTGGACCCCAGCAAGCAATACCCGGGATACGAGTACGACTCCTATGTCCCCTTCTTCACCCTCCTGCAGTTCACATTCTACATGGGCTGGCTCAAGGTCACTTCTTTGTCCATGCTGTTTGCTTGAATATCAATGAGACATGTGGGTGCGTTCGTGTATGTGTGTAAGAGAGGGAGAGAGAAGGGGGAGGTGGGGGAGAGTGTATGTGTGTGTGTGTGTGTGTGTGTGTGTGTGTGTGTGTGTGTGTGTGTGTGTGTGTGTGTGTGTGTGTGTGTACCGTGTGTGTGTGTGTGTGTGTGTGTGTGTGTGTGTGTGTGTGTGTGTGGGGTGTGTGTGTGTGTGTGTGTGTGTGTGTGTGTGTAAGAGGAGAGAGAGAGAGAGGAGAGAGAGAGAGAGAGAGAGAGAGTCAAAGAGTCTATACATGTGCGCGTATGTCTATAAATGTGTGTGTGTGTGTGTGTGTGTGTGTGTGTGTGTGGTGTGTGTGTGTGTGTGTGTGTGTGTGTGTGTGTGTGTGTGTGTGTGTGTGTGCGTGCGTATGTGTGCGCTAGAGGTTGGTGAAGAGGGCCGAACTATGAGCTCATTAGAAAATGCAACCACACGTTTATAAATTCATTTATCATAATCATTTATCATCATCATCATCATCATCATCATCATCATCATCATCATCATCATCATCATCTTCATCATCATCATTGTTATTAGTGTCATTATTATTGTTGCTGTTGTTGTTGTTGTTAGTATCGTTGGGAAGAATAGTGTCGACTGCAGAACCCCAATGAATGTAAAACCAATCTTAAGTGTTGAAGGACAGTGGGTTTGTACTATCATATATGTCTTAAAATGTTGAAGGACAGTGAGTTTGTACTATCACTATGTGTCTAAAGTGTTGAAGGACAGTGGGTTTGTACTATCACTATGTGTCTAAAGTGTTGAAGGACAGTGGGGTTTGTACTATCACTATATGTCTTAAAATGTTGAAGGACAGTGAGTTTGTACTATCACTATGTGTCTAAGTGTTGAAGGACAGTGGGTTTGTACTATCACTATATGTCTTAAAATGTTGAAGGACAGTGAGTTTGTACTATCACTATGTGTCTAAAGTGTTGAAGGACAGTGGGTTTGTACTATCACTATGTGTCTAAAGTGTTGAAGGACAGTGGGTTTGTACTATCACTATGTGTCTGAAGTGTTGAAGGACAGTGAGTTTGTACTATCACTATGTGTCTGAAGTGTTGAAGGACGGTGAGTTTGTACTATCACTATGTGTCTGAAGTGTTGAAGGGCAGTGTTTGTACTATCACTATGTGTCTAAAGTGTTGAAGGACAGTGAGTTTGTACTATCACTATGTGTCTGAAGTGTTGAAGGACGGTGAGTTTGTACTATCACTATGTGTCTGAAGTGTTGAAGGGCAGTGTTTGTACTATCACTATGTGTCTGAAGTGTTGAAGAACAGTGAGTTTGTACTATCACTATGTGTCTAAAGTGTTGAAGGACAGTGAGTTTGTACTATCACTATGTGTCTGATGTGTTGAAGGACAGTGAGTTTGTACTATCACTATGTGTCTAACGTGTTGAAGGACAGTGAGTTTGTACTATCACTATGTGTCTAACGTGTTGAAGGACAGTGAGTTTGTGCTATCACTAAGTGTCTTAAGTTTTGAAGGACGGTGAGTTTGTACTATCACTATGTGTCTAACGTGTTGAAGGACAGTGAGTTTGTACTATCACTATGTGTCTAACGTGTTGAAGGACAGCGAGTTTGTACTATCACTATGTGTCTGAAGTGTTGAAGGACAGTGAGTTTGTACTATCACTATGTGTCTAACGTGTTGAAGGACAGTGAGTTTGTACTATCACTATGTGTCTAACGTGTTGAAGGACAGTGAGTTTGTACTATCACTATGTGTCTGAAGTGTTGAAGGACAGCGAGTTTGTACTATCACTATGTGTCTAACGTGTTGAAGGACAGTGAGTTTGTACTATCACTATGTGTCTAACGTGTTGAAGGACGGTGAGTTTGTACTATCACTATGTGTCTGAAGTGTTGAAGGACATCGAGTTTGTACTATCACTATATGTCTGAAGTGTTGAAGGACAGTGGATTGGTACTATCACTATGTGTCTGAAGTGTTGAAGGACGGTGAGTTTGTACTATCACTATGTGTCTGAAGTGTTGAAGGACAGTGAGTTTGTACTATCACTATGTGTCTGAATTGTTGAAGGACAGTGAGTTTGTACTATCACTATGTGTCTGAAGTGTTGAAGGACAGTGAGTTTGTACTATCACTATGTGTCTGAATTGTTGAAGGACGGTGAGTTTGTACTATCGCTATGTGTCTGAAGTGTTGAAGGACAGTGAGTTTGTACTATCACTATGTGTCTGAATTGTTGAAGGACAGTGAGTTTGTACTATCACTATGTGTCTGAAGTGTTGAAGGACAGTGAGTTTGTACTATCACTATGTGTCTGAATTGTTGAAGGACAGTGAGTTTGTACTATCACTATGTGTCTGAAGTGTTGAAGGACAGTGAGTTTGTACTATCACTATGTGTCTAACGTGTAGAAGGACAATGAGTTTCTGCCATCACTATGCGTATTAAGGACTAGACTGTTGCAGTACTCTACCATGTTGCACACAACCGTAGACAGAGTTGTCGCCCCTCATGGCCTGTGTATGGCTTTGCCATCGGACAGTAAAAATCATAAAAATATTATCATTATTGTTATGATATCAAAGATAATAACAATAATAATAATAACAGTAACAATAATAATAATAATAATAATATAATAATAATAATAATAATAATAATAGTGATAATAATAGTGATAATAATAACAATGATAATAATGATGATGATGATGATGATGATGATGATGATGATGATGATGATGATGATGATGATGATAACAGTAATGGTAATAACAATGATAATAACAATAATCATCATCATTTGGATGATGATGATGATGATAATCATAATAAAACTGATATTGAAATATTATCATTATTACTATAAAGCCCAACTGAAACGCTAATCTTCCCAAAGAAAGCTCTGGGTGCTTCCACTAGCAATGAAACTGTTACGGGAAAAGAAAATCACGGGAAGATAACATCTGTCTTTGCATTGCAAACAGAGTTACCTTTTCTCAGTTTATGGGCCAAGCAAATCGGCCCAGAGAGTAAAATTTGATTTGAAGCACACGCCACGATATAATCGGGATCTTGACTGCCTACATTCTTGGCGCACCTTTTCACATCCATATTTTGGCATATATCTTCGACTGAACTGTTGAGCAAGCCAATGGGGGGAAATTGCCCTTGGCATGCCCATAAGCGCATGTGTCCTTGAAAATGGCAGTCACTCTCGTTGAGCGCGTGCTCTGACACAATCTACCTCCCTTGCAGATTTCGGAACATCGTCAATAAGAAGACTGCTTAGGAGACCGCTGAGCTCTGCTGTGGTCAATGGATTCTACGTCCGCCTTTCATCCACAACTGCACCACCTCTCCGTCCACACTGTAATGATCTACAACTGCACCACCACTCCGTCCACACTGTAATGATCTACAACTGCACCACTAATCCGTCCACACTGTAATGATCTACAACTGCACCACCACTCCGTCCACACTGTAATGATCTACAACTGCACCGCCACTCCGTCCACACTGAAATGATCTACAACTGCACCACCACTCCGTCCACACTGAAATGATCTACAACTGCACCACCACTCCGTCCAAACTGTAATGATCTACAACTGCACTACCACTCCGTCCAAACTGTAATGATCTACAACTGCACCACCACTCCGTCCGAACTGTAATGATCTACAACTGCACCACCACTTCCGTCCACACTGTAATGATCTACAACTGCACCACCAATCCGTCCACACTGTAATGATCTACAACTGCACCACCACTCCGTCCACACTGTAATGATCTACAACTGCACCACCAATCCGTCCACACTGTAATGATCTACAACTGCACAACCACTCCGTCCACACTGTAATGATCTACAACTGCACCACCACTCCGTCCACACTGTAATGATCTACAACTGCACCACCAATCCGTCCACACTGTAATGATCTACAACTGCACCACCACTCCGTCCACACACTGTAATGATCTACAACTGCACCACCAATCCGTCCGAACTGTAATGATTCTACAACTGCACAACCACTCCGTCCACACTGTAATGATTTACAACTGCACCACCAATCCGTCCAAACTGTAATGATCTACAACTGCACTACCACTCCGTCCAAACTGTAATGATCTACAACTGCACTACCACTCCGTCCGAACTGTAATGATCTACAACTGCACTACCACTCCGTCCACACTGTAATGATCTACAACTGCACCACCAATCCGTCCACACTGTAATGATCTACAACTGCACCACCACTCCGTCCACACTGTAATGATCTACAACTGCACCACCAATCCGTCCGAACTGTAATGATCTACAACGGCACCACCAATCCGTCCCACACTGTAATGATCTACAACTGCACCACCAATCCGTCCGAACTGTAATGATCTACAACTGCATAACCACTCCGTCCACACTGTAATGATTTACAACTGCACCACCAATCTGTCTCCACTGTATGATCTACAACTGCACCCCCACTCTGTCCACACTGTAATAATCTACAACTGCACCACCAATCTGTTCACACTGTAATGATCTACAACTGCACCACCACTCCGTCCAAACTGTAATAGATTCGTCCTCGGGCAACGTTTAATCTTTCCACCGAGTTCCGTTAAAATCAGTTTACTTTTTACATCATGTTACCGAACGGATCTCGATCCGCCCTGAATTGATGATGATGATGATGATGATGATGATGATGATGATGATGATGATGATGTTGATGTTGATGATGATGATGATGATGTTGATGATGATGATGATGATGATGATGATGATGATGATGATGATCATCATCATCATCATCATCATCATCATCACCATTATCATGCATTTGTTTTTTAATTGGTGGCAGGTGGCGGAACAGATGATAAACCCCTTTGGAGAAGATGACGACGATTATGACATCAACTGGCTGTTGGATCGACATATGGCAGTACGTTTCGTGTCTGTTTGGAACACATGGTCCTCAACTGTGAGAAGGGGCTGGAGATTTATAGTCCTGTGATCATGGGAACAGTTTTAGGATATATGATCCTTTGCTGATGGGAATAAGTTTGGGATAAATTGAATTTTACCAGTGGGAACAATTGTAAGACCTACGGTCCTGTCAACTATGGAGCAAGTTTGGAACAAATGGTCCTTCAGTGATGAGAACAATTTAACGAGCAGGTTGTCTTTTATTGATGGGAACAAAGTTTGGACATATGATCCTTTAGCAATGAGGACAGATTTGGGACATACTCTTCTTTAAGGACAGAAACAGGTTTATTTCAAACTGGAAACAACTTTGGGACATACGGTCTTCTAACAATGAGAAGTTAGGGACACATTGGAGCAAATTTGGGACATATAGCTATTTTAACCATGGTTATGTATACGTATGGGAGATACTGTCCTTTTACTCTGGGACTAACGTACTTAAATGGACTTTCTTTTGTTGAGCAATTAACAATTTGAGTCACTTCGGACATGAAACAGGTTTTGCCCTTTAAAACGGGAACACGTTTTGCTCCGGGATTCCATTCCTGTCGATTGAGATGAAGATTCCTCTTCTATTAGCCTAGATTTTCAGTCTGGTTTTGTTTTGCCATGACGTAGACCCAAGATCTGGTGTTTAGGATGCAGGTTCAGATGATGTCAATTGAGATATGAATTCGGATTTATCTGGTGTAGTACTTGGATCGATTTACGTTAGCTAGGATTTGAGTTTGAATTATGATTTGGGGGATGTGGATTCGTGCTCTTTTAGTCGGGGTGTAGACTGGAGTTGTGTGTAGCTGGTGTGTGTCTGGAGCTGAAATGTGGAACTGTGTTCCGTGAGTTGGGATGTAGATACCAGTTCTCTTGTTGGGGGTGTAGATTCAAACGCTGGATGTGTATCAGAGCTGTGTTTCAGGTGGCCTTGTTGGGGGTGTAGATTCAAGCGCTGGGATGTGTATCAGAGATGTGTTTCAGGTGGCCTTCGCCTTGGTGGACCAGTGCTGCCGGATTCACCCGCCACTGGTGAGGGACCAGTTCTATGAGGAGCCGGTCATGCCGGAGATGCCCTACACTGAGGCCTCCGCCAGCTCCAGGAGACCCAACTTCCTGGGATCCACCTTCAACATCAAGTAGGGAGGCCCCCTGAACCCCACTCCTGCCACCCCCACCCCCATCCCCATCCCCCACCTCCACTTCCTGGTCACTGCCTTCAACGTCAAGCGGGGAGGCCCCTGACCCCATCCCTGCCACCCCACCCTCATTACTATCCTAGTCCCCCAACGTCCGGGTCTACCTTCAACATCAATGCTGTTCCCCAAACATTCCACATCCCCTCTTCACCAACTCCACACACTTCAGCCTTCTCTCTCTCTCTCTCTC
>CM031626.1:47473510-47521010 GCA_018398815.1 Conus ventricosus
TATTAACAAACCAAAACAAGGACGGCCTACTCAGTATCTTTAAAGATCCTTGATCGCTTTTTATTTAGAATTTGACACTCCACACAGAGAATAACTCTTACCTTCATCGTAAAGGAATCGTCTTATTTATATCTGTAAAAAAAAAAATCATTCGATCTTCTCTCTCTCTCTCTCTCTCTCTCTCTCTCTCTCTCTCTTCTACTTCTCCTGCACCCTCCCACCCCTTTCGCCTTGCGTTGATCGCCTCCCTCCATCTGTTTTGTTCTCTGGTGGGAAATCACCCGCAGATTATGAAATGCATCTGCCATTGTTCATGAGATCTTTGAGTATTTGCATTTATATACTCGCACTTCGTCTAAGAAATTTCTCTCTGTCAACAATAAACCCGTCTTAATTTGAGTAATCGTGTATGATCTGAGTATACGTAGAAAATGAGCACATTTGTTTGAATTTAACTTAAGCTTTGTAGCTGACGGGTTGAAAAATGTCTTAAAACGACAATATTTCGTAATGAACTTCTCGGTCAAAATAAGATACATCCGACCTCTTCCTTTACCCCGAGAGGCCATGCGCCACAATAAGGATTTTGTGCTTAATTACTATACCACCCATGTAAACATTTTCCACTGCAGCGCTCTCAGTCGTGTTTCTTTTGTACACAAGCGAGGGATCTGCCAAATATTCTTGTTTAATTCTATACCAAATTTGTTTTTCCAAAAGCTAAAGGCACAGGGTTCCGATTTTTGCAACATACCTATTGTTTTCCGAAATTCTTGACAGGTTATCAATTTCTTACCACAAAAGAGAGGGGGGGGGGGGGGGGGGTCTGAAAAAACATTGTTACACCGATCTTCTTCACTTATACTTGAAACATAGTGTCGGACAGCAGCGGTTACTACATTATATTCGAGTGTTCTGGAGGGTGAGTCTCCAATCCTATTACATATTTCAGGCAAAGATAACATCCCATTGGCACCAAACATATCCTGAACTATCAGTATACCACCTCGTATCCAATCGGGAAAGAAAAGAACATTTCCCCGATATATAATGCCACAGTTGTTCCACAAAAGAGAAGAACATGCTAAAGATCCATCATGCTTATTAAGATCTAGCCATGTTTTTAACACTGTTTTCCAGAAAAAAGAATTACTAAATTTAAACCTTTAAGCACAGCACTATTAACATTTGCAAGAAGCATTTTGAGGCCTAGAATAAAGTTGAGCGGCATTTCCTGTTAAACTGATAATTGATCAAGAGAAAGAGCAACCACCCACCAATTATTTCCCCTTATATATGGGATTTCCGCTGATGACATCATTCACAATCTTCAAATACATTACCTTCCCCTTGGCTGACGTCACATTTCACGCCTGTGCATTCACCTGTGACCCTATCTTCTCGCCACCTGGTATCCCCCAAATAATCCCATTCCTTTGATTGTAATCTGTCTGCTGGGAACCACCTGGCTTGTTCCTTGATGGCCATATGAACGAAAACAAGGAGAATCAACTTTCAGGCAATACAAATTCTCAAAACAATCCAAATTGTGCCAGTCTGTAAATACTCGACTCCTTAAGTAAGATCTAGTTGCAAAGTGAGACGACTGCAGGCGGAAATCTAAACAAATCTTAAATAAATGTTAGCGAACCGCCTAGAGAACGTGGACAAACGAGTCACAAGACAAAACACAACGCGTTTCGACCTCTTAGGTCTTCTTCAGGTGAGACATAAACGAATAAAACAACGAAAATCCACTTAGCTTTGATCGCTTCAGATCGCTTCAGAGTTCAGAGCAAGGAAGAAGGCGTTTCAACGCGTAGTGTTTTGTCTTGTGACTCGTTTGTCCACGTTCTCTGGGCGGTTCGCTAACATTTATTTAAGATTTCCTTAAGTAAGGTCTTGGCGCTTTAATTTCTGGTGTGCAGCCAGAGTCTCATCGTCGATCCGCCAAAGATAAAGGTCGGGCTTAGAACATGCCAGCTTTTGATGTTGTTGTAAACTGATGACTTGGGAGGGAACATGTGAAAATGTCTGGACTGGTCACTAGTTGTACATTCTGCAGTATCTGACCATGTTGTATGCTATGTAGCCTATTGTTTGTTGCTCGTGTGTGTGTGTGCGTGGCGCGCGCGCGCGCGCGCGCGCACACACACACACACACACACACACACACACACACACACACACACACACACACACACACACACACACATGCTTACAAGTTTGGTCTTCATAAATTCACTTTTACCGCTAATACCCAAAACAAGGAAAAGAAAAACAAGAAAGAAATTAAGAGAGGAAAGACCATGGCTACTCAAACATTTTGATGTCAGATACACACTTTTTCAAAGAATGCATACAAGAATGCATTACACTACTGAAATGATAATTACGATAAAGGAAATCATTTACAAAGCAAAGTAATGACAAAATTATATGCATTTTAGCAGCAATTACTTCATAATATTCTTCAGAAGATTTATTTTTTATAAGAAACTTCTGTAAGAAAGAAAAAAGACACGGTTACTGAAATACTTTGATGCCATGCACACATTAAAAAAAGAATGCCTACAAGTGTGTAACAAACACATTACTGAAGTGAAATAATAAAGGAAATCATTGATTTACAAAGCAAAGTAATGGCAAAATTATGTGCACTTTAGCAGAAATTGCCGGATGATATTAGCCAGAAGAATGATTACTGCACAATCATAAAACGTAACAGGAAACCAAAGCTTTTAAAAGATAATATTTATCCATTTATATATTTTTTTCCCAGAGGGTGATGATCTGGAAAGGATTGATTCCAATTTGGTTCCATCTGGAAGTGGACGGCCCCTGAAACTCCCTGAGCTGAAGCTCACCATCAGAATTTTCCTGCAGCTGGGTATTCTTTAAAAAAACGACATGATGTGACCTGGGAAACTCGTCCACGTCTGCATCTAGCATGTCAGGTCTGCAGTTTGGAGAGGGTGTTCCGCTGTTCAGCTCAGTCATCAGTCGTGTCAGCAGGAGGCAACACACATTGCAACAGATGAAGTGCAAAGGTTTTTGGATACATGCAGACAGTTTGGCCTTGTAAAAGGTGACTGCTGTAGGGTCTCTGGAGTTACTGTGGACATGTTACTGAAAGACAAGTCAACTGCTCTTCTTAGCTGCCCTGTAAAAAATGGATAAGTGGTAGAACTGGAACAGTACAGGAAACAGAACAGTTTCAGGGACACAGTTTTTCAAGAATGGATTAAAAAAAAAACTCTGCCCCCCCCCCCCCCCCCACCCCCACAGCGCAAGGAACTCCAGTTGTCTTCCAAGCAAATGAGAAAGAAAGTGAACGCTTTAATGAAGGAGCATAGAGAAAAAACAAAACAATGGTGGACAATCACATCTCTCCCCTCTGGAGCAGACGTTTTGTGATTTTGTTCTGAGCACAAGAAGAGGCCAAACTTTTGATCAGAAAAGTACTGATGTCCAGGAAAGTGTTCTTGCTACTGATGAGACTGACAAATGCCAGTGTTTCACATTGAAAAAGATCTCCACAGATTGAAAGAGGAGAATCAAAAGTTTCAGTGCCAAATCAGAGAAATTGATGGAGAGAAGGAGCAACTTCAGGTGGAAAGTTAGAAATTGACGGAGAGAAGGAGCAATTTCAGGTGGAAAGTTAGAAATTGACGGAGAGAAGGAGCAATTTCAGTGGAAGTTAGAAATTGACGGAGAAGGAGCAATTTCAGGTGGAAAGTTGAATTGACGGAGAGAAGGAGCAATTTCAGGTGGAAAGTTAGAAATTGATGGAGAGAAGGAGCAATTTCAGGTGGAAAGTCAGGCATTGAAATCTGTGATTTCCTCTCAGAAGAAAGAAATGGATTACCGGAAGGTGACCTTAGAAGTAAACCCAGACTCATAAAAGAGAAAGAAGAAACTAAAAAATATTGGCAGGAAGGTGATCTGCTAAAATCGAAAAAGTGCACTGCTTTTGCTAGAAATGCCAACAATGTAGAAAAGAAAAAAAGAAAAAAAAAACAAATAGAAAGTGTTATCACAACCCAAGAGACACTGATGTGAAGGTAGCTTTGTTTATTTCTTCCTTATATGCTTTTTTGTTATAAATGATTGAGTCTTCCTTTACACTGAAGTTAGGAGAAAACAATTACCTTTGTGTTTGCAGAAAGAAGATGGAGCAGGGGTTCAAAAAGAAGGGGTGGGGTAGGGGACATCGGAGGTTTGGGGATGTTCTGGTGGGGTGAAGGGAAGTATCAAGTTGTAACATGAAATCAATGCTTCAAATGAAGTTGCATTTTTTTCCCCCTGTGTCTTAGTCTTGAGGAAAGACAAACATTTTGATATATGAACCATATCTGTATGTTAACTACAAGTGGAGATAATTATGATTATACGCCTGAATCAGGATTTTGTGTCGTTTATCTTAGGTCTCAAACTGCCATGGTAAGGACACTTTGGAAGCCTATATTTTTGTTGCTGTCAAACTGTAGCCTCCAGAAAAATTAGACACAATCTCAGTAATACGTTATGGGTCCCAAAGAGTTCTGGGGTGTGCCGGTGGAGTATTTTGACTTTGGCTGGGTAGTCAAGTTGGTCTTTTTGCTCGTTTTATGAGCGATTACTGCTGATTTAGCTGGGGACTAAAATTTTGATTTATAAATTGTACTCAATGAGTTGTTCTTTTTTTCTGATTGTCATTGTCCTGAAGATATATTTCAAACCTCTAGAAAGCACTCTTGGTATTTACTTTGGACACACTGCATGTCTAAAAACAGGTTCATACTGCATAATTACGTTAACAGCAAACATAAAACAAAGTATTCAAACGAGCATATCTCAGAAACTGTTTGAGATGCTGAACTCAAATTTTGCATGTACTTTAATTTCCATATGATCTTTGATTTAAAATCAGATACATGCACTTAAATCACATCTGACAAAATGACTGGTACCACCTGCTCTTAGGCTGATTACATCAGGCTGTTTTATGGCATCAGTTGATCTCAAAGAAGCGTATTAGCCAGTACCAATTCATCCAGATCATAAAACGTTCTTGCGCTTTGAATGGGGTGGTAAGCTTTGGCAGTTTGAAGTTTTACCAAATGGCTTAGGCCTTGCTCCCTGTAAATTTTACAAAATTACTGAAGCCAGCGTTTGCCACACTGAGAAGCAAGGGACACGTCTCCACATCTTTTATTGGTGATTCTTTACTCATGGCCTTGACATATGATGCCTTGTATGACAAGCATAGCTGAAACACTGAAAGTCCTGCGCTTTCTTGGGTTCATTATACATCCTGAGAAATCAGCGGTGGATCAGTCATTATACACCAGCCATTGCATGCACAGACCACATGGGTACCAGGCATGCTGACGCATGTAGCATCATCACCCACGCTGTCTGGGAATGGGGCATTGATCGTAACATCTTTCTGTCTGCAGTACACATTCCTAGAAAATGTAACATTGAATCTCGTGATGTGAATTTGGATGCCGAGTGGAAGTCAGACAGTTCAGTGCTAAAACAAGCACTGACTACACTACAAGTCCAACCTGACATTGACCTCTTCGCTTCCAGGTTAAATGCACAGCTAGCTCGCGATGTTGCGTTCAGGCCGGATCCACAGGCTCGTGCAATTGATGCATTCTCATTTGTGTTGACTGGTTTTAAATTCTGTGCATTTCCACCTGTCAGCATCATCACCCATGTGCTACAAAATATCGAAAAAGACCAGTGCAGAGGGGTGATAGTGGTGCCTTACTGGTCGACACAGGTGTGGTGGCCAGTGCTAATGTCCTTGCTGGTGAGAGAGCCAGTCCCACTGAGAGGCAGGAAACTCTTCTACCTAGTCATCCCCAGATGGAACACCCCTGAAGAAGACTCTCCGTCTGATGGCATGTCTTGTATCAGGGAACGCTGCCAACAGGAGGCTGCAGCTCTTATGATCAACTCATGGAGACCCGTCACTCAAGGTGCAGATAACTGTTATATTCAGAAATGGAAGCTTTTTACACAGACAATTTTAGTTTATTTCCATCTTCAGCAGATGTGTCAATTTTTTGCAACAGTTTTGTTTTCATCAGGAGCTAGCTACAGTAGCATAAATACAGCAAGGAGTGCACTGTCAGCCTTTTTGCCATTGTGTGAAGGGAAAACAAAATGAAAGCCGGATAGTGTACTGTGTGTGTGTGTGTGTGTGTGTGTGTGTGTGTGTGTGTGTGTGTGTGTGTGTGTGTGTTCATGCGTGTGTTTTTCTGTGTGAACGTGTATGCATATGCATTATGCATGAATCGGTGTGTGTGTGTGTGTGTGTGTGTGTGTGTGTATGTGTGTGTGTGTGTGTGTGTGTGTGTGTGTGTGTGTGTGTGTGTGTGTGTGTGTGTGTGTGTGTGTGTTCGCGCGCGCGTGTGTGTGTGTGTGCATGTGTGTGTGTGCGTGCGTGCGTGCGTGCGTGCGTGCGTGCGTGCGTGCGTGCGTGCTGTGTGTGTGGTGTGGTGTGTGTGTGTGTGTGTGTGTTGTGTGTGTGTGGTGTGAGAGCGAGAGAGAGAGAGAGAGAGAGAGAGAGAGAGAGAGAGAGAGAGAGAGAGAGAGAGAGGAGAGAGGAGACAGACAGACAGACAGAGAGAGAGAGAGAGAGAGAGGAGAGAGAGAGAGAGAGAGAGAGAGAGAGAGACAGACAGACAGACAGACAGACAAGAGAGAGAGAGCAGAAAACTTACCGTACACACTGATAACAATCAGTGGGGTAACAACGTTCACAGTGTTTGAATTTCACATCCTTGTCTGTGCGTCGTCGAGTGAGGAAGGAAACAACACCAGTTTGCATGACTTTACTCCCCGCGTGTAATTTACACCCCAGATAGATATGAGGCCAAAGCTTTTGGAAAAAAAGACTTTGCCTCTTGAGCCCTTGCTCAGTGTCTGAATTCTTCTTTTTTTTCTGTCCTAACCTCTGCGCCACCTCAGAGGCAGTGCATCCACGCTGCTCATTCAGACACCCTGTCCACAGCCACAGCCCGGTCAGCCCTGCCACAGCCCCAGCAATCCACATAGAGCAGTCAATGTCAAGCCGTCAAGACGCAACCCACTGGAGGAGACACTGCACTGCTGCTGAGTCACTTCGGTGGTGTTCAGCGGCGCCTGTTCTGATCTAACATACGCAGGACACCACCTACTAAGCCCCCTACTGACGACAATAATTGCTTAGTTGCATAGCCGGCATGAGTGACCTCTCCCTCCGGAGGGCGCCACCACGTCCGTCCAACGACAACCCCCAAGGACTCGCCGATACCGGTGACCCCGACGGAACCAAACCAAGACCACAGACGTGGAGAGGTCATCAAAATTGAGGTCACCATGAGAGCAGGGCATGAAGGGCCACAGAATTTGAGACATTTTTTATGCTGATTGATGAGAATGAGGATGATTAAGATGATGCTACGGATTTCCATTTTGGTCTGAGACTACATGACAGGGCTGTACTCTACACTTCCTTTCATAATATATTCCGGCGTCAACAAGGCCTGAGAGATACAGGCAACTGCTGTGTTGGTCAGGAAATTTGAGCAACACTCTCAGAAACGCATCCATTAAGTGGATGAAACTCGACTGTATGGTCCCAGTCTTCCCAGCTGAGTCCGCAGCAAACTCAACTCTGGGTAGGAGCCGGTCGGGGCAGAAAAACCCACATGACTCTGATGGGATTCGAACCCACGACCTCCCAGCCAGACGTCCGCGATGCTAACCACGTCGCCACGGCGGCTGGTGTGTCTGAATTCTTAAACCTTAAATTCTTAGACTGAATTTGAGATGGCTATTTTTCACTCTCGTGTCTTTCAACCATAATTGGCCATGACAAGGTCGTAATATCTACAGATATCAGGTCCTGTCCAGTGTCCTCATTTTAGCCTTACTAGTGCCAGACCTAACCTGGTTCTTCACAGGAATGTAGCCTATCTTGTCGTGAGACTGACCTCTTCAGGATGTCTTGTCCGTCGTTGGGATGTTTTGTGCTAATAAAGAATTTCAGCAAGAATCGAGACGTCATTTGCAAATTCTAGCAGATGTAATCCTTGATAATTGATGGTCTTAGACGATTAGAAATTCCCAAAGTTATTATGGGAATCTATACAACGTTTGCATCGCATGTAATTTGAACGATGAACATATCTTTCTTCTCATCTTAGTTGATGACTTTTTGAAGCTGTAACCCTAATCTCAATTCTGAACGTACCTTAACATTACAAATCCTTATCAAAACATTGGCTGATGATCTGTGCCTTTTTTCTGCCAGCTGGCTTAAAAAAAACTTG
Source organism: Conus ventricosus (assembly GCA_018398815.1). Taxonomy (NCBI): domain Eukaryota; kingdom Metazoa; phylum Mollusca; class Gastropoda; order Neogastropoda; family Conidae; genus Conus; species Conus ventricosus. The sequence continues at coordinate 47,481,823 of CM031626.1, forward strand.
AAGCATGAAACAACAACAACAACAACAACAACAACAACAACGAGAAGTGATTCGTAAAATGCACTGTTTCCGATCTATAAAAAAAATAGATAAAATGAACAAATCAAACTTCAATGCTTTTGTCCATCCCAAATGCTAACGCCCCGCCTAACTTCAAACATATCACAGAACAGATATATCAGCTTACTGCTTCCAGCACGCCACGTTGTATTCACCAACACTCTGACCACACTGAACCACCTGGCATTTATCTTCTGTTAGTTTTAATTCCTATTTTCCCTGAAGCTGGAGTGTGGCTGACTTAATGGAGGGATTAAAAAAAACGGTCATACACACAAAACTCCACTCCCTTTGTTGGGTAGATGGGGATTAATCCTTGCCTGTCTATACAGGGAGTGTCCACAGGAGAATCAGCCTGCATATGCAGAAAATAACACCTAATTATTACCTGAATAACATTAAACAGCATGTGTCAATATGCTCTGCAGTTTGTTCAATCACGTTTTGGAGGTAACAGTATGGTTTCCAAGTACCTGTCTACCAGTCTTGTAGACGCCTGTATTCATCTCATTTATTTTTCCTTCAGAAGTAGTACCGTTCTCTTTCGTCCCCAACTTCTTTCAGTGACAATTTTTAATGCCTTTGCATACCCTCAGTTTTGAATGTGGGAAAAGCATCATCTTCATGTTTTGATAAACACACACACAAACACACACACACACACACACACACACACACACACACACACACACACACACACACACACACTGGGAAAAAAGACATGAAAAATAAAAAAGAATATATCCCCATTATATTTAGTCTTGTATCCCCTTGCATCTTTGCCGCTATCTCTCTCTCCCTCTAAGTGTTGTCTTCCTTTGAGTTCTATCCAAGGACAACTCTTCCAACATGAAAGCAATTGACACACAGCAGAATATTTCTAAACACACACACACACACACACACACACACACACACACACACACACACACACACACACACACACACTATGGGCCCATATATACTGATATCCAGAAGCATCAATTCCATGTTACCACATGCATATGCAATACACTGGAGTCCAAGATCATCAGAGTATGGAACAGGCTGACATATTACTCATAAGAGTCGAACAGCTTATGGATTGGGGAAGGGGGAAAAGAGGGAGGAAGGGAGTGGGAGAGGGGATGAAAAAGCCTTTTAGACGCCGATCAATACTGATATGACACACACACACACCACCACACACACAACACACACACAACACACACACACACACACACACGCACACACACACACACCACACACACACACACACACACACACGCACGCACGCACGCACACGCACACACACACACACACACACACACACACACACACACACACACACACACACACACATGTACATGCATTCTGTCTGTCCATCTGTCTGTCTGCCTGTCAGTCAGTCTGTTTGTCTGTCTGTTTGTTAATCTCTCTTTTGCCTTTTAACACACATACACTGACACCCTACCCATCCCCCTTCTTCGCTCCTCACGCACACACACCATAGCATACGATCACCTCTTCTCTTTTCCCCTTGCCCCAAAATCGGGCGGTACTATTGTTCACTTAAACGCCTGTTGTTGCACACCACAGCACGCACCCCGCCGTGGCGTGGCGGACACACACAGTGCTGGCCACTGACCAAGTGAGGCACTCGCTTTGCCGCAGTGAATTTCTCTTGTACAACGCCTTCAGTTGGTCCAGCTGGGGTGATTCGACGTGCTGACGTATCTTATATCGCCTCCCACCTCACATTTAGTGTGTGTGTGCGTGTGTGCCAGTGTGAGATTTTAATGGTGAACATTGTTGTGTAGCAGGTGTTGTGGTTTCACCCTTCGACTTTTGAGTTAACAGTACCGTCAGCTGAAGGAAGGCCCAGATCCAACATGAAGATCCTAGTGAGTGGTATTGTATTACGTTTGTCGTGCAGTATTGACTTATGCATGATGTGAATGCTCCTGGTCTTTGGCATGATAGGTATAGTCCAGTCCTTGCGCATGACACTCAAATGTCACTCCAGCAGGATGACTGACTCCACAGTGACCTTGGTTGAGTGTGAATCCATAGGTTTTCTCTCTGGCATATCCTCTCGGTGTCCTAGTTGGGGTACTGGACAGTTTAGTGACTATCCAAGGCTTGGGTTCCTGCACAACAGGTTCCTTGTACAGTCCATGGTTCACCAAATGCACTAGATCGCATAACGTTTTTGTTTATGTTTTTTTTACTAAAAAGGAGTAGCATTTGGATTCTAGCCACCTCCTCCCCATCAACAATTATCCCTGTTTGGGATGTAGGTAACCGTATAATCTGAAAATATCCTGATTTTTTTTAGACCTAAATGGTAAGTGTCCCAGACTTCCTGCTACAACAAGCATTCACTGGCGCAGTACAGTTTTCCACAGTACTCGGTTCTGTCTCCTTCTGGAGGCCACTTAAGTAACCGATCAAACGCTCCCCTGGTATTTCTACGTTCATCCGCCTTAGTATGTTTATTTTGTTTCCTGAATCTGTCAAAGGCAAGAGAGTTGATAAAGATAGCACGAACATGTTCTAGACATTCCCTATCTTGCTCCGTTTGGTGAGCGGCCCAGTGTCTTAAGTCCACATCTACCAGATTGAAAGACCTGTCTTAATGAACAGTCTCCTTGGTTACAGGAAAGAGATGCTTCCTCCAATATTCGTAGACCAGATGACAGAGGAGAACGGTCAATCAACACTCGCGTTTTGGAGGCGTTGGTCGGATCCCGAATAAATCCCAGTAAGTCCAGCCAGAACGAATGCGTAATGCCCACCTGGCAGACGTCTAAATGGCACACTCCCTGCTCTGATGGATCTTCATCCTCCCAACGAACAAAAAAGATAACTTTTCCGTTTTCTTAAGCGCCTGTGGTTGGAAGACAAATAACTGTACTGCTCTCTGTCTTTTAAACGGTTAGCACGACCCATTTCTTTGTGAATAAAGGCAGATTTACCCACAGCCGCTTGACCATCCATGCATTCAAGAGACAACAAGTTTTACATTGAAGAACCATTTAGATTTTTTTTTATTATTAGTCAGTTTTTTTCCTCCTCTTTTTCAGAGTTTTTTTCTTTATTAAGATGCAGCATCATTGTTCCCAGTTCAATCGCCCCCAAAACATCATTGATATTGTCGAGTGGTGGTTATTTGTCATTGAGCGAAGACTTTTTTTTTCAAATCAGCTTTTTTATCCATCTTTTCCACTGTTTCTGCCTTCTCCATGAACTGTTCTTTTTTCTTTTGTTTTTGTTTTATCAGCCTTGATGAAAACTTCTGGCATAGACTTAACAATAATATATATATATATAAGAACAACAAAAGACTCGAATCCAGGTAACCTTGGCTTCAGGATTTATTCTAAATTTTCGCCGAAGCTTCTTCAGAGCTGAAACAGAAACCTTTAAAGTATTTAGTAACTAGATATTTCTCCTATTCGGTCTCTCTCTCTCTCTCTCTCTCTCTCTCTCTCTCTCTCCTCTCTTCTCTCTCTCTCTCTCTCCTCTCTCTTTTTTTTCTCTCTCTTTCCTCTCTCTCTTTCTCTCTTTCTCTCTCTCTCTCTCCCCCCTTTTTCTTTCTCTCTCTTTCTTCTCTCTCTCTCTTTCGCTCTCTCTCTCTTCTCTCTCTCTCTCTCTTTCTCTCTCTCTCTTTCCCTCTCCCTCCTCTTCTCTCTCTCTCTCCTCTCTCTCTCTCTCTCTCTCTCCTCTCCCTCTCTCTCTCTCTTCCCCTCTGTCCTGTTTTGGTATCTGGTGGAGTTCATGCTCAAATTCTTGATACTGCTGGAATTGTTTTTTCCTCCCAGTGGATAGATTCTGTTGTAACACATGTGCTTTTACTAAGATCATAATAGGAGAATGACAGTCATTTTAACAGAAGAAAGCGGCAAGTATGAAATGTTGTGTGCATTTGTGTAGTGTCCCAAAATGTTTCCTCCCCCCACACTTCCTTTCTCTCCCCCCCCCCCCCTTTGTATAACCTTTGACAACAATAGACACCAATCCCTAAAGACTGGAATATTTAATCGGTGCAAGACATATATGAGGGTTAGCACTATTTTCTTGCAAAGTATTTAGTAATAAGATCGTTCTCCTAGTCTCTCTCTCCTGTTTCTCTCTCTCTCTCTCTCTCTCTCTCTCTCTCTCTCTCTCTCTCCTCTCTCTCTCTCTCTCCTCCTGCTTCTCTCTCTCTCTCTCTCTCTCTCTCTCTCCTCTCTCTCTCTCTCTCCTCTCTCTCTCTCTCTCTCCTCTCCCTCTCTCTCTCTTCCCCTCTGTCCTTTATGATATTTGGTGGGGTTTATGCTGAAATCCTTGATATTATTTTCCTCCCAGTGGATAGATTCTGGTTTGTACATGTGCTTTTACTAAGATTGTAATAGGATAATGACAGTCATTTTAACAGAACATAGCTGCAAGTGTGATATGTTGTGTGCAGTGTCCCAAAGTGTTTCTTTTCCCCTTCTATTTCCCCCGCCCCCCCCCCTCCCCCCCCCCCTTCCCCCCCTCTTTTGTTGTTTTAATTGCAGTTGCGATGCGTGGTTTCTGTTTCAGCTCTGAAGAAGCTTCGGCGAAAATTTAGAATAAATCCTGAAGCCAAGGTTACCTGGATTCCGAGTCTTTTATTTTGTTGTTCTTATCAAGTCTTAGGACTTTCAACTTGGCTCCTTGGCCACGAGTGCTGGTGCGGCAGTGGGAGAGTTTTTCCTTGTGTGTGTGTGTGTATATATATATATATATATAAGAGAAGTCACTCACTCACCTTCAAATCCAAGGAATTAGAATTGCAGAATGTAAACACTTTTATTAACTTTCAGGGGAAACAAAACAAATCAGGGAAAGAATTAATCCAGAAAGGTGGAAAGCATGTAGGGGCAGAGGGTGGAAAGCATGTAGGGGCAGAGGGTGGAAAGCATCTAGGGGCAGAGGGTGGAAAGCATGTAGGGGCAGAGGGTGGAAAGCATGTAGGGGCAGAGGGTGGAAAGCATGTAGGGGCAGAGAGGTGGAAAGCATGTAGGGGCAGAAAGGTGGAAAGCATGTAGGGGCAGAGAAGGAGAGGAGAAAAAAACGTTGTGTTACAGATATCTTGTCTGACCTTGGGAAAATCATGACCTATCACACCTCCAACCCCAGATTCGTGCTGCAATAGACTGACGATGATGATACTGTGCTAATTTTGGAACTACCCGCCGTAAATTCCCAGAGACTGACGAGGATAACACTGCAGGAGCTTTGGAAGATCTATCCAAGCATGTCGCAATGGCCTGTGAGATCTGGGAGAACATCATCCCTCCCAATGATGATGGATTAGATGGTGAGGCTGTTATTACCAGGATGCAGGCAAGGAGCAAAAAAATTCTTTCCAAAGTCCATTCCTGACGTCTTGCCCAAATTCAACCGAGCAAATGCCATCATGAGCCACATGATCCAAGTCGGGCTACTCGATGATGCTGCTGCGATCGCCACAAGGGCAAAGTGTATGGGCTCTGTTAGGGAGGATCTGCCCGAAAGATGCGAGATGTACAATCTACGTCACTTTAGCCCCAGTTATAAAAGGTCTTTCTCAGAATTACCAGAGGGCGTTGTACAATGAATTCTGCATAATATCTTTATCTTCAACAGGGCGGGTTCACATAAACTAAAGAGAAGCCCTAGACACACCCGTCACCCCACTCGCCCCCAAACAAGCCCACAACAGTTTTGGTTTTAAACGTCACTCTAGCCACTGATTAGACTTGATTTTTGTACAGTGTTAGTACATGTATATACACACACGACATGCTGACTAATATGTATATGTGTGAGTTTTTTGTGGGAGTCTGCACTACTTGGTATATGAAATGTTCTGCCCCCACTGCGTTACTGTTGGTGGTGTTAACGTGTGCTTGCTGCAAAGTATTTCATGTTTTTCAAGTGCTGAGGACCAGTCATTGCAACACCAAGCTGCTCTGTAAGTTGCTGAAATGGTGCTCGGTTACTTATCCCTGGAATTTATTAGTTTATTGTAATTCAGTCCCTTGCAGATTCGTTCCAAGAACTGGCCCTCAGCACTTGTGTCTAAAGAGACTATCTTTTTATATTTTCTACTTTTCACAAGAAAACAAAGCTTGTTTTGCTGTTTCATGATTTTCTTTTTCTTCTTAGGTGGCACCTTTGGTTAATTTTTTGAAAAGTCAAACACACTATGTTTCACACGCACCTTTGAGTGGAACATCATTTGATTAAAACTGAAAACGGCCAGAGATAATAGTTAGTCAGTTTCCCCTTGGCAATTCTGCGGAGAACAATAGTTTGAATAGGTTCATTGAGAAGCTTTAATATGTTCCCTTTCACTCCCATTGGAGCATTAGTCTACCCTTGAGACTATAAGTTGCTGAAGGCTCATTTAGAGCATTTATTATTCCAATTCACCACTCAAGCCATAGTTTAGCTAAATTATCTACCATGCAGATATGATTTATCTCCTATTTTCAATTTAGACATAAGAGCAAGCATTTTTATATTTAATATATATATATAATATATAATATATATATATTATATATATAATAATATAATATTTATAATATCACGAGTCAAGCATATAGAATCTGGGGTCTTGTTTTGATATATGCATTTCTTTACACAACATGCCATTATACAAAATAATTATATATAGTTTATCTATAATTCTAATTTTCTTCTCTATCTATACCCACACAGAGTCACACAGCCATGAACAGTGCACGCCCGCATTAAATGTGTATAGATTATTGTACATTTCTTTAAACCCAAATTGAAGAATAGTCCCAAAATATTGATTTATTATGTTGACATACGTATATCATTTGAGGCTGAAACATCTATAGTCACGACAATTCACACTAATCTAAGACTTCACAAAATACATTCACACAAATACACAGCACCCGATAATGGGTAGTTTCTGCACTGTTGTTATGTTACACTTAATCCTTGAATTATAGAAATAAATATAAGAATAACAGCCTCTTCCCAAATGAGCATGTGATTTATTACAGTTGACAAAATCACATACCCATAATGCATTTGAAGCTAAATATCATTGAAAATAAAAATCAGTTTGAACAATTTCACGCATTCAAACTGAAGACTTCACAAGAATAGATTGTCAGAAGAAATTACACAGCACCGCGATTTGAATGTGGGAGGGGGAGGGGATTTCTGCACTGTTTCTTACTGTTTCACACTGTAATGCCACTGGAGTAGGAACTGGTATAGAAATAAATACTCAAAGAATAGATTTTAAAATACACGCACTCTTCCACACGGAGAGCAATTCTTTTTTGTGCTTGTTACAGCTTGACAAGAAATCGCAACACCAAAAATGATTAGTATCTCAGTAGGGTCTTGAAAAAAAATATCATTTTTGACTTTTCTCCGTCATTGCAGCGAAAGTCATACAAGTGTGTTATTATGTCTTAGTGTATACACACACTTGTCTGCAGAGTAATACTTACTTAGAAGGGAAGGAAAATGGCCCCTGGTCTCTTACCGTTCACCGAGGAGAGGCGAGAGGAAAGCGGTAGAAGCGGCAGTATTTTGACAGAACAGCGCACTGCAGCACATAGCTGACACCTGCCTCGCACTAATCTTCTACAAGCTTTCCTCCCTACTCGTAATGTGATACATGCCATCTGGCTGGTAGCGTGTCGGAAATAGGGTGTCACTGGATCGTTGGGTTCTTGACTGACTACGATACCAAACATGAATGGGTATTCTTTCATACGCATTACTGGCAAGGAGCACAAAGAGTTGCCGACAAAAAACAAAAAAAAATTGAAACAGACTGATGAACACATACAAAGTGAAATGAAAATTCAACTCAGCGGAGAGCATGCATCTTAAATTAAATCACGCTCAAACTCACACGTATTGGACATGCATATCTTCTTTACAACCGACAGAGAATTATTCACGGTACACTTACCTGACAGCTGGTAGAGGCCCCAACAACAGTCACTGTTGGCACTGGTCAGCTTCACTGGGAACACGGCGGCAGTTTCCCTACCACGGCCGAGGCATGTTTTGTTTGTTTATTTGTGTGCTGTAGGCCTACATGTTTGTGAAGCATGCCGCCGATACTATATCTATCACAGCCACACCAGCTTTAAGTAGAGCAAGATTTTAGCATGCTACACATGCAGATGTCAGTCATAAACAATGAAATGCTTCCCACCGGACCTTGTACTTCCTCCATTCGAGTCACTGAATCTAACACATTTGAAACTGATGTCAGATATATCAACACACGCCAATGCAAACTGTTCTCGCACTTTCATTTTCATGAAATCGTCTACTCAATGATTGGGTCACACCATTTTGTAATATCGGTATGACAGAGAGAGAGAGAAGAGAGAGAGAGAGAGAGAGAGAGAGAGAGAGAGAGAGAGAGAGAGAGAGAGAGAGTAAAAAAGCAACAACAAACACTGGTAGAATGCATGACGCACAGAAAGTAGAAAAACACACGCAAAAAGATCTGTCTCAGCACCACGGTTCCCACACTATGACTGGCACTCTTCACTGCTGCACTGGCTACCACTGACCGGCCAACTGATGAGAACGCACAATTGTCACTGTATAAAACTGAGCGATGAACGCAAACACGGAAAGTACAAGTTATATAAAACGTGCAATGAAGAACACTCACACAAATCACACAGAGAGTAAATCATATCCACAGGTTATACTGTGTAGCACAAAAAGCATCATCAACAGCAGAGTAAACATCAGCACAAGAATGACGCATTTTTCGCAGTCTGCAGTGCCAGAGCGCTGTTCCCACGCTACACGCTTCTGCAACACAGCGTTGAAGGTCACAGCGTGGGGTCAGCAGCAGTGCATGCAGGCAGTACACTAAAGATGGCGATTTTCATCCACGCTGGATGGCTGTGTACAATCAAGAGTTCTAAATTATTAGCAGGACACATAGGTCACTCATACACAGTTAATGGAATGGCAGTTATAATGTCTGATATAGAATGATCACATTCTGTGGAATAACAGAAAAGGATGATTGTTGCCACACTGGACGAAAAAAAAAATCCCTCTAATTCTCACATTCGTGAACCAACAGAAAAGGATGACAGCTGCCACAGTTGACGGAAAAAATACCTCAGATGTAACTCTCTTGGACAGAACAGATAAGACTAATGATTGCCGTAGCTGGACGCTAAAAAAAAGTCTGAAGCATGAAGAGTGACGAGGAAGATGTCAAAAGGATATTAATTCTGTTTTTCATGACACAGCAGTTCACAAGATCACGCAACGGCATTCAGGTGCATGTACGTGTGGCAGTTCTGTCAAACCTCTCGTTTGATTCCTCTGATAGGTTCCTAAAACCGAGTTCTGGTGTTCTGCGGTGTCCTCACCTCCAAAATACTGACTGTCGCACTTCCGTTTGGAGGTCACAATGGTTGCCAGTGTTGACGGCGCAATTTCATTTCTTCCGCTAACGTCTTCTGTTTTGCTCGATTTCTTTCAGCTTCTTGAATAATTTCATTGCTCGCTTTAGCAACACACCATTGCGACGTGCAGACGCTATGATGAAATGCCTATTGAATCAAAGTCTGACGCCATGACACCATCGTTCCCCTTCACCCACCCTCGTTCCTCTAACATCTCTCCTCCGTCTACAGTCTACTGCCGCTGAACTTGCCTCCTTGTAAGTCGACTGCTCTGATTTGACGTTCACAGGCACTCGCATACAGCATATCTGAACATGATTTTATTACTTACGAATTACAGGGGTGACGTTTACCATACAACAAACAAAAAGTGAAAAGTAGCCATTTAGTATCAATCAGACTGATTGCCCCTTGCATACGCTCTATAATTTCAATGGGAAAAAATCACACTTTTTAAATAAATCAATGTGAACTTCATTCCAGACAAATTTTTCAATCGATACAGCGCCTGTTAATGCTCCATTTACACGACGTGCAACTAGCGTGCAACTAATCGGCTGCACTACCATGCAACCTATTCACCACCCCAGACGACTCCAGGCAATCCGTTGTTTGAGGTTGTCTGGAGTTTTCACTTTTTCGGAAAAATCCCATTTTTAGTTGTACGAGTAGTTGCACTGCCGAAAATAATATTGTGCTAGACCGATAATGTTTTCGTAGTTGCATCAGTTGCACGGCCCCAAACGGTTGTGGAGTTGGAACACTTTTTACACGAGTTGCATGCAGTTGAGTGGGTTGTAGGCAGGAAGTAGTTTCGCGCCACGCGTGCCTCCGTGACACGAAGGGTCACACGCACGCAGTTCGGTTGCACCTCCTGTGTACAACTGCGCGCGACTTCACACAACCGATTGCCTGGGGTTGTCTGGCGTTGCATAGTGCCGTGTGCAACTACTTTGGTTGTCGTGCGAATGCTATGTCAGCTGGCGGTTTGAGTGATATTTTTCATTCTTTCGATCAGGATCCATGGTGAAGAATCAAGATGGAATGAAGAGGCTCCCTCAAACAGAGTGCTTTCATACCTTCAGGAGTCTCAACACCCCAGTTGCCGCAGATTGCACGGTTCTTACAATACCACACGACACCCCATGGGATACCTGGAGACCCCCAGGAAACCCCAGGACACCCCTGGATACCCCCACCTCAAATGGAGAAAGGCACACCAACAGACGGTTGCGGACTTCTATGTACAACCTCCGTGCAACATACACGCGACTACACGTATTGCAGCAGCGGTTGCATGTATATGTTAACCAAACTACAACCAAACACTCAGCCAGTGGCTGACACACGCAGCGCGAGCCTCAAGAAACGGCAGGAACAGGGGAGGAGCCTAACGGTTTGCACGTTTCCTTTTACACAATGCAACTCCACACAACTTTGCGTTTGGTTTTACACTGAAGTTAGACTGGTGGCTCTAACTACCGTTGTAACTTCGTTCTAACTTGAAGAAGTTACAAGCCAAGTTGCAGGGTGCATGTGGGGGGTCTTGTGGCTGTGCATCTCCACCAGCCTGTTGAAACTCGGTCTTGTAACTCCCTTTCAAAGTATAAAACCCCCTTGTTTCAGGGGGTTCCTTCAGTCCACCTTGACCTGTCATCATGAACGTTGCTGTACCGGTATTCTTGGCTCGATTTCACAGAGACCTGCATCACCACCACAATCATCATGTCGCTGGAGAGGAGGAACGCGTAGGAGACGTCCAGCCGAGAGGCGTCTCTGGGTTCACAACTGCTCACTGAGGACAGAAGGAGGGAGTTGGGCCACTACATACACCCTGCTGGACCTCACCATGGCCAACTTTGATGAGAGGATGTTCAGGAACTACACCAGACTGACCCCAGGAGTGTTCCTCGAGTCCTAGACCTGATTCGTCCCGCCATCAGCAAGGAAGACACTCGAATGCGACAGCCATTGAACCTGGCCTCAAGCTGGCTGTGACACTGAGGTACCTGGCCACTGGGGACAACTACAGGTCCTTGTGCTACGCCTTCAGGATTGGGGTGTCTACCATCACACCTTCCTACCTGCGTGTGCAGGGCCATCACAGAGACCTTCAATGCTGAAGTGTTCCCGGAGGAGTGAACTGAAGACCGCTGGAAGACCATCGCTGACAAGTTCTACACCCGCTGGAACATGCCCCACACCATGGGGGCATTGGACGGGAAGCATGTTTGCGATCAAGAAGCCAAGCAACAGTGGGAGTCTGTATCACAACTACAAGGGCTATTTTTCAATCCCCATGCTTGCCCTGGTGGATGCGGACTACAAGTTCCAGTGGGTGGAGTTTGGGGGACTAGGCCACATGTCCGATGCCCAAATCTTCCTGAAACCGACCTGCGACAGGACCTGAGGACGGCAGCATCAACCGGCCAGCTCCATGCCTTCTCACTGACGACCCTGAGGACACTACAGATGTGCCCTACTACATCATCAGTGATGATGCCTTCGCACTCAAGGACTACTGTATGAAGCCCTATTCCAGGCACAGCATGTCACCCAAGGAGCTCATCATTCAACTACAGGCTGTCACGAGCAAGAAGGGTTTGTGGAAAACGCCTTTGGTCTGCTGGCACAACGTTTCCGAGTGATGCTCAGCACCTGCAAGCTGATACCTGAAAACGCCAGAACAGTCATGAAGTGTTGCACCACACTCCACAACCTGCTGCTGGACCGTGTTCCCCCACCTAAAAATGCAGTGGACAGGGAGGATGCCCACATGAATTTGCTGCCTGGTGCCTGGAGAGAACACGTCATCTGGCCTGAGCAACCGCAGCCACGAGCAGGACGAGCCAACACCGATGGGAAGAAAGTCAGGGAAACGCTAGCTGACTTCTTCAGGAGTCCTGCAGGGATTGTCCCATGGCAGTGGGACAAGGCCAGTGTCCACCAACCACCCGGTGCTGCCAACCCCAACCGCAACCCTGCTGCTGCTGCTGCTTCCCCCCAAGCTGATCTGCACCCCTGTCACCAGCTCCCTCCTCTCCACAGTGATATGGCCATGAGTACCACTACATATCATTGGCCCTTTTCAGGGCCAACCAAATTTGAAAATGACAGATGATACAGTGAAGAGAGACACGCAGACAGACATAAACATACACCGAGAAAGATGGGGATACAGACACAAACGGATGTACACACAGAAGGGGTTAGACAGACAGACACACACACACACATACACACAGAAAGACAGCGTTGTGGTTACACTTTTTTTCAAAAATATTTTTCTTTCCATTCTTCTGCTTTATTCATTTTTTTTTATTTCCAGCTCAAAGCATAACACAAACAGACAACCAAACATGAAGTGTGGATGTTTTTAGGATTGACATTCCGGGTCTGGGGATGAGACCATGTTAGGCCGTGTGCATGTGGGGGGGGGGGGGGGGGGTAAGACAATGCAAGCAAGCTAAGTCTCTTTGGAACAATTGTGGCCCATTAAAGTGCTGATGCACCCAGCATGCATCTACAGGTCCAAAAAGTCCAGCCCACATCCGGTGCTATCAGCGGGAAAAAGGAGGAAGTTGCGGGCTGCCTTGCGACCTTACTCGGTGTGGCGGACTTCCGGGGGGACGACCGACGGGGTTGTGCTGCAGTCATCAACTGACTGTCCAGATCCCCTGTCAGGAACGCCTCCAGACTGTCAGCTGGTGCTGGCCTCGTCGATGGCCCTGCTGGTCCATGCTGGAGGAGGCTGTCGAGTAGGCCATACGTCCACCTCTGGATCCACCAGCAGCGGTTGGAACCACGTTGCAGGCGAGGGGTCTGCACGGACGTTGGTGGGAATGGGGTCAGGCTTCCAGCCATTCCTCCTCACATGTTTTCACCACCACATTCCACACCTCATCCTGCAGGTCCATCGTCTGGGCTGGGGTGAAGTGGTCAACCCACCAGTGCAGAGTGGTCCAGAACTGCAACTCCGGTTTGGCCAAGTGCTTCATCATGGAGTCAAGCTGGAGCACAAGTTGCCGCAACAGGTCGCGGCTGCTGAGTCCCCACTGGCCTACGTTGTTGAGGGCCCACACGGCGGCCTCTGGAAGCGGAGACTGGAGTGCAGGCTGAGGGGCCTGCAGCGTGGATGCCAGCATGTCCAGGCACCATCCAACTTGGAGCAGCTGGTCAGGATCGAATTCATCCTCAGACTCAATGAGCACATCGGGTTCAGCAGTTGTCTTCCCTTCCTGGGGCCCAGGGTGTCAGATGCAATCTGACTGATGTAGGGCACCAGAACTGCATGTGCGTCCACACTTACTCCTGGGCCCGAGGAAGAAGAACATCTGCTGATCCACTCTTTGTCTTGGCCTTTTTCGCCCGTCCCAGCATGGCCCGCATGCAACGGTACCAACTCATGATGACTGCGACGGACACTCCCAACTGGTCAGCGAACTCCTTCCATTCCCGGTTCTGCTTGGCTGAATCTTTATAATCGGAGTGACTCCGATTATAAAGGTATGGCCTCTCCCGCAAAAAATCGATGACGTCCTGCTTCTGGTCCTCAGTCAGCTGTCCCTCCACTGCTTTCTTGCCTCTCTTGCCCTTCCCCTTGCCTTTGCCCTTGCCAGCATCAGCGGTAGTCTCAGAGGCAGAGGGCTCCTGCAGTTGCTCTTCCAGCTCACGTGCAGCCAGGGACAGGTCGGAAGCAGCAACATCCGAGTCAGGAGACGACATGGCGCTGAAAAAATCAGAGTCAAGTGTGTCGTGGATTCGTGTAGACGCAGCAAGTTGAATGACAACAATGACAAAGTCAGCCAGCTTAAATGCATTCACACTGGAACTGATCAAGTTACAACACGCATCGATGTAACTCACTATACCACGCAAAGAAGTTGCAATCACTTGCAGTCGGTTAGATCTGTCCCCCCCCCCCCCCCCCCCCCCCCCCCCCCATCCTCCCGACAATTTGCAGCGTGCGTGCAAGGCATGCTATTTTGTTGTGACGTCGGAGTTTTGGCTCCGCCTCTATTTCCTGCTCTGACTCATTGGAACCGACGGGACCAGTGTGAATGCCTTTGTAACCGTATTTGGTCACATCGGGCGATGTAACCTTGAAAATATTTTATCTTCCGAGTCATATTACGTTTCACACTAGGCTGTAACCACGGTCTAACCAAATGGTTTAATCGCTCTGTAACTGACTGGAACCACGCAATTTTGGTTGCAGTGGGTTCCCATCGGTTAGACGATTTTTCGGGAAGACCCGATTTGTGGTTCGATAGGTGGTGGTTACATGGCCCCCAAAAATATGACCGGAAGAATAAAATATTTTCAAGGTTACATCGCCCGATGTGACCAAATACGGTTACAAAGGCATTCACACTGGTCCCCGTCGGTTCCAATGAGTTAGAGCAGGAAATAGAACCAAACCAAACCAAACCCAGCCAGCGAGCGAGAACTGCTAAAACAAGGGCGAGAAAAGGGCGGTTAGACGCTTTCCATTCACACACGCTGTGTCAAAAATATACAGTTTGTCTCATCGCAGTTAGATCCCTCAATGTAACCACTTGGTTAGACCGTGGTTACAGCCTAGTGTGAACGTACCACAAATTGGGTCTTCCCGAAAAATCGTCTAACCGATGGGAACCCACTGCAACCAAAATTGCGTGGTTCCAGTCATTACAGAGCGATCTAACCATTTGGTTAGACCGTGGTACAGCCTAGTGTGAACGTCGCATAATGACATGAAAAAGTGAGATTCAGTTCTACAGGCGTATGATCAGACGCGATTTTCTCTGATGCGCGCATCTCACGCCTATCAGAGAACACAATCAAAACATGTCAAAGGACATCAAAAAAATAGTCGTCAACGCTGCTACCATTATCACATATGTTTGTGTACCGACCTTGAAGGTTGCCCTTACACACACGTTTAAAATGCAGTTTTAGAGCAGTACACAGATTGAGGAGTAGTTTTCCGTTGTTTATTTAGCACAGTATCTTCAGAGTTCGCAACATGAATTGGTCCACTTTTATGCTGATCATCATTCACAGATATATCTTCTTCAAAATCACAAGAAAAGTTTGAAACTCTGCTATTTAAGTCACCGCCGACAATCACGTACATATTATCTTTAAATAAAAGTAAGCAATCACACAAAAATTCTTTAAGCAAAGAAACTCCATTCTCCTTATCAAAATGAGAGTAATATGGAGAGCCCTCTGGAGGTATATGTGAGCACACATACGCGACATGTTTCATTGTGCCAAGTAAGGATGTATTAGTCATAAATCCATAAAACAAATGAGATGCAACACCCACTGCTTTAACACAGGGCCAAATATTATATTTCACAAGGCACACCAGTCCACCGGAACGCCTTCCACGTGCCGTGAACTTTAAAGCGAGTTTAAAGTAAACACTGTATCCAGCAAACGTAGGCGATTGAAAAAAACATCAACAAATGTTTCAACAAAACATACAAAATCAAAACTACAAACGTGTGGGGAAAAAAAATCGTTATTATTCATTTTCGAAAGTAATTCACTTTTATTCCAGTGAAGAAATAAAAAAGATTTCAGTTTATTATAAATGTCAACGTGACACGAATCGTAATTTCCAGTAGAATGGACCTTTCCAGAAAGCACACCAACGTTTGTGTAGTTCACATTTTCTAAACTGCCACGGGGATGACCGAGTTCTTATCAGAATCAAATCACATGCCATTTCCAGTTTCACGTGCTGTTGAGGTTGAACACGGGGTGGACACAGCAGGTGTCGATTCTGTATGGGTTCCTTTCCCTAGTGCGGACACATTTATTATTATTTACATTGAAGGACTGGCCAGGTTCCTACCTCAGTTCAACCAGTCTGTATGGGTTCCTTTCCCTAGTGCGGATCACATTACGATATACATTGAAGGACTGGCCAAGTTCCTACCACAGTTCAACCAGTCTGTATGGGTTCCTTTCCTCAGTGAGGACACATTTCTATTCGAACTAAAGGACCAGCTAAGTTCCTACCTGAGTTCAACCAGTCTGTGGTCAGCCCCTTCAGTGTAATGCTTGCCGTCGAAGTGGAGGTAGTTGAAGATCATCGTCGCGCGCTTGCCGTCACCCCTAGCTTTGTTAAGATGGGGGGGGGGGGGGGGGGGGTCAATTTTGTTTCTTACATCACGCACTTTAGTGGAGAAGTCCTCACCTATAAAAACGTTGCTGCCTTGTAGTTTGCGCTTTGACTTTAAGATCTCCACCTTTCGTTTGTAGAACACACATCTTGTGATCACAGGGGAGCCCCCGCCTATTGTTTAGTCGATGAACCATATCAAATTCGATATCCTGAGACAACTCCAGTTTATTTGTGACAAGGTCTTTCAACATATTTTCACAATCTGCAGGGGTCTCACTTTCCTCCCCAGGTAATCATAAAAGATCAGATTGTTTCTCTTGGATCTCCCCTCGAGATGATCAGTTTTGTTTTCCAAGCCCTCAATCTTCTTTGTCAGGTCCAGGTTTTGCTGCTGCAGACTGCCAACTTGCTCCCGGAGATTCCTCAGCTCCCTCAGAGAGAGAGAGAGAGAGAGAGAGAGAGAGAGAGAGAGAGAGAGAGAGAGAGAGAGAGAGAGAGAGAGAGAGAGAGAGAGAGAGAGAGAGAGAAACAAAATCTATAATACGTGCAAGTGTACATAGGCACGTAAGAACGGGTTAATGCATAAAAATGTGAAGGTTTATGATTTTGAGATTAATTATTGGTATCGATGGTTTAGTGCGTTAACAGTAGACTGGTCAGGTAACTGCTTTTTGAAAGTTGTTGTTCAGTGAATTCGTCTGATGGACTCTGGTAGGGAGTTACACAAAGTGGAGCCTGAGCTTGATTTCAATAGGTCAGTTTGGGGGCGTGGGAGTTACACAAAATGGAGCCTGAGCTTGGTTTCAATAGGTCAGTTTGGGGGCGTGGGATATGTTTTCATTCTTTAAGTTTCTCGACAAATTCTAGAGAATCAGCTCATTAAAGCTAATGGAGCTTTCCCGGTCACAACCTTGTGCATCATTTTCCTTTTGTTGTATTTGAAGTCTCTGACTTAATGGAAGAATATGAAGATTCTTATAGTATGTGTTTCCAAGGCTAGTTTCCTTCAGAAGTATTAATTTGAGCGCTCTTTTGTGTAGGCTCAACAATGGCTTCAGTGTGTTCGTACTTGCAGAATCCCATAAACTCGATCCATAATCGACAGAAGACTGGATCACAGCTTTGGAAAGGAGTTTACGTGAATGAAAGACAAAAAGTGTTCGATTTGGGCAAGTTGGTAGACTTTCTTTTGCTTGATAAAGTAATGCGGGGATTTCAGCATTGTAATCAGTTATTGTTGAGACTGACAGAAGAGTGTGAGAGGAGGAGGGGGTTGAGTGGTGAGGGTAGAGTCTGGAAATTACACTACTAACTTTAATTGCGGTTTGTAAGACAAAGAAAGAGAGTGAAGGAGAGGGAGGAAGGGGAAAAGGGAGTGAGGTTATAGAGGATGGTGTGGCTGGCAAGTGTCACGTTACACGCACGCACGCACGCGCATGCACGCACGCACGCACGCATGCACGCACGCACGCGCGCACGCACGCACGCACGCACGCACGCACGCACGCACGCACACACACGCACACACACACACACACACACACACACACACACACACACACACACACACACACACACACACACACTCGTCTAAAAACACACCATGTGAAAAGACGTAAAACTAAACGCACGCGCACACACACACACACACACACACACACACACACACACACACACACACACACACACACACACATACACACTTGCTCCACTTGCTCATACCAGTTAGAAGAAGTGCAAGGTAGGGAGCGAGTGAGGAAGAAAGGGACGCAGAAACTTATACAGTGACAATTTATTAGTATGAACTGTTTACAGTGTACGTATCATGCCCTGTTAAATGTTGTTGTGTGATAACATTAACGGATAGTGTGTTAAGTGTTTTTATGAGTATCATGCAAGGGGATATCTCCTGTATTTGTGAAATTGTCTGCACATGTTCTCTCTTTGTGCATATGTAAACTCCCAAATTATCTGGATGAAATTCAAAAATAAAACTGTAACTGAAATAAACAATAGCATGTTCTGTTCGCATATCTTGAATAGACAATTTCAAAAAAATGGACAGAAAGAGAAAAAAAAAGCATACTGGTTACAGTTAAGATTACTGTATCGTAGACTATATTTTCACATTGTATGTGCTGTTGAAAAATACTCATTGCTCGGCACCAAAATTCATGTTGCCTTTGTGGATTGTAAGAAGGCGTGTGAATCTGTCAATTGTAACATCTTTATACAAAAGTGGTTTAAATGGCTAGCTGTAATGGCGCTTTGCGAAGTGTTTATGACCTGGTTATAGCTTGTGTTAGAGATACAAATACATACACATAACTTTTCGACTGCCCACCCGGCGTAAAACAAAGATGTCTTAGAATGAGTCACGTTGGAAGAAAACAGTGTCCAGGAAATCCTTAAGTCATTGCTAAAGCCAAATTGTTTGTGTCTCTTTTGGAAAATGTTTAATACTGACAATCAATGCTTACATATGCTGCTGAAGTAAGGTGTCTTTTGAATACTTAGTAAATGGAGAAAATACATTGATTTGCTCTAATTTTGTATGTTTCCATTCATACAAAAAAGTTTCATATGTCAAGATCAGATAATGCCCTGTATTTACAAAAACACACATTAAATGCATACCATGGTGGTTGATAATTTTGACGCTTCCTCGTACCACGCTTTGTAGACAGGGATACAACATGATGGTGGGGCAGATGGAGCATGACTGAAAACAACTGGCATACTGTGTAAACATTTCTGTGATCAGAAAATGGATGTTAGACTGTGTGGTTCTTCCTGTATGTATAGCATGAACTGAGTTATGTGTCAGAATTTCTGGATAGATAAATTGTATGTTACAAACAAAGGACTTGCATTCTAACATGGATCATAAGGGAAAAAATACAAATGGTTTTACAATTTTGTTTTCGGGCGGAGAAATACATCACGGAAGTTAAAACAACACAAATGGCATAGAACACATTTTACAACGTTCAGCTTGAAACCTTCGGCTTTAATGCAAGTAAGATTGTTTTGTCCCAGGACATCCATAGACGCGCCTTATCCAAAACGTGGACACGCTGTTGATGATGAAAACCATTTCATATTTCAATGTGAAGCCTTTGTAGATATGAGAAGAAAGCATTCGCTTTTTAAAGTAGATATTGCTAAAAGTGAAGGTATCTCTGGTAAGATGCCACTAGAAGATGTACTTATCATTCAGTCTGCTGCAAAATTAATCACAAAGGCATGGAATTTTGGAAAGGAAGATTAAGTTCTACAACATAATTATTTTTGGACGGTCGAACTCTCCTAAAATATTTTGTACTTTCTTCTCCAGATTTAAGAGTACACATTCAGAATGTACTATTTAGTGTTATTCTGCATTTGTCTGCAAGGTATGATGTCTATCTCAGGTATGTATGCATGAGTACTGTTATATACAAATATGCCATCTTATTTATTTATTTATTTGTTTATTTACCTGTCTGTAAGTATTTACTTATTTATTCATTTACCTTGTTTATTTGATCTCTATTTGTATTCTCTTTGACACTGTTGTCAATCCCTGTCACCTTATCACAAGACCTTTGGCAATGACTGTACAATTTCAAATTCTC
This sequence comes from Conus ventricosus, assembly GCA_018398815.1. Taxonomy (NCBI): domain Eukaryota; kingdom Metazoa; phylum Mollusca; class Gastropoda; order Neogastropoda; family Conidae; genus Conus; species Conus ventricosus. Next base: position 47,502,039 of record CM031626.1, read on the forward strand.
TCTATCTCCTCCCTCCCCCCCCCCCCCTCTCTCTCTCTCTCTCTATTTCTCTCTCTCTCTCTCTCTCTCTCTCTCTCTCTCTCTCTCTCTCTCTCTCTCTCTCTCTCTGTTCTCCCACTCCCCTAGAGGGAAATAGACCAGACCGACAGACCAATGGATCGTTGGAAAAGCTGGTAAATGTATAAACTGATTCACTCACCGACAAATATACATGACAAAGAAATCGGCAGAGCAGAAGAGAGCACAAAGAGTCGGAGCAAGAGGGATAACTCAAAGAAAGGGTCGTAACTGATAGCAACACCTGCATTTAAGGGAATCGGAAATTTGGAAATCTTCTCTGATAATCTAGTGCATAAACTAGTGCATAAAGAAGTAGACAAACACAATCAGGCTGACTTTTAAGTAAAATTGTACTGATATGATTGTAGAAACCTATTGCTGATAGCTTGTATTTACACATCAATAAACCAGTTGAAAATTTTCCCATTTCAGACCAACATGCACCTGCTGATCTTCCTTGCGGCATGTGTCCTATTCACAACAACAATATGTGAGTAAAAACCCCAGCATATTGTGTGTGTGTGTGTGTGTGTGTGTGTGAGAGAGAGCTTGTGCATGTGTGTGTGTCTGCTCTCTCTCTCTCTCTCTCTCTCTTTCTCTCTCTCTCTCTCTCTCTCTCTCTCTCGGGGCACGTGCAAGATGGCGGAGTGACAACAGGCCCTGTAATGTGCTCTGTTTGAATTGTAGTAGTTCAATGTCTTCAGTGACTCTGCTCCGTTATTTGTTTTAAAAGCAAACTGTTAAAGTGTCAGTGAAGCTAAAGTTCTATCAACATGTGTGATTACAGACGTGGAGGGGCAGAATTGGACATTTTCATTCGGTCGTTACATGGAGAGCAGCAAATCTGCTGAAAGGCAGAAAGGTGAGCGGTGAAGCGTGCAGTGGCAGGAGTGTGTCAGTCGGAGATGTCATGTTGACATTTTGCTATTGTAGTCTGGTGATTGCACTTGCAGCTAGCTTAGAACGGAACCTCAGAGGAACCTTTACATCTCAAACTTTGTGGTCATACGAAGAAAAAGGTTTGGCTGGAACTGTGTTGTGGGGAAGAAATGTGCTAGAGTTCGGTGACCATGGCGGTGGCAGTGTCGTCCGTGCGTTCTGCACGTGACAGCGCTTGTTGCCATGATGTGCGCGCTACACACTGCGTACTCCGTATTGGCGTCTACGACTCAGCGGTGACGTGGAAGAAAATCCTGGACCGTTGAATGAAGACCCCAAGTCACAAGGGAAGGAGATGGGAGCAACGGCAGCAGCAGTTGACGCGGACGACATCGTCACGAAGATTATGCAGTCACTCCAACAACATCTGAACGATCAAACCAATATGATCAGAACCGATCTGAATGACATCAAATCTGAACTTGCATGTATAAAGACCAGTGTGTAGAAATCAATCAAAGGTGTGACAGACTTGAAAGAGATCAGAAAGACATTGCAGGAACAGTGACTCTGTTATCGTCAGATTTGTCAGGTCTACATGAAGAAATGACAGACAGAAAAGAGGAAACCAGGAAACTGACCAAGGCTGAGAGTGAATTGAAAGAGCACATTACACACATGAAAACAGAAATGGACATACTAGAGCAACACTCAAGAAGAGATAATCTTCGATTGTTCGGGATTCCCCACAGAGGCGAACGTGAAGATTTTGACATGTGTGCTGAGGCTGTGATCGACGCTCTGAACAGTGTGGATGGACCAAAGGAGTGGAGCCTTGATGACGTCGTCAGAGCTCATCGGGTGGGGCAGGCCAGAGAAGGACAGCCCAGACCCATGATCGTCCGCTTCAGTCGTTGGAGGGACAAGATGTCTCTCCTTACGGACAAGGAGGTACGGGATCAGCTGAGGCAAAACGGTGTCGTGTGGCCAACGATCTGACCAGAGCCCAGGCCCACATGGTGGCCGAGGCAAGACGAGACGGGAAGAAAGCCTACTTCAAAAGAGGGAGGATGGTGATCGGTCCTGCTCTCCCGATCCACGCACGTATGCAGAAGTGGCAGCATCAGTCAACAGCAGAGGGGACCGCAACAGCACGCGTGTACCAGTGAACACAGGCGATACACGGCACGCCAGGGGTCAGGATCTACACAGCGACACAGCGGACCAGTGCACGACTTCCACGTGCAGTATTGACCGCACGCCTTCTTCAGCTCTTGATGTCGACAGGCAGTCAAGTTCTGGGGTGGCTGTTGGGGGTGGGGGGTCTCCTGCCAGCGTGCGGCCCTCACATAATGAACATCACTGCCGTGACCTTGCGCGTGATGGTGGGGGGTCGCATCGTGACGGGGGAAGATTCGCCAGCTGTACAGCGAGGTGTGACGGAGGGGGCCGGTAGTGACCGTGCTTCGCTGAGTGTTGCGGGGATTCCCACGGGGAAACAGGGTGGCGGAGTGAGGGGTGGTGGGGATTCCTCTCATCGTGACGTCACGGGTGCTGCAAGCGGTGTGCGTGGAAGACGAAGAGGGTCGGCCGGCAGACAGACTGAACTCAACGCACACTGGGCAAACCGTGGCCGTGACGCTGACAGACACTTGCGGAGCAGGAATAAATAGGACAGGCTCGACCATCCACATGAATGGACATTCCTCAACTATAATGTTGAAAATCTCTGTACAAAATTGACAGACGTTATGTTTATTATTATGTCATTCTTTTCATTTCATTTGCCTAACAGAAACATTCGTTGACGCTTCCTTTGATTATAAACAGTATTTTTCCTGATTATGTAAGTATTTTGCTCCTGCAAAAAAATTATCTCAGCACGGGAGAAAATCAGGGGGTGTATGTAGTATTAATAAAGAATGCTTTAGAACGGTTTGTGAAAAAAATTGATATTGTTTGTGAAAATACTGTCGTTCTAAAAGTTGATAAAAGTGTTTTCAGCTTAGAAAAGATGTTGTCCTTGTGTCGACCTATGTAGTACCCAGAAGGGGGACCATTGTACGAACGAACAGATTTGAAAGATGGCATATTAATTTTGGAAGAAAGTTTATTGGAACATATACAGGATGAAGATGCATACATGTTAGTGTGGGGAGACTTAAATGCACGGACAGGCTGTGAACAATCGGAGGTGGAAGAAATGGGTTGTGTTTCTGAATTCGGACATAACAGCAACGAAGCTGACGTGAACATGCGTCGTTCTAAGGATAATACTATAAATAATTTCGGGAAATCCCTGTTGGACCTTTGTTTTTTATTTGACCTCATGATTTTGAATGGTTTTTGTGAAAGTGATTCTGAAGGAGACTTTACTTTTGTGTCACCACAAGGATGCAGTGTAATCGATTATTTTCTTGTTTCAGATTGTTTGTTAGAAAAATGCAATATGTGTGTTGGTGATAAGCTATTCTCCTGGCATTTGCCAGTAGAAATGAATGGAAAAACGCTTTGGGCAAAAAGGAATGTATTTCACCTCAGAAGGGTGAAGAACGGATAGTATGGTCCGACGAGTACGTGGAATGTTATAAAAACGAACTTAATAGTGATCATTTCAAAGATTGTTTACAAAACGCTGTTGACTTGTTACTGTTGATTATTAATGCTTGTGTTGATACTTTTTCACGTGCGTTGTGTGGAGCCGCGGCGTGCATGGTCCGAACAGTTGGAAAGAGAAGGAAAGAATGCAATGAATGGTTTGATGATGAGTGTGAAAAAAAGAAAAGGGTAGTCAAGGGCCTTTTAAAAGTTTTCAAAGGTGTAAAAGTGAAGAAAATAAAAAACATCACGGGAAAGGTATGTAAACGAAAGAAGAGAATATGGACAGTTGAAAAGAAAAAAGAAACATGAATTTGAAGAGTCAAAATTACAAACGCTGAAAAATTCAATTAAAGATTCAAGTTTATTTTGGGCAATAATCAGATCAGTTAATAGAATGTCGTTTGTTTATAATAATATAAGTTCGCAACAATGGTATGATCATTTTCTGCAGTCTTTGGGGCTACAGACGACAGAAGCGATGAGAATGATATGGTGATTGAGGATGCTGGAGATTTTGAAGAACCTTTTATTTAATGATCGGATAAGCAGACAGGAGGTAATTGACAGTATAAAAAGTTAAAATCAGGAAAAAGTGCAGGCCCAGATATGATTTTAGGTGAAATGTTGAAACATGCCAACTTAAAGATAATTGATTTCCTGGTCATGTTATTTAACAGACTGTTTAACGATGGCGACTTCCTGCATCTTGGGCCAAGTCTATAGTTATTCCTATTTATAAAAAGGGAGATCCCAATAACCCAGACAATTACCGTGGTGTTGCGCTTACAAGTGTCGTTAGCAAAATCTATACACATATTTTAAATAAAAGACTGACAACATGGGCGGAACGAGAGGAAAAAATCATTGAAGAACAGGCTGGGTTTCGATCAGGTTATAGCACTACAGATCACATTTTACCTTTTCGCACTAATTCAAACGCATTTATTGAAAAACAAAAAATTGTACGTCGCCTTTGTGGACTTTAGAAAGGCTTTTGACTCCGTGAATCGAAACATGTTGTGGATTAATTTACGGAAAGTGGAGTGGATGGCAAGCTGTATATGGCTCTTCGTGGTGTCTATGATTCTGTGTTAGCATGCGTGCGTGATAGGTGTGTTTATTCAGATGTATTTAACTGTCACAAGGAGTGAAGCAAGGTTGTTATTAAGCCCACTTATGTTTTCATTTTTTATTAACGAATTGGCAGTGAAGATAAGTGAAAATGGAAAACATGGTATTCAGATGATCCAGGAGCGACTGAATTTTTTCTTATGCTATTTGCAGATGATGTAATATTGTTGTCTAGCACTGTTGTAGGTCTTCAGAATCAGTTAAATAAGTTAAAGCAAGAGGCAGATCGTCTATTTCTAAAGGTAAACCTTGATAAAACTAACTTAATGGTATTTAGAAAGGGTGGTCATCTCTCCCGTCATGAAAAATGGTTTTATGGCACCAGTGAGGTTAAAGTAACTAATTCCTACAAATACTTAGGCATGTTTTTTACAACAAAGTTGAGTTTACAAACGCAGTAACAGAGACTTGTAGAAAAGGGAAAAAGGGTGTTACAGAGATCTTAAGAGCTTTGCGCAAACTTAACTCAATTGATCCAAGAATATTCTGGAAACTCTTTGATGCCAAAATTGAGCCAGTTCTTACATATGGTGCTGAAAATATGGGGACTCTACAACAACAAAGATTTAGAAAAAGTACATACGTTTGCAATTAAGCGCTTTTTAAATGTCCCTTTACATTCTTCGAATACTGTAATCTATGGCGAAACCGGCAGATACCCAATTGTATAATTAGGTCAAACATTAAATGTAATAAAAATACTGGCTAAAACTGTTGAGGCTTCCTGCTCAAGACTTTGTAAAACAGGCTTATGAAATGTTGCTGAATGAGCATGAACGGGGGAAAGAAAATTGGGTATATTCTGTTAAGAAGATTTTGACAACTCACGGATTTGGGATTGTATGGATGTGCCAGGGAGTAGGTTATGAGGATGGTTTTATTCTGGAATTCAAAGACAGAATGATAGCTTCATATAAACAAAACTGGCATTCTAAAATGGAAACACGGATAAATATAACTGGTTCTATGGCTTTAAAGTATATTCGAAACAGAAAAGTATATTTCAGTAATAACGAACAGATGGCATAAAATTGTCTCTCCAGACTTAGAACAAGGACTCTTGGTCTAAACGCCCACAAAAGATGGTTCTATATTGAGTCATCTACAGCGTCACCATGTCCATTGTGTGGCTTCCTTAGGGAGGATGAGTCGCATTTTTTGTTTCATTGTAAAAAGTTATAGTGCCGTACGTGATAAGTGTGTAATTTTTGAAAAGAATGTTGCCATAAATCAGGACACTTTTGGAGTTTTAAAAATTGAATTATGATGATAATGCAGTGATATCACTTGCTAAATATGTTGCAGAGGCATTGAAAGTACGATCAGAGGCTATCGTCATCTAGAATTAACGACGTTCGAATGAAAAATGAATGCTACAGGAAGTAGTAAAATATTTTTGGGTATGGTATTTACATATTTTCTTTTTTGAATATATCAAACTGGATGGTCGAGATACTGGCCTATTTTGCTTGTATTTCAGGCTTTCAATTGATTGATGTTTATTTTATGCCTGTTACATTCGTTTTTTGATATGATGATTTTGTGTTGCACCCCATGTCACAAAGGCTGTTCAGCTAATGACATTAAACATGTTCAGTGTTCAGTGTTCTCTCTCTCTCTCTCTCTCTCTCTCTCTCTCTCTCTCTCTCTTTCAGCCGACCTTTGTCAGATCGATTGAAAGTACATTATCCAAATTTAATTGTCTTCTTGATTGACAAATTCTTGTTTGGAACAGACAGGGATATTTGGTATGTCTGCTCGTACATCCCTCCCCCCCCCCCCCCCCCCCCCCCCCCCCCCCCCCCCCCCCCCCCCCCCCCCCCGAAGGATCTCCTTTTTATGTCTATTTTGATGTAGATATAGAAAAATCTCTAATTATCCACTAAGTAATACAAGATGTTTATGTTATTCTGAATGGAGATTTAATGGTTAGAACGTCTGAGATCTCTCAGGATTTCTGTGGGTTCAGTTTGTACTCTACATGATAGTCAGTCACTCAGTATTAATCGATGCTCCCAAGATAAAAATCTGAACAATTATGGGAAGTTGTTATTTAAACATGTGCACTGCTTTGAACTTGTGCATCCTAAATGGCTGCTATACATTATATTTCTGACTCTGGAAGTAGTGTGAATGATTATTTCATATTGTCAAACGAACTCTTTGCTCGTCCATGTGATGTTTGTGAATTACAGGTTGTGGAACGAATAGATTCTGATCATTTCCTTGTATCACTTCATGTTCGTTTCCTTTGTGGAAAATTAGGAGACGCTAACCAAAGACGCCATGATGATGTTATATGAAAAAAATTGCCAGGAATGATGAATGCGCTTCTTCGTTCTGTGATACCCACTGTGCTGAAAAAGCGAGTGGAAATTTTGATATTGCCACACGTTTAATAGATAATAATGTTAATCATGCACTTTGAAATGTTTAACGAAGATATATTGGAATATGCTGAATGTGTGAAAAAATGTATACCAGGTCATAATAAAATATCAAAGGACTGGTTTGATAATGAATGTGTTCTTGATAAAAGAAAGACTAGCAAATTATTGAGAATAAGTTGCCGTTTGTTAAAATACACTGACAGAGCTGCGAACGTTATAGCCAGGCGTGAATAGAAATTTTAATAGATAAATTAGTAACATCTATAAAGTCTCAGAATGATTTCTGGGCTGTAATCCACATGTAATTGCAAAAAGGACACAGCTTAGAAATAATATTTCAGCTGAGATGTGGTTTCAACATTTTCAACACTTGTTGGAGTTAAATACTGAGAATAAGCCAAACCAAGAGGGGTCAGAAGGGTTTAAAGATGAGTCTGATAGTTGTACGAACTGTCCCATTAGTGAAGAAGAAGAGTTATTAGCTATTAAAATACTGAAAAACCGTAAAGCAGCGGGCCCTGATGGCATTATTGGTGAACTGTTCAAATATTCTTCTGCCCAAGTTGTGCAGTTTTGTGTGAAATTGTTTGACAAACTGTTTAATAATGGTACGTTTCCAAATAACAGGACCGAATCAAAATTTTGCCCATCTTTGAAAAGGGTGATGCTAATAATCCAAACAATTATACGGGCATCTCCCTTAGTAATGTAGGTAGTAAGCTGTTAGGAATGATAATGAATAATAGGTTGCAAGAATGTATTGAGGAAAAACACATTACTGGTGATCACCAAGCTGCTTTCAAAAAGGTTGTTCGACGGCTGGTCACATGTTTACTTTAATGGCTCTTGTTCAGAAACAGTTTTCCTATAATTCGGGAGCTGGAATAGCTCAGTTGGTAGAGCGCCTGACTCGTAATCTTGGTGATCCTGGGGTTGCGGGTTCGAACCTCCGCCGGGGCGTTTCGGTACATGGGGATTTTTCCCTCGGAGTTAACATTGGTTCTGACTCCATTTTCCATACAGTCCTTCGAATGAGACTATAAACCGAGTGTGAACGCATGCACATCTTGCACACACGTAAAATCCCATCACCAACTTTCGGAAGAGTAGGCCAGTTTGGCCGTTGGTATGGATGACACGTTACACATAGCATGTACCCTGCGTGAGAAATGGAAAGAATGAAGGAAGTAAGGAAAATGAGTGATCGATATTGAACGATACTGACTGGATGACACGGGAAACGACTGAATGAAGCGCCAGCTGGCAGCTCTTCAGCCGGCACTACCCAGGTAGGCAGCCCGTTGTGTAAACGAGTGTTGATTGTAAAGCGCTTAGAGCTTGGCCTCTAGCCGAGAATAGGCGCTATATAAGTATTCATTATTATTATTATTATTTATTATAATTGAAAATTGTACGTCGCTTTTATTAATTTTGAAAAAGCGTTTGATTCCATAAATTGAAATCTTTCTTGGCCAGTCATGATTTAAAAATGGTATTGGGGTAGAATCTACAGATGTATCAGAAGCATGTATGAGGTAGTTAGAGCTAGAGTTCATTGTGGTGCTAAACTGACAGATTTTATTAAATGTACAGCTGGGGTCAGGTAAGGTGATGTTTGCAGTCCTGTTCTATTTTCCATCTTTATCAATGAGTTAGCGATTGAAGTGATCAGCAATGGCAGACATGGGGCTTTGCTGGCACCGGATGCTTTTGAATTGTTTATTCTTTTATTAGCCGATGATGTGGTTTTGATATCAGAGACTGTTATTGGTTTACAGACTCGGCTAAATAGTTCAAAACGCGCAGCTGCTTCTCCCCAAGTTAATTTGTCCAAAAGTAACATCATTGTATTTCGTAAGGGTTGTTATTTAAGTGCAAGAGAAAGGTGGTTCTATGATGCTGTCTCAATGCCTGTTGTGAATGTATTTGGGCATATTTTTCTCTACACATCTAAGATTTGTTGGTGCGTGCAAGGATCTTGCTATCAAAGCCAAAGATGCGTTACTCTGTATTTTGAAAAAATTGTATGTCCTTTATAAAACGTCTTTTAATGTATCTCTCAAGTTGTTCGATTGTCAGGTTCAGCCAATTGTACAGTATGAGTCTGAATTGTGGGGGTTAGATAGAGTTGCTGTATACTGTGAATCTGTGCACCTTTTCGCATTAAAAAGGTTTTGGGTGTGGAAAGGCGAACGGCTAACGACCTCATTTATGATGAGACGAATAGATTCCCTGTGTATATAGTTTCAGCAGTTAAATGCATCTGCTATTGGCTGAATTACTTCATATGGAGTAACACAGACTACCATGCAAAGCTTATAACATTATGGTCTCGATGCTAGAGGAAAAAACAATTGGGTTAGTAAAGTACGTATTTGTCTTTTTGAATACAGTTTTGGTTTTGTATGGTTAAATCAAGGTATTGGAAATGTAAGCAGTTTTTACATTGTTTTCAGCGGTTGGTTGACTGCACTTGGCAAAAATGATCAGACCATGTGCAACATAGTGAGAGGTTTGATTTCTATAGAAATGTTTGCAGCTTTCATGATCTGAAACCTTATTTAACTTTAGAAATGGACAGGCACTTGAAATATATCATGACCAAATTTATGTTTGGAATATCAGAATTAGCAGTTCATAAGTTTACATACAAAACCATTGTTGATGACAATGACTTATTGTGTCCGCTTTTTAAAGAGTCCCCACAAAAGGAAATCCATGTTGTTCTTTGTTGTCCTGCCTAAAGAACATAAGAACTGAATTCATTCAGCCAAAATTTTATAGACAGCCTTCTCTATTTAAATTGACTATACTGATGTCGTCAGCCTCACCAGAAGTTGTTCGAAAATTTGTCTTTGTTTTTGTATAAGGCACTAAGATTATAGAGAAACAGTTACCTCTTGGTTTTCTAAATTATTTGTTTGGAGTGCTTTACAGTCACGAGTATTTATCTCAGTTCATATATTTTGCTCACTCACCCCTTCAAAGGGGCTAAGGTCTATATGAGTATAAACATCCGAATCTCTCTCTCTCTCTCTCTCTCTCTCTCTCTCTCTCTCTCTCTCTCTCTCTCTCTCTCTCTCTCTCTCTCTCACACACACACACACACACACACACACACACACACACACACACACACACACACACACGCACACACACACAATATAATGTTATGTAGTTAGGATGTATGGTAGATAAAATTGAGCCAAAGAGTGAAGCAACTTGTGAATCAGTTTACCAGCAAAAGTTGTCAATTAGGCAAACGTCGTGGAAAATCTCTCAACTCTCACAAGTAAACAAAGCTGGTGTGGTATTTATTTGTTTATTTATTTTTTGCTTGCCAGATGGTGTAATGAACTAATGTCTGGCCTTAACAAATGCGGTGCATCAGGTTTCCTGAATAATTAAGAACATGATTTCACGAGAAATGTCCACACGATTTTTTGTAGCGACCACTACATTTGTTTCAACAAGACCAGGAAGTCTTGGATCTCGAAAGAAGAATCCAAGGTATGGAAATTACGTGATGTGCAGAATACTTAACATTTGATATACTGGTCACATCACCAACGAACAAAGGTTGACACAACCAAGCAGGACGTTAGACCTGTGAGGAAAAAAGACCTCTAGGGACAGCTTGTCAGCAGATGGTCTTCAGAGAAGGGGCCACACCCCCTCGAATTGTTCACACACTACCTGGGCCAGGCCGCACATCTAGGCCATTCATAGAAGCCCTTTTCTTCTTGAGCAGGTATTTCATGGAGGGTGGAGGGTGGGGTGGGGTGGGGAGGGCAGATTTGGAGAATGATGCGTCTGTCTTTCGGGGCAATGACTTTTGTTCTTAATTCCTAAGGAACGAAAGACAAATCTTCGATTGCAAGCATTGGCAAACAAGAAAACAACAAATTAGGCTGGTACACCCATCTTGTTATTTTTTGTTTATGCGTATGTTAATTTCGTAAGTTCTAGTTTTGCATACAGCTTGTCACGAACGGTCTGTTTGAGTGTGTGCATGTGTACAAGGACAACGCTACGTGTGCAAAGAGACCGGCTACGAAAGAAAGGACACAATGTCTCTTGCATTCAAACAAACAAACAGACTCCCACTGGACTGGCGGCATAACAATGATATCAGATCAAAGCAAGATTCTTTCTTTCATAAATGACAGATCAAAATTCACATACCATTAGCACATTCAATACAGACAACCAAACACATGTGAAGGGGTCCATGATTACGGTTCCGGCAATCGTCCTGAGTGGGTACCAGACCTACCCACTACCTAGGAGGGTGCCATGTGGAGCTCATACATGCATCGAACAGGGAAGTTGATGGAAAGCTGCGTCAACGTATTAGAGCATTAAAGCACGGGAAATAATTGCATTTCGCGGAAGACTTCACATAAAGAAAAACACAAAGTGTGTGTTCCACGTCCCGGTGCGCAGACGACCTTTAAACATGCGCTGTGGGTCAACCACAAGCTGAAGGGAACAATCACTGTTTGCCCAAGACCAACTCTTGCACGGGCGGAAATCTTTACGAAAATGTGAACTTTAAATTAACTACTCATGTCTAGCAACAGAACCTGGCTACCCCCTCAAAGGGAAAGCATTTAACCAATACTTGTAGCTGGTGCAAAATGGAATCTTTTCCAAACAAATTCTCCCTGCAAATACAAAGAGGAATCATTTGCGACTGGTGCAACAAAATTGTTCCTGTAAAGTTTCCCTCAGAAAAAAAGAAGTAATCCAACGTCACTAGCGCGACTGTGGAAAAATGAAATCTTCATTCAAAGGCACTCAGTATAAAGAAAAAAAATCGAATAATCTTTGCACATTTAGTGTACAACACAGGAAGGCAATCTAAACGTTTGCGCCGTTTAGGTCACATTTTCTTCATAGTAGCATATAAAAGGTCACTGAAAAACTTCACTTTAAATTTGATATTACAGTTACTGAAATCCTGTCAAAAACATGAAGTCGACAGTTATAGTAAATGGGCAGCTACCAGAATGGTTGAGTGTGTGACATGGATGTGGACAAGGGGACCCTATCTCCTCTTATTTTTCATTTATTTATTTTGTGTTGAGGTATTTGTGAAAACAAAGACATTAAGAGAATCTTTATGAATGAAGCGAGATAATAAAGTATATGAGTTCTCTGATAAAACTCAGTTAATGAACATAGGAGACAAAAACATCTTTTGCACAGGGTACATATAGGGTTAAAATGTTTGGCTAGTACTCTGTTTTACACATTAAATGTAGATAAAACCCCATGCAGTTTGGTTAGGCTCCATGAAAAAAATCAAACAAGAGGTACTGACCACATTTGAAAATAAACATGAACCCAGACTGTCTTTAAGATAGTAGGCATTCAATTAACAAGCGATCTAAAGCATCACCAGGCAATGAATTACTACGGCAAATATGAAGAGGTGTGGCATTGTTTAAAATCTTGTCATAGAGAAATAATACCGCGCTTGGGATGGTCGCTATTCTGAAGTCTTTAAGTCTTTCGAAGCTGATATACTTGTGGATTCTGCTGCATAATCCAGCCGAAGCTTTCATGACAGGTTTCCAAAAGCGTTTTTTTTTTTCGAGTTGAGTGGAACGGAAAACAGTACATAATTAGTAGAAGGACAACAGTTACAAGTAAAAACAATGGTAGTTTAAATATTCCCTAAATTAAAACATATTTGATATCTGCTAAAATTGCATGGATAGGAACATTTTTTGTAATTCTAAGCATTAATGGAAAACTAATTGCACCCAGTTATAACATTTTCTTCCCTTTAGATAAACTGGATATATTTGGACCATTGTGTATTGCTCAAACAAGAACAGACAACTTATTTTTGACACATGTTTTCCATGTGGACATCAACTGTTTTAAGAAAATGTGCAACCAAAAACAAATGAAGATCGATTCAGAAAGAGAGGGGGTTAGTTACCGCCAAGGACATAGACAGATTACAGGACAAGACACAATGCATTTCGACCTCTTGGGTCTTCTTCAGGCAGAAACAAATGACATTTAGGACAGTGAAAACGAAGAACGAGAAACCACTTATCTTCTCATATTCGGCACAGGGGGATCACTTCCGGCTGGCGAAGTGTTGACACTGACTGACAGGAGCTGCGACATTTAAGTGAAGTTCCTCTAATCTGAGCCCCTACATCAACCGGAGAGTACCTGGTCGTCATCATGCCGGAAGCTGCTTTAAGTTTTCGGTCGGTGTGCGGAGGATTTGTGCCGGTCTTCATACATTTTATGGCTCGACGAGCGTTGAAGAAGAAAGCCATGTTCTTTCGGACATTAAAACTACGCAAACGGGTACACGGTGTCGTGGTTGGCTTGCTCCTGGCCTATTTGTACGCCGGCGTTTTTCTACATTGTTGTGGAGACGTGGAGCTGAACCCTGGACCTGGACCCGGCGGAAAGGCGGAAAGTCTTCGGCAGTCCCGCTTGAGGAACACCAGTGACGGTTCTGCTGGAGCTTCTTCCCCTTCACGGACAGCCGGTGACCGACGCTGAAGGACATCATGGCGACCCTTCACAGTAAGTTCAACGAAGTGAAGGAAGATATCCGACAAGTTCAAGACATGTTTGCTGGACTGCGGGAAGAGTTGATTGAACTGAAAGAGGAAGTGATAAATTTAAGAAGTGAAAATCAAACTCTGAAAGAACAAAATGAAAGACTCTGGGAAAAGGTTGAGAACTTAGAAATGAAAACTGACGACTTGGAGGGACGGTCCAAAAGAAACAATGTCATCTTTTATGGTATCCACCGACAGGAAAATGAAACTAAAGAGCAATGTGAAGGTGTGATTAGAGATCTACTGACGGACAAACTGGACCTGACACAGGACATTGACTTTGACCGACTCCACAGACTCAACAAAAAGAAAGACTCCCCTATTATTGGCCGGTGTACCTTTTTTAAGGACAAGGAAAGAATTCTTAGTAAGAGAAGTAACCTTCGGGGCAGCAACATATTCATTGGGGAAGATTTCTCCGCGCGGGTTAGGGAGATTCGACGGAAACTTGTCCCTCATCTAAAGTCAGCCAGAAAAGAAAATAAGAAGGCGACAATGGTTTTTGACCACCTGATTATTGAAGGGAAGAAATTTGTGTTGGACCATCAACAAAATCTAATGCCAATGCAATAGGAATACGGCCGGCCTAGCACACATAAAGAACCGTATACATTGTTATGTCTTAAAAAAGATTTTGTTACTAAAGTTGTACATAATACAGAGGGAACAAAAAAAATAGAATCACCGTCTTCCTCTAGTTGTGACAGAATGTATTCACGTGCAAGTGGCGTTGCTCCCCGTGAGCTTGTGACAGAAGATGACACCGCAGCCATGTCAGCTTCCGACTGCGTGCGCGAGGATAGTATGAACACATTACCTTCCACCAACGGTGTTGATGTGTATTTTGAGAATGGTAGTGAGAATTGTACACAGCAGAGGAAGGGTGCATACGTACGAGAGCGAGAAAGGAAAAACGTGTGTGTGGATGGAAATCGTTTGTCATTTTTACATTGGAATGTCAATGGATTGTTATCGAAGATTGGTGATTCTAGCTTTCTCTCTTATATAACATCGTTTGACATAGTTTGTCTTGTTGAAACTTTCGTTGATTGTTTACAACCTCTTTCTTTTCATACCCATGAAATTTTCTGTAAACCTGCTTTACAATTCACACATCAAGGACGACGATCAGGGGGAATAATTTGTCTCGTGAAAAAAGAACTTTTGCAATATGTGAAGGCAATTGATGTTGATCACAACAATGTTATTATGTTTGTAATTTCTAGAAGTCTACTTAATTTGACCAAAGATGTTTTGTATGTATGTACATATGTACCCCCGGAAAATTCACCATACTACTCGTACTTTGATGTTGATAATGGTATACATGCACTAGAAGATATTCTCACAGATAAGGTCTTTGAATTTCCTAATATGTATATTCTTTTAAGTGGAGACCTTAACAGCAGAACTTCTAATGTCGGTCAGGATACAGGTGCTAAGAGCAAAGTTTATAGTGCATGTTTAAAAATGATTCTTTTCGTATTAAAAGGGAGTCTGAAGACAAAGTATTAAATAGATATGGTAAGTGTTTACTAAGCATGTGCACAGCTCTAGAATTATGCATTTTAAACGGAGTATGTAATGGCGACCGCCAAGGTCGTCTCACATACGTTTCTGATACAGGTAATAGTGTTAATGATTATTTCTTGGCCTCTGTGGATCTTTATGTATGTATTGTGTCATTATGTTCTATGTATGTACAAGAACGCATTGAGTCCGATCACCTGCCTTTAGAGTTTCATGTGAACTTTTATCAGGACTATAAACTTCATAGGGATCAAGATAATGTGATTGAAAACTGTAAGTTTATTGAAAAATTTGTATGGCGGGAACAGAATGCTGATTTGTTTCATGCACTGATGAACAATGAAGGTACTAAATCTTTATTTGAAGCAGCAGTTGACCTCATAGATGTGGATATTAACCTGGCATTGAATACGTTTAACAACTGTATGAGAAAACAAGCAGAGTGTATGAAAACAAGGATCAGAATTGATGGAAGAACACGTAACGATGCGTGGTTTGACCTAGAATGTCAGACAGCTAAAATGTCTACCAGAAAGCTTCTAAGATATTTTGCAGAACATTGGATGTCACTGACAGGTCGAATTATTGTATATCTCGAAGAGAATATAAGAAGCTATTACAGAAGAAGGAAAAAGAATACAACACTTGTTTATTAAACAATCTTGTTAATTCGGTGAATGATACTAACTATTTTTGGCGTAATGTACATAGGGTGTCATTCAAGGTGTCTCGCACACATAATGTGATTTCTGTTAACGAGTGGCATAGACATTTCAAAAACCTCCTTGAAAAAGATGTGGACAGCACAACAGAAACAGAAACGGTAAATTATTCGGAAAGCACAGATGAAATTAGTTTTCTGGATGACCCAATCTCCAAAGAGGAAGTTATAGTAGCTATAAAGAAGTTGAAAAAACGGCAAATCTGCTGGCCCAGATGGCTTAATTGGAGAAATGTTTAAAAATGGTGGCGAGACTATTGTTGAGTTCCTTGTTAGATTTTTCAATGCTCTTTTTGACAGAGGAATATACCCTGAAGGCTGGATGGAATCAATCATAGTGCCATTGTTTAAAAAAGGAAATGTTAATGACCTGGCAACTACAGAGGAGTGTCACTTTGTGACATTGGCAGCAAGTTATATAGTTCTATTATAAACTACAGGTTGCAGATATGGGTAGAACAGTATAATATCACTGACGAATATCAGGCTGGTTTTAAGAAAGGATACTCTACAGTGGATCACATGTTTACATTATTAGCAATTGTACAGAAGCAGTTTTCATTAAATCGTAAATTCTACGTTGCTTTTATTGATTTTGAGAAGGCCTTTGATTCTATTTCAAGGAAACTTCTATGGCCAGTTCTTCAAAAGAATGGTGTTAAAGGGAAGCTGTTTCGGTGTATAAAAAGTATGTATTCTAATGTGAAAGCAAAAGTAAGAGCAGGCAGTGAACTCACAGACTGTATTTTGTGCACACAGGGTGTGAAACAGGGAGATGCCTGTAGTCCTGTATTATTTTCGTTATTTATAAATGAATTGGCCACAGAAATAATTGAAAAGGGACGTCATGGAGCCACACTGTCACCTGAAATCTTCGAATTATTTATCTTGTTACTAGCTGATGATATTGCTTTGTTATCAGAAACTCCTGTTGGACTCCAAACCCAGTTAAATAACCTCCATAATGCAGCTACAAGGCTTCAACTTAAGATAAATATGGAAAAGAGCCGCATTGTAGTTTTTCGAAAAGGTGGATACCTGGCAGCAAGGGAGAGATGGTTTTTAAATGGAGAGACAATGGAAGTTGTGAATTGTTACAAATATCTTGGCATCTGTTTCACTACCCGTCTTAGTTTTTCGCCTGCCTGTCAGGACCTTGCGAGCAGAGCAAAGCATGCGGTACTATGTATATTGAGAAAATTGTATATGCTTAATAACAACTCTTTGGTTGTGTTACTTAAACTTTTTGATGCGCAAGTCCAACCAATTGCTCAGTATGGAGCAGAGTTATGGGGTATGGATAAAGCTGTTGCTGAAATAGAAAAAGTTCACTTGTTTGCTTTAAAAGATTCTTGGGAGTGCAACCTAAAACGCCAAATGATTTTGTATATGGGGATACAGGTCGATATCCTATGTACATCAACTCCTATTTACGATGTATTAGTTACTGGTTGAAAATTTTACGTATGGATGAGAAAAGATTGCCATATAAGGCATATAAAATGTTGCTTAGTTTAGAATTAAAAGGTAAGAAAATTGGGCGTCAGACATTCGAGATTTTTTGTATCAAAATGGGTTCGGGTTCGTCTGGGTCAATCAAGGTGTGGAAAATGTCAATATCTTTTTAAAAGAACTACGTCAAAGGTTGATTGATAACCGATGGCAAAAATGGGAGGAACACGTTCAAAATAGTGACAGGTATGCTTTTTATAGAACATTTAAATCATCTAGGAATTGTGAAGCGTATCTTTTGCTGGACATTGATAGACATTTGAAGACCTATATGGCAAGAATGAGATTTGGAATAGCCGAGATATCCGCACAGAAGAATCGGTATACTAATGCTGATGAAGATGCTATTATATGTCCATTGTGTAAGAATGCCAAAGAGGATGAACAACATTTTTTGCTGTGCTGCCCTGTCTTCCAGGATTTAAGAAATGATTTTATTCCACCTAAATATCTAAAAAGCCCATGACTGTTTAAAGTTGTATTGCTCATGGCAAATCGGAACGAAATTATATTGAAGAATGTTTGCATATATTTGTATAAAGCATTTAAAAGACGCACTATACTACTCAGCTAAAGTATTCTTAGATTACCAGTCAGAATGGATTAATGCTCAACTGTCATGTCATTTGATATAATTGTCTAACTATTCGCTGTTTACGCAAAAGTGTATTGTCCGTGTATTGTATTGTACCCCCTTCAGAAGGGGCTATGGCCTATACTGAATAAACTTCCGCTTCCGCTTCCGCTTCCGCTTCTCATATTCGGCACACGACCAAAATGGCCGCCGGACGGAAACGAGGCCACCCAGGAGAAGATCATGGGAGAGAAAATAGTGAGTGCGGAGGGAGGGGTGGGGGGGAGGAGTGTGAAACAATGGGGTTTGTAGCTTGTTTTGTAGAGTAGTATGATATATTAGTGACAGTAGTAATTACGGTGGATTGATAATAGTGTTTAGTGGGGCCCCCCCAAAAAAAGACAATTAAAACACAATCAAATGAAAAAAGGGGGAAAAATGAAAAAAGATAAATAGAACAAAAAATAAGATTATTAAAAAAAAAATTTTTTTAAATAATAAGGAAAAAAATAATTAGGAAAAAATAGACAGTAAAAAAAAAGGAAAAAATAAAGAATGAAAATAAATAAATGAAAAAGTAAATAATAAACGACTTAATGGGTGATGAGGTGATGATAGTAGTTATGTGTGGATAGTTGTATGAGGGGGAGTGGGTAATGCTATAATGACTGCAGGGGAATGGAAATGATCAATGGGTGATAAGGTATCGTTGGGGATAGGGGGGAAAGGGGGAGGGGGAAGAGGGCAATGGGAGAGAGAGAGAGAGAGAGAGAGAGAGAGAGAGAGAGAGAGAGAGGGAGAGGGAGAGAGCTCATATATCTCCGCCCACACATACGCATGCGTGGTGTGGGGGTGTTTGTTTGTTGTTTTTTTTTTTTTTTTTTTTTTTTTTTGGGGGTGGGGGGGGATTCATGCAAATAGTGTTGAAAAAGTAAACAGCACTATGGGAGTGGTGTTCATTGTAGCAGATGAAAT
>CM031626.1:47531010-47568510 GCA_018398815.1 Conus ventricosus
TTAGTGGGTATATATAAACATCAGGCAAAATTTCAATATATTTTTCACGGCAAAACTCTGTTTTAAAATTCTTATAAAATAAACACTTATTACTAGATTCTAAAGCATCGTTCCATGCACGTATGTAAACATCTTCTAATGAAGTACGAACATTTCTACAGATACTGTGAACAGACGAAAACTTTTGTGTCTCCCACACAAAGTCGAATCCTGTTTCGATAAGGATATTCCGTATACGCATCAACCACCTAGATGTAAAACCCTGATTTCTGTATAAATCATATAATACTTGATACAATCTAGATGAATATTTGTTTGTTTGTGGTGAAAGTAAGGATGACCAGAATTTTATCATTCGTGCATATACTTGAACTGAAACAGGATACATTCCTAGTTCTCCATATATTAGTTCTGTTTTAGTAGAACGATTTAAATGAAAAAGATGCTTAAAAATTTTAAGCTGAAAACTTTCCATTAGCTTTAAATCACTATATCCCCAAATTCCACAGCCATATAAAAGTACAGGCAGAACCATTGATTGGTACAATGTTTATAGGCAAATTTTGGAATCTTGCCACCTTTAGTAAAGAAAACATTGCACATTGCGTTTGGTCATACAAATACTTCTTACATTTATAAAAAAAAAATTTCCTGTTCTGCTAAAGATTATACCTAAATGTTTGAAAGTGTGTACTATTTCTACGGACTGGTTTTTGAACTTTAGTTTTATGCGCTACAATACTCGCTTAATACATCAAGAGCATGCTGTAAACCACAAAAAGAATCTGCAGTGACAACAATAATATCAGCGTATAAAAGTAAAAGTAAACTAATGTAACTTAATAAATCTGAGTCATGGAGATTTAAATCAATATTCAAGAAGGCACAGTTACGATCTGTGAGATATACTTCAAGATCATTCAAATACAAAGCAAATAGCAAAGGTGAAAGATTTTCACCTTGACGAACACCTCTAAAACTGCCAAAATATTCAGATTGACTACCATTTATAAATACACAAGGTTTTATTTGTTGATACATATTCGTGATTACTTGCAAAATCTTTCCATTTACACCTTCCTTGATAAGTTTTTGCCATAATCCCTGCCTCCAAACTGAATCGAACGCTTTTGTGAATTCAACAAAAACACAAAACAATTGCTTTTTACGACTATTGAAAATATCAATTAAACTTTTTAAAACAAATATATGATCTGTTGTAGAATGATTTCGTCTAAAACCAGCTTGATTTTCCGAAAGTGTTGTTATTCTCAATAAAATCTGTCAAACGATTATTCAAAATTGTTGTGAACAGTTTTCCAACACAACTCAGAAGTGTTATACCCCTATAATTGTTACAGTCCAATTTGCTACCTTTTCTTTTGTATATTGGCAGAATAAGTCCAGTTAGCCATTCTTCTGGTATGGTCCCTGTATCAAGAACTTTATTGAAAAGTTTACAATAACTTGTTTTGAGAACTGGAATGCTTTGTTTTATATATTCATTTCGTATTTTATCTATCCCACAAGCCTTTCCATTCTTAAGTTGCTGTACAGCTTTTTCAACGTCTTCGTCACTTATTGGTGCATTTAAAAATTCAAGATCATGTTGCAAGTCACAGTCAATATCCCTTTCGTTCTCAACACTATCTGGTTGAACATTCAGTGATTTAAAATGTAAGAAAAATCATCCATACTAACAGGGCATTCATTTCTATTTCTGACTTTAATATTTTCCCAATACTCTCTTGGTCTATTAGCTTTTAATCTACGAATCTTCTTATGCCAATGCTTTGTGTAAACTCTATACGATTTTCTAATAACTTTTTTGTATTCCTTACTGCTAATTTCAACCTCTCTATGGTTGGGACTAGTATCATTTAATTTAGTTCTATGTTTGGCTGTAAAATACTTTTTTCTATGTTCACTGCATGTGGCATCAAACCATGACTTATTTTCGTTACTTTTGTTTGGCTTTTGCTTTGTACCTTTTGATACATGTTTGACTTCTCCCAGTGTGTCTTTACCTGTTTCTAATAGAATTTGCGATAATAATGTATAGGCATCGGCAACAGAAACATTTTCATTATCAAGTATATTGTTTAATTCCTCTATGTTTTTAGTAAGTAAGTTTTCTTTAAACATCTCACCTTTAGATGGATCCCACTTCTTAATGTTTGCATAAAACAAAGGTCTTCCTGTTTCAGGACATCTAACACTTCTATTATTTTCACTGAAAATTGAACTTTGAATGAAAGCATTGTTTGACGTTCTCCGCAAAATGCTGAGAGATAAAAGAATTGGACTGTGAACATCTGAAAGCATGGCGTCAAAGGGATCAACACTAAAGTCAGCAATATGTGTGAACAAATAAGATGAACCCAGCATATAATCAATCACAGTATATCCACTACTAGTGCATCGACCAATACCTGCGTCTCTGCCAACTCTCCCATTAAATATAAACATCCTGGGAACACCTCGCAATAGGGATTTCAAGATCCACAAGTACAAGTCCTTTGAGGAGACTGAACGTTTGATAGAATATAGAAAAATATAATGTGCGACTAAACTCTTATTATGATTCTGTGGCAATGGGCTGCCGCACAAGCCTGTGTTCTCTGGTGACTGGTTCAAATATTTATTCTCATCTGATTTGCTTAACGCATCGTCAACTTGTTCTCTGGTGACTGATCGATTCAAATAGTTATTCTCATCTGATTTGCTTAATAATGCATCGTCAGCTTGCGAGATTCTTTACTTTTTATTACACATTCTGTACCCTTATACTGTTTGTGTTGATCTGGGGAACTTGCTATTTGTGGTTACTTACAACTCTGTATGCCCTCACACTGTTTTGATTTAGGGAACTGGGTATAAGTAGTGAATTATAGCGTTGTATGTCCTCATTCAAATTCAAATGACTTTATTATCACAAACGTGAAATTCAATGTGGCAACGTCTTTTGATTTTTAAAACACATAACACAATTATTTTATTAAAAAAATACATATCCAATAAAACAGCATTCTATTTATGTCTCATATTCTTTATGACGATACGGGTGCCTTGGTACTTTCAGAAATCCCATCACTGAAAGAAAAGAGAAACCAAGTATCTGTTGTAATTCAATAACTTTCGCATCTAGTTCATTCGTTTTATGTGTCTGCCTGTCAGTTCATCTCTCTCTCTCTCTCTCTCTCTCTCTCTCTCTCTCTCTCTCTCTCTCTCTCTCTCTCTCTCTCTCTCTCTCCTCTCCCTCTCTCCCTCTCTCTCTCTCTCTCTCTCTCTCTCTCTCTCTCCTCTCTCTCTCCCTCTCAATCTCACCTACAAAAAAGAAATGTATGAATATGCTGTGTTCATGTCATATTTTACTTTTATTGCAGACACGAACACAGGCAACGGACTATCACTGGGAGAGGTAGCTGGTATGGTCATCGGCTGTGTTTGTGTTATTGGAGTCATTAATAGGTGTGGGTAAGTTAATTTCAATGTTATCATTCACACTGCTTACATTTCCCCTCACTCACGTCTAAACGAAGACACTAGTTTTTACATATGTTATACAAAACTATCTGTTGTAAGTAGATACACAAGTAAAGAATGTGGAATAAAAGGGGCGATAACAATGAAGAGAAAAGAAGGCAAACCACTGAGTGAATCTATGAAGCTGTCCAACTGAAGAGTCTGAACACACCCCAAACCGACACAAGAGACTGAATATATCCCACACCGACACAAGAGACTGAACACACCCCAAACCGACACAAGAGACTGAACACGCCCCAGACTGACAAAAACTATCTGTGTTTCAGTTGCCATACCGGCAGTTGAAATGTCTACGGGGAAAACAAAACAACATCCAATATTCAAATCTTTTTCAGAAGAAAGAAAATAGAGTTCTAAGGTAAAGGATCAATACACATGAGCAGTGTCCTCATCCTATCCACTCACTTGTGGCAAACAATAAGCCTCCTGATCCTGTTGATTCACTTGAGGCAAACAATAGACCTCCTGATCCTGTTGATTCCCTTGAGGCTAACAATAAGCCTCCTGATCCTGTTGATTCACGTGAGGCAAACAATAAACCTTTTGATGCTTTCGATTCACTTGAGGGAAACAATGAGCCTCCTGATCCTGCAGATTCACTTGAAGCAAACAATAAGCCTCCTGATCCTGTTGATTCACTTGAGGTAAACAATAATCCTGATCCTGTTGATTCACTCCCTGACCCTGTTGATTCACTCCCTGACCCTGTTGATTCACTCCCTGACCCTTTTGATTCACTCCCTGATCCTGTTGATTCACTCCTGACCCCGTTGATTCACTCCCTGATCCTTTTGATTCACTCCCTGACCCTTTTGATTCACTCCCTGATCCTGGTGATTCACTCCCTGAACCTGGTGATTCACTCCCTGAACCTGGTGATTCACTCCCTGAACCTGGTGATTCACTCCCTGAACCTGTTGATTCACTCCCGGATCCTGTTGATTCACTCCCTGAACCTGGTGATTCACTAAAGGCAAACTACAACACTTTTGACCCTGTTGATTCACTCCCTGAACCTGGTGATTCACTAAGCGCAAACTATAACACTTTTGACCCTGTTGATTCACTTGAGGCAAACAATTATTGTCTGACGATATCGATTCCTTCGAGGCAAGCAATAGGTACCCCGATGGTGGGCCTAAGGATTCCTTTTTTAAAAAATATTCACTAAAAAATAGGTGCCCCGTCTCCTATGTATTTTTTTAAAAACCGGCATTATTTATTTCATATATCCTCTTTTTATTTTTAAGGCAAACACTTTCACTCGCTTGTGATGAAATCTATAAATGGAAAACATGAACAAAGAACCATACTAAAAGCAACAAAATGGACGGTGGATCTTATCTTACATAAACAGATTACAAAGCAGAAATGATTTTACAAAATGAACAGCAAATCTTAACATAATATGGTACAAAACAAGCATAACATCATGTCTACACTGTCAGTGTCACACAGTCATCTCCGTACTGTTTTGGATCAAAAACCCTAGATTCCTAAAATGTTCAGTACAGAAGCATAGGAATCGACATCAATAGCACATATAAATTACTTATATGAAACACACAAAAAAGAAAGAAAAACCAACGGTTGAATTTTAGCTGCTTCGCTCAGCTCGAAATCATGTATAAAGGTCGCTCTTCTTGACTGTACCCAACATGAGAGATTCCTCGGTTTTGTTCAAGACCACACACATACATAAACGTTTGCAGGCAAACATGCACATACAAATCTTAGTTCTCAATCAAAAGCTTATAATTATGCCATTTGTTTGCAAAATCAACACAGTTCATATTCATTTTCCCAATGCATTTTTCAAATTGTTGTTTGGTTTTTAAATACTCTCTGAAAACAGGAAACAGAGGAATCGCCATTTCAGCTCTGGATTTGTCTACAAAGAATTTTGCAGAGATAATAATGTAATCGAAATGATATCAGCTTTTAACCAAGAGTCGGTGCCAAACAGAACAAGTTCCATTGATAATATAATTTCATGTACACAAGAGCAATTGTCTTTTAAGAAATTATGAAGATCACTCCAAAAGCGTATTGTCACGTTGCATATTAAAATAAATGATCTACAGTTTCCTTTTCAGACCTACAAAAAATACATTTGTTATTTTCAGTGATATATATTTTTTTTTTCAAGAACAATATTTGTAGCCAGGATCATGTGAATTAATCTCATTTGAAACCATTTCAGTTTGATTTCTTTTATTTCGTGTGTGCGAAGAAATTTGTTTTTCCAGTTCCATTCTTTACCTGTTTCATTGTTCCATTTCTCACAGCCCCTTGGTTGTGAGTTATTTTCATTTAAGATATCACAATAAAGTCGAGCTCCTTTCTTTACGCTCCAAATGATACTGAAAGCCTTTTCAGTATTCTTAGGTATATTGCCAGTGAATCTGACATTCCTCGTTCGAATATATTGTCTGACAGATTGTACACAACCTAGATATAGCATGAAGTTTGTTTGAACAGCATGTTTGTGCTTTAATTCTTCGTATTTCATGAATGACCCTGCTTTGTTTATCAAATCCGCAATACGATATACACCTTTGTCTATCCATTCCTTAAAACATTTAGTTTTCTCGTCTAGTTTAATGTTTTTATTGTCAAAAATGTTTTCAGCCAGGAATTCGCTAGGATCCTGAATACTTACTTTATTACAAAGAATTTCATATGCTTGGAAAGTGTCGGTCCAAAAGGCATTAGTCTCCGTTCGGTTAACTGGTAAAGCATAGCCATATTTCTCAAGATTTTTTACCAAAGGATACGTTTTTTCTATCACGGACTTTCATTCATGATAACTATATTTGAGTTTTCTGATCCATGTAAGTTTCAGTGCCATTGTCATGTGTTCTAGTGAAGGTATTCCTAATCCTCCGTTTCTTACATTTTTTACTGTTGATTTTTGGGCTCTTCTGTCTGGCTTCTTAATCCATATGAATTGAAAGCATTGCTTTTGAAGCTTATCCATAAAGCTGTTTGGTGGGTAAGGTAGCAAGATCCAAAGATATATCAATTTTGAGACAATCAGTGATTTGAAAACGGCTACTCTGCCAAGAGGCGTAATAGCCCTCTTACTCCAGGTGTTGAATAATGATTCTATTTCTGAAATTTGTGATTGTAATTCAGTTCTATGCAGTGTGATAGTTCCGGGGTGAACCATATTTCAAGGATCTTAAACTGTTTTGGATTCCAGTCTATCTGTAGGTGGGGCATGTATTTTGTTTTTGAAAAGACTTTGCTTCCTAGCCAAACTGCCTTTTTTTCAATATTTATATACAACCCAGATACTTTTGCAAATTTGTTTTAAGTCTCTATTGAATGTTCAAATGATGTTCTGTCCCCTTCGTTTGAAACTGTATATCATCTGCAAACTGAGACAGCTTGTGTTCAGTGTGGTTAATGTGTATTCCCTTAATGTTTTTATTTTCCCTGATCATAATAGCTAATACTTCTGTGGGCAATATGACTAAATAGGAAGATAGGGGATCACCTTGTCGACAACCTCTTTGTATTTCAAACCATGTTGAGCTCTGACTGTTTACTATTACAGAGGATTTAATTCCCTTATGACATATAACTCCACCAAATCCAAATGATTTAAAAACCTTCAGCATAAATTGCCAATTCAAGGAATCGAAAGCCTTTTCAAAATCAGTGGAGATCAGCATGCCTGGGAGTTTCTTTATTTTTAAGCAATGTATTATTAATTAAATCATAGATTAATCTAATGTTATCCCTTATGTATCTGTTTGCCATGAACCCCGTTTGATCTTCACTGATTAATTTGGGAAGAACAGTTTTAATACGATTAGCTATACAAGAAGACCCTATCATATAGATAACATTGAGCAAAGATATTGGTCTCCAGCTTTTTATGAATTCCTCAGGTTTGTTTCCTTTTGGGATGTATGTAATTATTCCTTCTTTTTGCGTAATGGATAATTCCTCTTTTTGAAATGACTGGTTTAAAGCTCTAACTACAAAAACACCCAGCTGTTTCCAGAATACTTAAAAAAATTCTGATGTGAATCCGTCTGAACCGAGACCTTTACCGTTTTGCTTGTTTTTAAGAGCACATCCTGCTTCCTCAAGTGTTATTTCTCCCTCAAGCAATTTTTGTTCTTCCTCTGTTAATTTTGACATTTCCTCAGTCAAATCCGTGATCTCACATTCTTCCACTTTTCTCTCTGTGTACAGGTTTTCATAAAATGATTTCACTTCCATCAGGATTTCATCGGATTTGTGTACTATCCTGTCATCAGTTACTAGTTTAGACATATATTTACTAACGAAATGTCTCTTTTCTAGATGACAAAAATATTTAGTTACCGTTTCACCCTCGGCCACCCATCTTGCTTTTGATCTTACTAAAATCCCTTGCATTTTTTGCATCTCTCGACATAGCTAATTCTGTGCTGAGGCAATTTAATAAATTTTATGGATTCTTTTGAAGTAAGCTGTAACTTCTGATCCTGCAGATTTACCTGAGGCAAAAAATAATAAAAATAAAAAAGAAACCGAGATTGTATCATTCAAATAGAGAAAACTTTCCAACGTCAGAAAGATGCAATCAGAAGGGGGAAAGAGGCAGGGACTAATAGAGCTTAATGGAGTAAGTTTAAACCTTTACCAGTGCATATGACGTTGCCACAGATGAGAGTGCCGTCATCTGCATACGAAGTGAGTACGTGCAATTCTTCTCTTTTTCTTTTTTCCCTGTGCATTATAATGGAATTGAAGACAAAGTATTCAACACTTTTAAAGTATTCTGACTACTCGTTAACGATTTTCGTACATTTGTATCCGTGATTGAAGCCAAAAATATTTCAGATAAAGAAAGTTATGTATTCTCAGTAAATATTTATCTTCTATCTCATTGTTGGGTTGATTTTTGCTTGGATGCCTCTCCACCATCAAATGGATGACTTTCACCCTGACGTTCTCATTTATCATTTATCTGTTCAAGGCTTTGTTGACATGCTGGATATGTTAATTACAGCTCAGTTCTGTCCTCCCTAACTCGTGCTTCAGGTCATAACTTAAAAAAAAAAAAAAACATGGAGCTATCTATTTATTCCATTTTTAACATAAAACTTCAATTGAGCTACGTCTCATTTCTCTCAATTACAAATTGTCTTCAGTTTATGTAAAGTATCTCGAAAATGGTTTCTGTTTCGGGGAAGGAAAAGGCCAAGGGGTAGGTTTTGGGTAAATGGAGAGAGAGAGAGAGAGAGAGAGAGAGAGAGAGAGAGAGAGAGAGAGAGAGAGAGAGAGAGAGAGAGAGAAAAGAGAGAAGGAAGGAAAAGGCCAAGAGGTAGGTTTGGGGTATTGGAACGAACGAACGAACGAACGAATATTTTGTTGAGGGTAAGATGGATAAGCAACAATAATGGCGATTGCACAGGCTTTGGCCGTCCCAAAGCCGCCATATGATCCAGTGATTGGGAACATCTCAGGGGCACGTGATTACCAAGACCCCAACCCTGATCTCGCTGAGAAAACCTTTTGGTAATGCACACACAGGGCAGAAGAAAAACGTACAACAGCTTTTGAGATAAAAGATGGGTTATTGTACCGAATTTTCAGAAATTCGACGTCGGGAAAGACAAAGAAGCAGGCTGTCGTTCCTAGGCAATGCAAGAAAGTCGTGATGTCCTCAAAACATGTGACGTCAGCCTCAGGCCATCTCAGTAAGAAGGCTACACAGAAGAAAGTGAGACGGGAGTACTATTGGCCTGGTAACCTAGGTGATATCAAACGTTTCTGTGTGCATTGCAACACATGCCGTGGGATAAAGCAAGGTGTGTGTATGGAGAGTGCGACCAAGCCAGTCTCAATGATGATACCCCACTAAAACGGGGCTGTAGGCAAAATTGAAATGGTCGGGCGAAAAATCGGGTAAAGTGCGCGTGTGTGTCTCGTGCCGTATTGTGTATGCATGGTGGTTAACACAGCTGGTTGCTGGGTGAAAAAAAGGAACGGGAAAGAATTTCTGTAGGAGCAACATGTTTATGTATATATGGCCACGCTACTCAGAGCTGGTGGAAATTTCAGTTTGGCATTCATATTTGTTCGTTTTTAAGTGGGCATATATTCATTTTCCTCTATTTCTATTTACAAGATGAATTTTGCGTTCTCCTGTGTAAGTAGGCTAATGAGAGGTCTAGATTAGCATTGGTTTAAATGAGAGAATTATGAGAGTTTCGACTCCTTGAATGTGTTTTAGCCAATGCAGGGCATTGTCTTCAAAGTGGGGGAATTATCAAGGGAGCGAAACTTCTCACAGACGGCCTTAAGCGCTTGAGAGGAAAAGAATGCTGTGCATGCGGGAGAAATAGGAAATGGACCGATTGGCAATAGCGCCCTCACCTAGCACATGCAGTCAAATTGTGTCAAGGAGGTTGACGTGGTCAGGTAATTAATCGCCACGTGATAGATGGCACCTAAGGTAGTGAGGACCTCGTGAGTTCGAACCTTCCCGATAGCGAAAGGGAGGAAAATATAACCACTACGACCTTGGAGCATCAAGTGGGCGCTAAAAACTCAGTCAGCTGATGTTGCTTGGGCTTGTTTAGATGGTATTGCCGTGGGGAACTGCGTTGATGCTTTGTCAGGCTAGTTGAGTGCATGTGGACGTTGTTGTTGAAGCTTTTTCAAGGATAGTTACTGCGTTAAAGTGGCTTCCAGAGTTGGCGGGATTTTTTTAATGTCCATCTGGTGCAAAGTGGCTGTTTTCTAAGCAAATTGGTAGGCATGTGTGTAAATGCTGATGTGTGGAAGAGTGTAGCTAGCGGGGAATTCATTGTACTTGTGAACAAGGTGGTGGAGATGCAAAATTATGTGCATCCCTATATAAACTGAGCCAGAACAATACCAGCAGAGAGAAGAGGACTTCACGAAAGAGAATGAATGAATGAATATTTAGTTTTATGTCTGTTCACAAGGATAGTGATTTTAGACACCATGCAAAAGTTACCCCTCCCCCTTCAAAAATAAGAATAAGTGAAATAAAACTTCAGAGTAATCTTCCAATAGGTGTGGATAGAATAACTTTTGCAATCAAAATAATGTCATTTTCTTCATCATTCAAAATGTCCCTTATGTTGTCATACTTCAGAAAAAAACTCCATATTATTCAATCGGTATCTAGTAAGCAAAATTGGGCATTCTAATAGTAAGTGATGATTTGTTAGTTTAAGATTGCAAATACAATTAACTTTTGCGTACTTAGCTTTCCACAAGTTTAGTCGTATTTTGTACAGTAAACTAATTATAGGTCTACTATATGTCAAGACTTTAGATCTAGAAGCAGATGGACTAGTACACGTGGATTTTTCCAACAAGGAGTACATTTCATCTTTTGATAATGCCAGTTTCTCATTTGAAACTGTGTCAGAGTTATTGAAAGCTCCTCGTTTAGCAGCTCTATCAGCAACCTCATTCCAAAAGAGCCCAGAATGGGATGGCTCCTAGCAAAAGTCAATACCAATACCTTTTATAGCAACACGATGAATTAAATACTTAATTTCAAAGACAATGTCGTTACGACCGTTGCAGCTATTTTGCTTGAGCGTTTGTAAAACTGATTTTGAATCAACACATAGTAAGATGTTGTAAGTGGAATAAGGTAGATCACAAATGAATTCTAAAGCTTGCATTATTGCGTATAATTCAGACGTAAATATTGAAACACCTTTGCCTAAATAATATGACTTTTATATTCTGAGCAAAGGAATAACAAAACCTGCACCACTGCCTGACGTTTCTAATACGGAGCCATCAGTGAAAATTTTTAGATGATTTGAATATTTTGAATCTCAATGAAGGCAAACGTCAGTAACTAATAAATTCTCTTCTTCATTTTTGTTGTAACTGCTGTATTCTATATCAAACTTTGGCTTTCTTTGTTCCCATGGTGGCATCATTGGTATAATAGGCATGACTGAAATATTGTGAATATCTATTTTGCTTTTACTCATAACGTCTTCAGTAAAATTCTTGATAGGCTGAAGAAGTGTTATGCTTTTTGCTCTCTTTGGGAATTCTGTTTCTGCATCTAAGAATATTTCTTCCTGTGTATTATTAACGACAGACAGACTTCTGATTATATATTTTGAAACTGCTAATTTTCGATGATCTGTTAATGACAACATGTTGCTCTCTTTATATGTTCTATGAGTGTTAGAGTACATAGGGACACCAAGAGCTAGCTTGATAGCCCTACTATCTATGCTTTGTAACTTATTTAAAAGAGTATTTGAAGCACTGAAATACACCTCTTGTCCATAAGAGAGCACTGATCGAACTAAAGAAATTGCAAGTTGTAGTAATGTTTTGGTATTTTGGCTCCATGTCTGTTTATTTCTGATTTTAAAAAAATATAATCTTTTTCTTGCTTTATAAATCAAATATTCAATATGAACTTTCCAATTTAATTTTGATGTTAAATGTACACCTAAAAACTTAACAGAATGCTTATAAGCAAGAGGGTTTCCATCCAATACTAACTGAGGAAGAGAGAAGAACAGAGGAGACAGAGGAGAGAAGAGTGAGCAGGACAGAGTAGAGTTGAAAGAAATGTGGTCTGGGCGACAGAAGTGACAGCAAGGTCTTGGGTGTAAAACATAAGCTGAGAAAGAAACACTGTGTTCGAAACCCAGAGGTGGTTGAAAGAGACAAAGAAGAATAATTCTTCATCAAGTTCCTAGAGACGACCACGAAGACCCAGTCCTGAAACCTGACACCAGTCAACCAAGGGTGTTGCCATCACCCGCAATTAGGAAGCATTCACTTTTATGTTTTCATTAGTCTATTTTGCGTAACTGGATTTTTCATGTGCCATTATAAGTAGCACAGCAATTGTATTTCTTGTTCTCAGTCGTGTTAGGAGAGAAACAAATGTGTGACATCCCATTCCCAGAGATATGTGAATGTTTAGTGGGTGCATGAGTGTGCATATGCATGGATGAGTGCAGAGATAACCTTGGTGTTTTAAGCCTAACTGCCTAACTAACTAACTAAATATATATATCCAAGTAAAGGTTGTTCTGTACAATTCTTAGCCACTCACAATGCTTGGGTTGTTGAACAGCAGAACTGACCATTCAAACTGTTCCATATCTTTTGATCTCCCTTGCATCCTTGAATGGATCCTCAAGCGTAGGCTCAAAGATTGTCCCCTACATTTTATACTGTTTGCATAATGCTTTCAATTTTTCAGCAACTTTTTTCCTCTCCACACTTTCGTTTTATTCCATTTTACTACCCTTCGCTGGCTGCTTTGGGGTGCTGTTGGATTCTTTTTTGAACCCTTGATGGTGAGAACACCGCAGAATTATGGACTGTGGTGTGTCTCTATTTGAAACCAAGGGCACAGGCACAACCAGCCGTGTCTCCCTGATGAGTCCGATCCAGCGGACGAAAGGCCTAGGAGCAGGCAATACAAATAAATCTGTCTTCGAGAGGGATTACGATGGTTCCCTCAGGCAGTTAGTGAAGGGTTTCTCATATTTATAATATATTCCCCTCATTTTCTTCATCTTCAATTTTTTTTCTTCTAAAAGTTCAAATCTTTGCCAAGTCATTACTATAATGACTGAAGAATTGTTAGCCTGCACTTGTTTTCCCCCACTTCTTAATTGTTCAGCATTATATTGTTTGGTCAATCAGTGGGAGATTGCATCTCTTAGGAGATCCAAGTAAAGGTTGTTCTGTACAATTCTTAGCCACTCACAATGCTTGGGTTATTGAACAGCAGAACTGACCATTCAAACTGTTCCATATCTTTTGATCTCCCTTGCATCATTGAATGGATCCTCAAGCATAGGCTCAAAGATTGTCCCCTACATTTTATACTGTTTGCATAATGCTTTCAATTTTTCAGCAGCTTTTTTCCTCTCCACACTTTCGTTTTATTCCATTTACTACCCTTCGCTGGCTGCTTTGGGAGTGCTGTTGGATTCTTTTTTGAACCCTTGGTGGTGAGAACACCACAGAATTATGGACTGTGGTGTGTCTCTATTTGACACCAAGGGCACAGACACAACCAGCCGTGTCTCCCTGATGAGTCCGATCCAGCGGACGAAAGGCCTAGAAGCAGGCAATACAAATAAATCTGTCTTTGAGAGGGATAACGATGGTTCCCTCAGGCAGCTAGTGAAGGGTTTCTTATATTTATAATATATTCCCCCCATTTTCTTCATCTTCAATTTTTTTTCTTCTAAAAGTTCAAATCTTTGCCAAGTCATTACTATAATGACTGAAGAATTGTTAGCCTGCACTTGTTTTCCCCCACTACTTAATTGTTCAGCATTATATTGTTTGGTCAATCAGTGGGAGATTGCATCTCTTAGGAGATCCAAGTAAAGGTTGTTCTGTACAATTTTTAGCCACTCACAATGCTTGGGTTATTGAACAGCAGAACTGACCATTCAAACTGTTCCATATCTTTTGATCTCCCTTGCATCCTTGAATGGATCCTCAAGCATAGGCTCAAAGATTGTTCCCTACATTTTATACTGTTTGCATAATGCTTTCAATTTTTCAGCAACTTTTTTCCTCTCCACACTTTCGTTTTATTCCATTTTACGACCCTTCGCTGGCTGCTTTGGGAGTGCTGTTGGATTCTTTTTTAACCCTTGGTGGTGAGAACACCACAGAATTATGGACTGTGGTGTGTCTCTATTTGACACCAAGGGCACAGACACAACCAGCCGTGTCTCCCTGATGAGTCCGATCCAGCGGACGAAAGGCCTAGGAGCAGGCAACACAAATAAATCTGTCTTCGAGAGGGATTACGATGGTTCCCTCAGGCAGCTAGTGAAGGGTTTCTCATATTTATAATATATTCCCCCATTTTCTTCATCTTCAATTTTTTTTTCTTCTAAAAGTTCAAATCTTTGCCAAGTCATTACTATAATGACTGAAGAATTGTTAGCCTGCACTTGTTTTCCCCCACTATTTAATTGTTCAGCATTATATATATATATATATATATATATATATATATATATATATATCTGGACTCACCCTCACCTTCCCCATACACACACACATACTCATTCGCTCACTCATACACTCTCTCTTTCTTTCTCTCTCTCTTTCTCTCTCTCTCTCTCTCTCTCTTTCACTCACACATACACACCCTTCCCTCCAACCAAAACACATATACAGACTCATTTATTCTCAGAGCATCTGTGGGTGGTGGCAAATGGACAATGGGCAGAGAGGGAATGTATTGTTTATTGAATGCTTCTAATATTGCTGTTATCCTTTGCTGCTTGTGTTAATGTCAATCCTAAGAAGCAAGTCATATTAGGAGAGCAAAACAAAACGTTACTGCGAAACGAATCTCCTAATTGGATGCAAACGCATGGCATAGATCTTGCCATGCATGAATTGGTCCCGAGTATGAGGTGTTTACGAGGCGTTTGCATTATGGTGTATATTGATTTTTGTGAATGTGTTTTGTTGATTTGTTTGCTGGATGTATTTTTCTTTCTTTGACTTTGTTTTCAGTTTGACCTTGACCTTCGCCTTTGGGTCGGATTAACAGCCAGTGAAAAATGAGGATAGAAATCTGCTTTTTCCATCTATTCTGACAGTTTTATCTAATATTCGTTAGAGAATTACTAAACACCTATTATGTCTTTTCTACACAGGTATCTGCATATGGTGTAGACATTGCAAGTGATCCTGGTAAGTATCAAACTGTTCCTTACTTAATACTTGCATAAAACAGTGAGATCTGGACATCCAGATCACTCATTTATGCGAACTGTTTATTCGCTTAGTCATATTTGTCATTCCAAACTAAATTTAAACACATTCTAGACTTTCGGATTTTGGTCTCATATTGTATTTATGACGCAAAGAATACATTGTTTTAAAATCATTGAAGATTTTAGAGACGTTATTCCTGGAAAACCCAATGCCATTCTCTGAACTAAAGGTTTACAAAGGTTTCACAATCGTCATTTTTTCAAAAGTTGTATTTACTTCAAAGAATGTTTTTCATTAATCGCTACTGGTGTGTATCATTAAACATCCTGAACGCGTGTGCACGCGCGCACACACACTCACACACACACACACACACACACACACACACACACACACACACACACACACACACACACACATACCAAAAACTCAACGTAAAAAAATGAAGGAAAATATACTGTTAACAGTAACGAATCACTCAGCACAAAGAAATGCAGACAGCGTGCAGTCTACTGAATATTTGTCTTCCTAGAGAATTGGTCTAAGGTTTCAGTTCATGACTGACGGAATTTTCTGTTCCGTAAGCATCTGAACTTTTCCATACATCCTATGTCAGTTTCTAGTTGTTTAATTGTACTAATAAACCCCCTGTGTATATTCTGTTGTGTGTAATAAATATGTACAGTTCCTGGCACTACGCCAGACCAATAATCAACGCAGGAAGCACTGTCTGATTTATGCCCGTTCTAATCTCACAAAGCTGCGTGCAATTTTCTTCTCCAACCAATTTTTGTCTGTGAATGGAGAATTGGATCATGACGACGTAATAAATCATTTGATGCCACTGAAATGTTAACAAGTGTTGCCTTCATGTGTAGCAGATTCCATGTAGTATATGTTTATACCACCAAATTCGTCAAAGACTATTAATATGTCATTTGTTTATCCGCTAATTCAACTTCAGGTTCTCATGTAACTGCTGGTTCACCTAAGGTTCTGTCTCCTTAATTGGTAATATTCTATTCAGACATCTTTTGTTTACTCTGCTGACATCTTCAGTCACGAGGTTCATTGTCTCAGTTGTTAATATACAAATTTGATAAATGAATTTTGTTTCTCATAGCGTGTCAGGATCTTGCATCACCCCAAGTACTGAAATTCCCAATATAATTGCTCTCTCTCTCTCTCTCTCTCTCTCTCTCTCTCTCTCTCTCTCTCTCTCTCTCTCTCTCTCAAACTAGCAAAACCAGGGTTTGTATTTGTGATTTTCGTCTGATGCTTTTATGTGTCGCTGTGCGTGGGAAAAGAGGAAAGGTTTATCCTCTAGTTCTGCTTTCATTATTTATTAAAGAATTCACAAAAGATTTCTCAGCAGTAGTAAGCAAGACATTCAGTTTTGGCCAGAATTTCTGAGTGATGATTCTTCTATTTGCGGATGATGCTGTTTTGTTTTCTGACATTGTTATTGGTCTTCTGAACCAGTTAAACGTTGTGTTGAAGACGGTTGAGCAACGCAATCTAACTGTAAATTTGGAGACGTCAAATGAAGTTGTTTTAAGAAAAAGTGGACATTTGTCTCAATCACAAGGGTAGTCATGTGGAAACCATGGATTGCAGGCAGTGATCATGTACAAGTATCTCGGAATCTGTCATTCTACAAGACTTTTTATTTCAGGTACAACAGCTTAACACCAATTGTTGTTATTTCCTCCGTATTGTTCTTTAAAAATCCACCTGACGAACCATCTACTCGTGCTGTCCTATTGCATCTAAAGACCTGCTAGCTTCCTTTACCTCCTCTGTAGAAACAGACTTATGTAATGCTTCAGTATTCTCGACCGAACCATGCATGCTATTTTTCGTTTTCCAGTAGCAATGATCCTTTTCATAATTCAAATGAAAGTATTCCATTCATAAACTCTACTTGGATCTCTTCATCCCATCAATACGTTTTAATGGTCTTTTGCACATTTTCTTTTCAACTTAGTATTACAAACAACTTTCACGTAGAGAGTCACAGGTAAGAGTCACAGGTAAGAGTCACAGGTAAGAGTCACAGGTAAGAGTCACAGGTAAGAGTCACAGGTAAGAGTCACAGGTAAGAGTCACAGGTAAGAGTCACAGGTAAGTGTTTTGATTCAACCGTGGGTCTAGTAGCAAAGTGAGGCGACTGCAGGCGGAAATCTAAACACATTTTAAATGTAATTAATAGCGCACCGCCAAAAAACAACAACAAAAAACAAAAAACCGTCGACAGACGAATCACAAGACAAAACGCCACGCGTTTCGACCTCTTAGGTCTTCTTCAGGCAAGATACAAAACAGGACAACGAAAATGAACGAGCAACCACTTAACTTCATCCACTTCAGCGCTCGTTTTCGTTGTCCTGTGTGTTTTGTATCTTGCCTGAAGAAGACCTAAGAGGTCGAAATGCGTCGTGGTTTGTCTCGTGATTCCTTTGTCTATGTTATATTTTGGCGGTGCGCTGTTAATTACATTTAGAATTCAACCGTGGGTGTATTCATTTTCTTGCACTTTGGCAATAAATTATTCTATTCTATGAAATTATCTATTACAACGCGATTTGATTGTGCTAATTTTGTGTAGTCACTTGAAAAGTGTAACGCTTGCATACCATTCAGCATTAATAACAGGAATTCCAGACACACATCCGTGAGAAGTCTCCCAAAAGTTCACATTTTAGTCATTAGATTACCTGGTACTTCTGCTTTCTAATAGATGTTCTCTGTGTTCACGTATCATTTCATACATTGCACTAACCTGTTCAATATGTTGTGTGTTCAGCTTGCCTGCCCTAGACTTAAAATCACCACACGCAATGTGTAGAATAGCTCCATAATCTCTCGCTGAGCTCAGCAGAAGTGCTTTGTGCCGTGTAATGTAATTGTAAATGTTCGTTTCATGACTTTTTAAAAGGAAGGAATATTCTGATTAATAGGCAATCAGATAAAGTTGCAAGTTTTAGTACAACTATATTTTCAAATTCTTCTTCACTTCGTTCAGCATATGAAATCAAATCAAATCGATTTCTTTTCCTGTTCTCAAACGATATTTGATTTGCTATGATGAATAAAAGAACAACAAATTACAAATATTTGACAACTCACATCCACTTTTTTTTAATGGCAAGTGGCGCTTGCGTGTCCTTTCTTCTGCGGAAATCAAAGATCAGCCCTCTGTGTTAGACCCACTCAGCTTCAGGTATTTATCACCACAACAGTCCGCCAGGGATCTGTTTTAGGCTTGTTACTCTTCAGGTAATTACCACCACAACAGTCCGCCAGGGATCTGTTTTAGACCTTGTCACTCTTCAGGTATTTATCACCACAACAGTCCGCCAGAGATCTGTTTTAGGCTTGTCACTCTTCAGGTATTTATCACCACAACAGTCCGCCAGGGATCTGTTTTAGGCTTGTCACTCTTCAGGTATTTATCACAACAACAGTCCGCCAGGGATATGTTTTAGGCTTGTTACTCTTCAGAAGTCCAGTTAGAGATTTGACACATCAGTCAAATTGATTACAATATCACTTTCATCAATGAAACGCCTGACAACAGTGTGCTTTGCAGTGCTATACATCACGAAACGAAGTATGATCCCCCCCAGGCATACCAGAAGTATTTACACAGTTTTTTCTGAACAAACATTACAAGACCAGCAACCGAGTTTGGTTACTATCCGACATCTTAGTATCAGGGGTTAAAAAAAGAACTATGAGTCTAAAAATGAAACTGAAAGTGACTGCAGAAAAGTTTCCATGAAGGAAACAAAAAATCATACGGAGGAACTGCTATGCGGTCTTACGTTCTACTGTGTTGGTATGTGGTGCTGTGTGCTATTATGCAGTGCTGTGCCCTTCTATGTAATCCTGTGTAATTTTATGTGCTACTATAGAGTCTTGCGCAGCATCATGTTCTTTGCAATGCTGACTGATGCTTTCAGAGGAGACGTAGGCATCGACATCACATTCAGAACAGATGGAAAGCTGTTTAACATCAAGGCTCCAGGTAAAAACTAAGGTTATGAC
Organism: Conus ventricosus; assembly: GCA_018398815.1. Classification (NCBI taxonomy): domain Eukaryota; kingdom Metazoa; phylum Mollusca; class Gastropoda; order Neogastropoda; family Conidae; genus Conus; species Conus ventricosus. Next base: position 47,550,343 of record CM031626.1, read on the forward strand.
TAAGACCATCAGGCACTCTCCTTTTGCTGATGACTGCGCTCTCAATGGTGGCTAAGAAATTGACAAGCAGTCCAGAAGCAACAAGTTTTCTGTAGCTTGTGCCAACGTCGGTCTCATCATAGCTACGAAGAAGACGGAAGTTCTGTACCAACCCACGCAAAGAAGACCCACTGCTGAGCCTGATATCACAATCAACGGTGTGAGACTCGCTGCATTCACCTACCTTGGCAGCATACTGTCACAGAACGTCACCATCGACGATGAAGTGAGCATCGGAATTGCAAAAGCAAGTGCAACCTTTGGCAGACTACACATATACATCAATGCTTGGAGTAGAAGAGGCATCAGTCTAGAGACCTAGATGAAGGTGTACAGAGCAGTTGTTCTCCCCACCTCCTCTACGCATGTGAAACGTGGACCGTGTACCAATGGCATGCCAAGAAGCTGAATCATTTCCACGCAACCTGCCTCAGAAAATTGTTAAACATAAAATGGCAGGACAAAATCCCAGACGCAGAGGTGCTCGACCAAGCATGCATGCCGAGCTTCCACACCATACTGATGCTGTCTCAGCATCGATGGGCAGGTCATGTAGCTTGCATGCCAGAACACAGGCTACCCAAGAGACGATGGGCAGGTCATGTAGCTTGCATGCCAGACCACTGGCTACCCAAGAGACGATGGGCAGGTCATGTAGCTTGCATGCCAGACCACTGGCTACCCAAGAGACGATGGGCAGGTCATGTAGCTTGCATGCCAGACCACTGGCTACCCAAGAGACGATGGGCAGGTCATGTAGCTTGCATGCCAGACCACTGGCTACCCAAGAGACGATGGGCAGGTCATGTAGCTTGCATGCCAGACCACTGGCTACCCAAGAGACGATGGGCAGGTCATGTAGCTTGCATGCCAGAACACAGGCAACCCAAGAGACGATGGGCAGGTCATGTAGCTTGCATGCCAGAACACAGGCAACCCAAGAGACGATGGACAGGTCATGTAGCTTGCATGCCAGACCACTGGCAACCCAAGAGACGATGGGCAGGTCATGTAGCTTGCATGCCAGACCACTGGCAACCCAAGAGACGATGGGCAGGTCATGTAGCTTGCATGCCAGAACACAGGCAACCCAAGAGACGATGGGCAGGTCATGTAGCTTGCATGCCAGACCACTGGCTACCCAAGAGACGATGGACAGGTCATGTAGCTTGCATGCCAGACCACTGGCTACCCAAGAGACGATGGGCAGGTCATGTAGCTTGCATGCCAGAACACAGGCTACCCAAGAGACGATGGGCAGGTCATGTAGCTTGCATGCCAGACCACTGGCTACCCAAGAGACGATGGGCAGGTCATGTAGCTTGCATGCCAGAACACTGGCTACCCAAGAGACGATGGGCAGGTCATGTAGCTTGCATGCCAGAACACAGGCTACCCAAGAGACGATGGGCAGGTCATGTAGCTTGCATGCCAGAACACAGGCTACCCAAGAGACGATGGGCAGGTCATGTAGCTTGCATGCCAGAACACAGGCAACCCAAGAGACTTCTACGGTGAGCTGCAACAAGGAGTGCGTTCTTATCTACCTCGATCCATAGCAGTTTGTTCCCATGCGTCAGGGTTGATGTTAACCGCTTTCAAGGATGCTTTGAGGGAGTCTTTGAAGCTTTTGACATCAACTCTAACGCATGGGAACAAACTACTACGAGGTAGATGGCGCTCATCTACACACAAGGTGCCAATCTGTGTGAAGGAAGGATTGCTGCAGCGTAACAGAAAAGAGACAGGAAAGGAAAGACTTTAAACTGATGTTTTAATTTACAGTGGACGGCCTTAATACACAGTTAACTCTTTTCATTCTTTTGTTTGTTTTGTTTTTGTTGTAATTATTCTTTGGTTTGTTTGTGGCAGTATAAAGTAGTACTGTGGACATTTCAATGCGTGTAACAACAGTCGATAAAAGAGAGTTTCGAGAAATGTGACCAGCTAAACACTTTCAAGCTCATATCATAGATACGTTTGAACATGACTGACACCAGCAACCTGTTACTAAATCAGAAACAAAAACAGTAACTGGTTTCACCCACACTGCCTTACAACACATTTAAAAAATAGCATTGAACCATAAATTCAGTTAACACCAAATGCTACACGTACCACGGCGATAGCGTGCCAGTGCAAGTGTCCGCGTGACAGACGGTTGGCTTGTGGAATGCAACACAGGATTCACTGAGGTAAACCCCCCGACCCTTCCAGCACGGTGCAAAGGCCCAGGGTAGATCAGTACAGAAACAAAACCAGACTAGTAAATCATTTTGTGACAGCGCTCGCCAAAGGCGACAAAAAAAAAAAATCTGGTTATAGACGACAATTTATGGGAGACGATGTCTGCAATAGTTTGGGCTGCCGGCAATTTGGGGCCTTCACAGTTGGGGCGTTCACAGTTCACTAACAGTATCGGTCGACTGGACTGACTGTCTGTGTTTACGTCCCTAACTGTGTCAATTCTTGTATGCTTTTCAGCTTTGACATTTTTCCGCATACTCAGTCTTGTAGTATGGTGTGTGTATATGTGTGTGTGTGTGTGTGTGTGTGTGTGTGTGTGTGTGTGTGTGTGTGTGTGTGTGTGTGTGTGTGTGTTAATCTGACAATAAATTGGTTTCAGTCAGTGTGTGTGTGTGTGTGTGTGTGTGTGTGTGTGTGTGTGTGTGTGTGTGTGTGTGTGTGTGTGTGTGTGTGTGCGTGTGTTTGTGCTCTTCCATGCATGCATGCATGTGTGTTTGTTTGTGTGCATGCGTATTTTTCACATACTTTCGACTGATTTTCATGGACTCGCAAGCACTAAACAATTGCTTCCAAAAGTAACATTGATTGATAATGTCTTTTAATCCAGCTTTTAATCGCAAACACTAAACAATTGCTTCTAAAAATAACATTGATTGATAATGTCTTATAATCCAGCTTTTTTCCCATTAATGTTTAGCTCTCTTGTTTGATGACTTTTTTACCAAATGTGCTTAAGTCCGGCCTTTGGCGTTGAACAGGCGTACAAGGCTCAGTGACTGTCTGACAGAATGATTTCTGTGGTATAAAGGACAGGCACACAAGGCTCAGTGACTGTCTGACAGAATGATTTCTGTGGTATAAAGGACAGGCACACAAGGCTCAGTGATTGTCTGACAGAATGATTTCTGTGGTATAAAGGACAGGCACACAAGGTTCAGTGACTGTCTGACAGAATGATTTCTGTGGTATAAAGGACAGGCACACAAGGCTCAGTGATTGTCTGACAGAATGGTTTCTGTGGTATAAAGGACAGGCACACAAGGCTCAGTGATTGTCTGACAGAATGGTTTCTGTGGTATAAAGGACAGGCACACAAGGCTCAGTGACTGTCTGACAGAATGATTTCTGTGGTATAAAGGACAGGCACACAAGGCTCAGTGATTGTCTGACAGAATGATTTCTGTGGTATAAAGGACAGGCACACAAGGCTGAGTGACTGTCTGACAGAATGATTTCTGTGCATGTGGTATAAAGGACAGGCACACAAGGCTCAGTGACTGTCTGACAGTATGCTTTCTGTGGTATAAAGGACAGGCTTCTGGGTGTTCAGTTACAGCACAGAGAGCAGACGCGGACTGTACAGCCATATCTATGTGCTCATGCAAGTTCTTGCCCAGGGTCGATACACAGGAAACGTCACTGCAGCATGTGTGTGCAGATGTGGGAGGGAAGGGGAGAAGAGTGGGGCGTGGGGAGGCGGCTGGCCATTTGTCAAACAGTGGCTGCCACATAGGGTGCTTGATGCCTGGCTGTTTTATGGCTGTATCATTTCAGAATGGCTGTCTGAACATGAGGATGATTGGATGTAACGCATGGCCACCATTCGCTCAATACGGTTTTGTACAAAGCGGCACAATCCTGGATACTATAGGATTCATTTTCATATCCTTTGCAAAATATTTGTGACGTGTGAATTAAGAGCTTTAGGAAGTGCATTAAGAATTGTTACGAGTGTACGTAGGAGAACTAAAACGTACTTCAGGTTGTTCATACAAGCCGATTTGCGATGAAAGTGCTGTTTCGAATTGTCTGGAGGGGAAATATACGTTGGTATTTCTTTGAAAATGAGTGTTATCAGATTGAAATGTTTATAAATCAGAATCGCTCACTAGGTCCTAGTGACAAATATTGTCCCAAGTGTCATGGGTGTCATTGAAGCGACAAGATGTGTATGGTGTAATGATGCAAAGGATTCAACTGAGCATTTTGAATGGAATTGTACACTTGTACAAAAAAAATACCATTTTAGAAAACACCTTGAATGAAAAAATGTGAAACTGTTTTCCATATCCACATTTGTCGTAATCTTTCGCTTTTTGGTAGAGACGGAAATTGAAAAAAAAAAGATATTTGACCTGATAATAGTACTTGCCAAACATATAGACAAATGCAATATGGCAAGTTGTTTTCCAAATTGGTGGTTTTCCCCTAAAAGTATTGTACAATAGGTATAAAATAGAACTGCACAATGCAAAAAAATTAATGATAATATGTTCAACTTCAATCTGAATTTAATTGCTTTAAGCTAGTGTTCTTTGGCATTGATAAAATGCACCATGTCTTATTTGTGTATTACCATAGTATGTAAACTGCAAAAGTGATGACGTTAGTGCGGCAGCTGTATCATTATGTTTGAATTATATTCTGTTTGTTTGCTCTATACTTTTATCATTGTTTGCTTGCCTTTAATTGTAGGTTTTGTTTGTAAGGATGAACTTTCCTTCCTTTTTGGTATATGCAGTCTTAATTTATATTTGTATTAAGGAAATAGTGTGTGATAATATAACTCTGTTGTAATTGCGGTTTTCTTTGCAATTTGTTAGATTGAATAATCTTTTAATTCTGAAAATTAAGAAGTTGTTAGGTGGGATACCCGTGTGTGTTTTTCAATAAATTCGTCCTGGGTTTTTTGTTCTTTTTTTCTTGTCAAACAGTCTTGTTGAACAGAACTAATATATGTAGCTTTGTCATGTCCCTGGCCCTTCCACTTTGACTGAATGGTAAAGACACATGTCGATAATTATGTCAGACCACTTCATACACACACACACACACACACACACACACACACACACACACACACACACACACACAAGTGCGTACATATCACAATAAAATTGTCACAACGTTCGTGTGAGTCTCTATATGAGTGTAACTGCAATGTTACTCTGAACTTCTTGTGTTGGTTGTCTTCCGACTGCATCTCTGGTAGGGGCCAAACTATGAAAAGAAAAATGGCGCTCAGGTTTGATTATTGAATCAATGATAGTGATCAAACATTTAAAAAAGATGACGTCCTTCACTGATAGTTTCTGTCCATGATTGTGGTCAAACAATAAACCAAGATGGCGACTTGTATACTGGTATCAGGACTGGTAATTTTAGCCATGATTGTGGTCAAACAATAAACCAAGATGGCGACTTGTATACTGGTATCAGGACTGGTAATTGTAGCCATGATTGTGGTCAAACAATAAACCAAGATGGCGACTTGTATACTGGTATCAGGACTGGTAATTGTAGCCATGATTGTGGTCAAACAATAAACCAAGATGGCGTCCTTGCACAATATCAGCACTGGTAATTTCAGCCATGATAGTTGTCAAACTAAAAACCAAGATGGCGTCCTTGCATTATATTGTAACCTGTCAGAATTCACAGGTTACTAAGGTTTTAAGCAATTTTAGTATGTTTAAAAAAAACAACTTTTATTAGCAGTGATTGTATTATTTTGAGGTAAAGACATTTACTGCTTTCCCCAAGTATTTTTTGTTCTATTTGTCTGGTTGTTTAGCTGATTTTAGTATTAAGACACTTTTGTTTCCTGTTTGGCCATTTCCTGTTGCCTGGTCTCTTCCTGCAAATGTGTTGAGCCAGACAGACAGGTTGTGGAAACGCTGTGTGTGGCTTGGGGACGCTAATCCAGGTTAGTTACTCTAAGTATTAAAAATATGCTTCTAAAAGATGCCAACTGATTCTTTTCCTTTAGAATTGCCTTATATTTTCCATGCTGTCAGCTGGATGGCACTGATTTTTGGTGGATTTTGCTATAAAAATTGCACTTGGCTTTAGCTGTGGAAACGCTCAGCTCTACGTAGCTTGGGGATGCTAGTCCAGGTTAGTTACTCTAAGTATTGAAACTATGCTTCTAAAAGATACCAACTGACTCTTTTCCCTTAGAATTGCAGTATATTTTCTATGCTGTCAGCTGGATGGCCTTGATTTGTGGTGGATTTTCCTATAAAAATTGCACTTGGCTTTAGCTGTTTTACCTTCAGTTGCTAGAATTTTAGGCCCACATGTTGAATTAAATTTAAACCAAACTGTATTATTCGAAGATGAGTTCAGGTTATTATTCACTGTTGCTTTAGAATGTGGCTCACACCACATTGTTTCAGAAACATTTTTGAGAGATTATGTTTTAGACCCCATGGTCCTAAATAATTCTCATTGAGATTGTGTTTTTGACCACATGGTCCAAATAATTCTCACTGAGATTGTTGTAGATCACATGGTCCTCAATAAATCTCACTTTCCCTTGTCCTTTGCAGAAAATGTTAATAGCACCACATGGTCCTTGACATAAATTTGTAAGAATGGAATCTTGGCCACATGGTCCCAAATGTACCTTACCTCTTTGTTCTTGCAGTAAAATAGTGTTTGTCACATCACATGGTTTTAGTAGAGGAAATGTCTACATCACATGATTCTGTGTGTTTTAATCATGGCATATATGTTAAATTTGGTACATGGTTCTTTGTGTTTTAATCATGGCACATGTGTTAAGTTTGGTACATGGTTCTTTGTTTTTAATCATGGTACATGTGTTAAGTTTGGTACATGGTTCTTTGTGTTTTAGTCATGGCACATGTGTTAAGTTTGGATAATTTTTCCTTAAATTTCAGAGGATGTTTTTATTTTTGCTTTCTCAGTTGAAAAGAAAAAAATACTTGCTTTTAAGGCTTACTGTTATCCTTAAATCTTTTTATTAGTGTCAACTTTGTGACTGATTTTAACCAAAATGGCTATGGTAGTACGAAATTGGTTTTATGGGGACATCTGTTGCAAACCTGGGAGAGGAATGATTGATCTGGCTTGCTGCCTACTGGTTCAGTTAGATGACTGATAAAGGATGTAAGCAGATTTGCCGCATGGTCAGGTGGCCGATTGATAGCAAACAGCTTTCAGTACATTGGTATGCAACTCACTGCATTCAGTTTGACATTGGATCAGATCAAAGTGTGTTCGGCATTACCATAAGCAGGTAGGGTCAAGTGGATTTGAACTTGATAAGATCACTAGTACTTTATTAGTGACGCATTATCCCTCATTGTGTGTTTCCTAGTTGAGATGTTTGCTGAAGGTCTTTGATGGCTTTTGGTTTGTTCATTGTTATTATTTGTGCTTTCTTCGCACACAGTCCTGTGCAGATTTTTATGTTTTGTATTCTTTTGCAGTGCCCTCTTTTGAGTTGCCCACTCCTTTTTTCTTCTCTCTGTCACAACCCGAAAAGGTCTTTGTCATTAATCATCTGAAAATTGAATCAGTCCATATTGTTGTTTGGATTTCTGCCTATTTACAGTTTCAATAAAAATTGGAAGAGTAATCATACAGTCAGAGTTTTGGTTATTTGTGGTCTGGGTCTGTGCGTTAGAAACCTGGGTTACAATATTATCAGCACTGGCTATTTCATCCATGACACTGGTCAAGCTATAAACCAAAATGGCGTCCTTGCATAATGTTATCAGCATTAATATCTTCATCCATGACACTGGTCAAACTATAAACCAGGATGGCGTCTTGGACAATGATATCAGCACTGATCATATCATCCAAGACAATGGTCAAACAATAGACCAATATGGCGTCCTAGCAAGATGATGTTCAGCAGGGGCAATTTGACTCATGATACTTGGCAAATAGGGACTGTTTTCCTGGCAGCCAGATGATGTTTTTTCTTACCCATGATAGCTGGCAAACAGGGACTGGTTTCCTAGCATTCAGATGATGTTCAGCAGGAACAATGTGACCCATGATAGATTGCAAATAAGGACTGGTTTCCTAGATGTTTGCTGAAGGTCTTTGATGGCTTTTGGTTTGTTCATTGTTATTATTTGTGCTTTCTTCGCACACAGTCCTGTGCAGATTTTTATGTTTTGTATTCTTTTGCAGTGCCCTCTTTTGAGTTGCCCACTCCTTTTTTCTTCTCTCTGTCACAACCCGAAAAGGTCTTTGTCATTAATCATCTGAAAATTGAATCAGTCCATATTGTTGTTTGGATTTCTGCCTATTTACAGTTTCAATAAAAATTGGAAGAGTAATCATACAGTCAGAGTTTTGGTTATTTGTGGTCTGGGTCTGTGCGTTAGAAACCTGGGTTACAATATTATCAGCACTGGCTATTTCATACTGTTGTCGTGTGCCATCGTGTACCGGTGGAAGTGGAGGACACGTATAAACATCGCTTGCATCCTATGTGAGAAACTGGAGGAATAAATGAGATAAATGAAAATGAGTGACTGAGAAACTGGAGGAATAAATGAGATAAATGAAAATGAGTGACTGATATTTGAATGGTACGGGAAACGACTGAATGAGCGCCAGTAGGCTGCTCTTCGGCCGGCTCTACCTGGGTAGGCAGCCCGTTGAGTGAGTGAGGTAGTGTGTTATTGTAAAGCGCTTAGAGCTTGGTCTGTGACCGAGGATAGGCGCTATATAAATACCCAATATAATAACTAGTGTTCAGATTATGTTCTTTATGACCCATGATAGCTGGCAAACAGGGACTGGTTTCCTGGTATTTAGATGATGTTCTTTATGACCATGATAGCTGGCAAACAGGGACTGGTTTTCTGGTATTCAGATGATGTTCTTTATGACCATGATAGCTGGCAAACAGGGACTGGTTTCCTGGTATTCAGATGATGTTCTTTACGCCAGTTGATAACGCAGGCAGGAGCAGGGCCGTGACTTCCTAGCCTAAGGATATCACCTTTGACTACTTCATCCAAGATGGTGTCTTAACCTAAGGATATCATCTTTGATCACGTTATCCAAGATGGCATCTTGGCCTAAGGATATCATCTTTGATCACTTCATCCAAGATGGCGTCTTGGCCTAAGGATATTATCTTTGATTACCTCATCCAAGATGGTGTCTTAGCCTAAGGATATCATCTTTGATTACTTCATCCAAGATGGTGTCTTAGCTTAATGATATCAGCATTGATCATCTCAGAGACCTGAGATGCCCGGCAATGACTTGAAGTCAACAGTGAGTCATTCTGATTACGAACAAAAACAGAATAGAGCCCAATATACAATAAACATAAAAATGTCTGTCCAAAACGTAAAACCAGGAGGAAAAGCTGTCTTCAGCGTCACCCTGTGTAAGGCATTGTTCATTAAACAAAAAATTCTTTCTTTTGCTTCTACAATGGAAATGGTCTAGACGGGTAACTTTTCAGAATTTTTCATTTTTTATAAGATTAGTGATGATTTTAATTGTTTGGCACTGTTTGGCACTTGTTTTCCACTGTCCTTGGCCAAAGATGTGTTGTACTATCCATGAAAAGTGGCAGCATTTGACCATCCTGCTGTCCCCAGAGTGCACTCCAGAGAAACACCACGGTCCAACATAGCTGACGATGATGCACCTCTAAAACTGTGAGATGCAACACTTCCAATACCAGGTGCTTGTAACCCATCTTTTAACCAAGAGGAGACAGACACTTTTGAAGCAGGTCCATGCAGGCGAGAGCAACGTGGCAACAGTTTATCATCGCGATCAGTGCGTAGAGAGGCTGTTCTCTTAATGTACTCCTCAAGGCATGCAACGACAAACAGTTTGTCTTCAATGTATCTTCTGCAGCTGTAAAGGGCATTGAAAATGTCCTGGTCTGGGCATGTTTCAGTTTGTCTTTCAACATGCAACATTTTTTCATGAATGTGCGTACTGGCTAATCTAATTAGATGGATGGTCTGTACCTTCTGAACTGCTGTAATCATCAAGAGAGCACATAACTTTCAAGCAAATTCTTTCATAGACAATTTTCCATGGTTTTCTTGTTTTCTTACATAATGAAATAAACAGTCCGCGTCTCACGTTTGCGGATTACATGGCTGGGGTATTTTCAGCTCAAAAACGTTTTTTGTTTTAATAAATCTGACTTCCTTTGGATATGCCCTTACCTATACATTGTCACTAGTTTGTGTTTATGCTGATGCAAACAAATCAATACCCGAAATACCAAACACCTTCAACCACTTTTTGGAAATACTTGGGTTCGTCTGTCATTCTGCATCGATGTTAAATTTTCTTGACAATGCGTCGCCTTCAACATATAGTTTCTGGGAATCTGAGCGATGATTATCCACACTGCATTTGATTTGCCCTTTTGCCAAACTCGTGTTGTCACATCATTACATTCTTAAGAATGAGACACCCTCCCCATCCCCACCCCCCACCCCCACCCCAACCCAACCACCCCAACCACCCCAACCCCCTCGCCCCATATTTTTGCGTATGAAAATACACACATATTGTCGGTGAGTATTTTCACATCCCTTGGTTCTTGAAAAATCTTCAATGCAAAGTTAATCTAAACAATCTCCAGAACATTGATGTGGACCAGTTTCTCACTTTCAGACCATCGCCCAACAGTCTGACTAGAATAACTGATGGATCCCAGTCCTCCAGGTACAGAAGCGACTGTTCTGATTTCCTCTGATAGTTCAGCTTTTTGTTTCAAACAAAGAGAAGCTGGGGTAATCTGCCCACTGTGTAAAAACAGTAAAGAGGATGAGGTCCATTTTGCTTTGTGTTGCCCAGCACTAAATAGCTTAAGACAGCAACATATTCCTGCAAAATTTCATAAATTTCCAAACCTGTTTCGACTAAGTTTACTTTTCGCATGCAAACATGAAATAACCATCGGAAATCTATCAATTTTCTTGTATAAAGCGTTTCAGCTGCGTCAAGTTGCTATCTGGTAAAACGTTATCTTTAACCTTATCATGTGTATATATAAAAGAACGTTGTGTGAAATGATTGTTCAGTTACTCCCCATCATGAGGGGCAATGGCCTATATATATATATAATTAAAACATTTGCATCTGAAAAAAAAAGAAGAAAAAAAGACAAGCTGTGATGATCTTATGAGTCCACCTCTCCAGTTCCTCTCCCTCAGCACTCGGAAGGACAGCCAGTGCCTCCACATTTCTTTCGCTACATTTCAGTGCATCAGATAGATTGGTCTTTTCTCCAGTTGTCTGTAGCACATGGGCCCTACTGTAATGCTGACAAAGCTGCTACCATTCATCCAACCACTTGTGCTGGCTCTCTGATTGTGAGTCTTTCCCTCTTTGACAGGTTCAAACGTCCAACTCCTTGTGCTAGCTCTCTAATTGTGACTCTTTCCCTCTTTCACAGGTTCAAAAGTGTGCTTTTAAGTTTTGCAGCTCTTTCATCTGGCAATGTGACGGTCATTTATTTAGTTTAAAAGCCTAAATATTTGAGTTTTCTTGTCGGGTCAGAGACTGATCTCTTAGGAAACATGATCAAGCCCAACAACTCAGAGTGATTGTGCTGCTATCAGCGTTTTGCTGATGTTCCTCAATAGCAGAATCTAGCAAGTAAGAATCATCTTTGAAAGATCCCGAAAGAAAACCTTGTTTTCTTGAGAGCGCGTACACTGGATTCATTACAAATGATTCGGGAAGCAAATGATAAGACCGATTCCCCCAGACAAATTTTGGACATTTCCGGTGACTTTCAACCAGTGGAGTATAGCAGTAAGCGTGAAGTAAGCCAACTAATGCCGTGTTATAACCCTTTCTCATCATTTTTGTTGCTGAGAGTAACTTTTCCATCTTGAAATGTTGGTAATCTACATTTTTCATGAATATTTTTCAGGTTCAAAATCATTCGATAGGAGCCATCAGATTTTGGTATCATGAACACCAGTGATATTACCTCTTCATGAAATGATTCTTCAATCCCTTTCAGTAATAAAGGTTCTGAAATTTCTTTGTCCATCTCTACATACAAATTTCCTTCCATCTGTTTTTATTTGTTCACTGTCGTCATACGCCCACACAGGAACATGCAGTGAAACATCTGTTACCACAGTTCACTGTCGTCATACTCCACACAGGAGCATGCAGTGAAACATCTGTTACCACAGTTCACTGTTGTCATACGCCCACACAGGAACATGCAGTGAAACATCTGTTACCATAGCTCACTGTTGTCATACTCCACACAGGAACATGCAGTGAAACATCTGTTACCACAATTCACTGTTGTCATACTCCACACAGGAACATGCAGTGAAACATCTGTTACCATAGCTCACTGTCGTCATACTCCACACAGGAACATGTAGTGAAACATCTGTTACCATAGCTCACTGTCGTCATACTCCACACAGGAATATGTAGTGAAACATCTGTTACCATAGCTCACTGTCGTCATACTCCACACAGGAACATGTAGTGAAACATCTGTTACCACAGTCCACTGTCGTCATACTCCACACAGGAGCATGCAGTGAAACATCTGTTACCACATTTTCATAAATCCGGTTTGGTATTCACTGATGATCTTTGGTAATACTATCTTTAAACGATTTGCAATACAGGATGACACGATTTTGTAAATCATGTTTAATAACTAGATAGGTCTCCAGTTTTTGATATGCTGTCTTGGTCTATCATGTTTCAGTGTCACTGAGCATAAATGCATGCCCGCACTCAGCCCAGCATTCACTCCGTGCACACGCAATCTCTCCAAACAACCAGAAGGCGCACTACAATAACTCTTGTTCTCCCCCTCCTCTCCGGGGAATAATTTACTTAACGATAATCAACTTTTCAAATAACAACAGATTTGTTTTCCAATTTGTAACTTCTGTTCCACCACTCCAGTGGAGGTACAAACATCCCACAGATCCACTAGCTGGGACCAAATTTCTTCTCATTATACATAGTAATTCACAACAACTTTTTTTTACTGGGCTCTCTTTTCACTGGAGTAACAGTGAATACATTTCCAAAGAAGAATCAAAAGATGGCTTTAAACATAAGAATATAATTTGAGTTCCGACCCAGCGGGACAATTAAAAATCATTGTGGGTCAACATGACAAACGCTTTAAGTTTTCTCACGACTTGCGCAGTCGTTGTCTTCTTCAGCTCGATTCTCCAACTCTGGAGACAATTAGGTGCTGCCGCAGCACTGTCACGCTGAGCACAAATACTTGTGCGACTGCCTCAGTCACCTAACTGGTGCTGCCACAGCACTGGGAACGGCTGAAACACGAATGAAGTCCGTGTAAGTAATCTATTTCAAAATCTGAATTATGATAAATTCTTTTCCCTTTTTCCCTTTTCTTAACTCTCTCTCTTTTCTCTCCCCGTCAGTCTATACCTCACCTGGTAATGGTAAATTGCAGGTGGAACTCGTTCTTCAAACAACCTGTCCGGTCAGTGTCCCCAAGCCATCTCCTTCCTATTCCTTATTTTTCCCTCCTGCGCTCTTTTTGAGTACATATTCGGTGAGTACTCATCTAACTCTAGGCATTACCAGCCCTTGGTTATTTGACCAATGGACAACGTCCGTCCATTCAATCAATAATCGCCCTACGTCTACAGCCACCAGCGACACCGATCACACTGGTCAGGCCACACAAATGATCTGTTCTTTTACCTTTCCTCTTCCCTACCTAGGGAAATGCTTTATAACAAATTAGGGCGTACGCGACGGAACGTCACATACATCGCCATGTGAGGCTACATCACATGACATTCAGAGTGCAAGTAATGATTCCTTCTCTCTGTACATTTTACAGTTCTCCTCGTTCAAAGCTCAGTGCTCTTACAACAAAGAGTCCTATCTTTTTCCAGAAAACTTTTTAAAAAATTCCGCGTTGAAACCGTCTGTACCGGGACTTTTATTATTTGTCATGTTCTTTAGAACACATGTAGCTTTTTCTAGACTTATTTTCCCCTCAATCCTTTTGCATCCTCTTCGTTTAAACACGTGATATTTTCTACTAAATCTTTAATTTCGCAATTTGCTACCTCAATCTTTGCATAGAGCGATCTATAAAATGTATATACTTCTTGAATAATGTCTTTCACAGGGCTGGGTGGAAAAAAGCATGCGCAATTTGCTTATTACATTACCCTGGTAAAATAAAATTTCGTTCGTTCGTTCGTTCTTTCTGGTTTGTTAGAGTATTGCCATGTTGGTCTATCAATCAAGCCATATTTTTGCTAACATAGTGACGTTTCTCTAAATTACAAAAATAATTACTCACTTTCTCCCCTTCTGCTATCCATCGAGCTCTCGACCTTAACAATACTCCTTCTATTCGTTTTCCCTTATCTGTTTTAACTGTTCTTTTTTCATGTCTATAAATCTGATGTCTTCTTCATTTTTATTTTCAATTCTGTCTCGTCGTTGTATGTCATGTTCAAGCTGTTCTTCTTCTGTCAGTTTTTTTTTTTCTTTTTCATCGTGGCATATGAAATTGTTTTGGATCTTATTTTCATTAAAAGAAAGTCAAGAAATATGCCATCCGGGATAGAAAACCTCAGCTCTTCGTCAGTTACTTCCTCTACGTCTGCATTTAGCGCGTTTTCTTTTTTAACCTTATCGATTTCCGAATTTATTTCATCTAAATACATTTTATCTTTTAGAAGGGACGCATTGAATTTCCAAAAGGTGTTATGTTTACCGGTGTCTTCAAATTTTAATTTTTAATACAACAGCCGAATGATTTGTCCTGTAGCCACATTCAATATCTGCGTCCTCTGCAAACGACACTACTGAGTCCGAGATCAGAAAAAAAAGTCTAATCTGGCCTGCTGAAAAGGGTTGGTTCTTCTCCATTTATAACGAAGGCATTCTACGTTCAATTCTCGCCAGATATCGTTCAAATTTAAGTTTTCGATCATATCATCAACTGTCTCTTTTGCTTTAAGATTATTAACGCGTTTATAATTGTAGTAATCTTTTTCAGGCTCAAGAACCAGATTAAAATCCCCAGCTATTATAATATTTTCAACTTTTATTTCACTAATCTTTTGTTTCAGGTTACTATAAAACTCTGGGTTGTCTCTATTTGGCCCGTATATATTTACAACTATCATAATGTAATTACCTGAATTACCTTTAATAGTTCTTTCAACCTTAAATTCAAAGTTATTTTTAAACACTATCGCGAGTCCTCTTGCATTTGATGTAAAGCTTGAGAAATATACCTGATACCCCCATATCGCTAAAATATACTTTTCCATTTTCTTCTCAAAATGTGTATCTTGCAAAAAATAAATAGAATGGTTTTTGTTTCTCATGTAATGAAAGATACCCCGCCTTTTCTGGGCAGTATTGAGGCCCTGACAATTAACAGAAAAAATTGATACACCACTATCCATTTTTTACAAGATGAGGTTTAAAATGAACACTTAAAAGACACAGTAATGTTTTGCTATATTACAGGACAACAAACTTGTCCACACACATTGAATACAAAAGAGCACATCCATCCAACTTCATAGGGAGTGAGGAGCAGTAACAAACCAAAAATTTCAAGTCTAAAGGAAAAGGAAAATGCATGTCTGTGAGCATAATAATTGTCATGAGAGCAAATAAGAGAGAGGGAGACAGAGAGACAGAGACAGAGAAAGAGAGAGACAGGGACAGAGAGAAACAAAGAGAAAGAGAGTATGTACAAACAGCAACAATGAACACAAACAAAAGCAACAAGAATAAATCAAAACAAAGGCAAAAGATACTTAGTAAGTAGCCAGCAGTACCAAGCCAAAAAGAGCTAGCCCATTGCTTTCTCTCTCTCTCTCTCTCTCTCTCTCTCTCTCTCTCTCTCTCTCTCTCTCTCTCTCTCTCTCTCTCTTTTAAACAATATTTGGTGGTAGATAGGAGTCATTCTCCTCCCACTAATGCTGAATTTTAAAAAAAAGCAGAAAACAACAACAACAAAAATGACGCCATATTTTTTCATTTTGTTTAAGGTTCAGAAGTCGTCTGAATGCAAAAAAAAAAAAAAAAACTTGTTGCATCAAAAATCGTGCATGCGCAAGAGTATGCGAGAAGAAAAACAAATCATGTACGTGCAGAATTTAACCATGTTCAAGCTGAAAAGGCACAGATATTTCTCAGGTATGCTTACAAACATTCCAGAAAAAAAGAGACTGACAGGGTTCTTAGCCAACACTATGGGGAATAATTCACACACACACACACACACACACACACACACACACACACACACACACACACACACACACAATACACCTTTTCACCCCACCTCCCTAAAGTATGAACTGCCCGTGCTTGGGTTCAACCACACTCACAGGCATCTCATCCTGATATTCACCCAACAGTAAAAAGTGCACGAGAAGCCCCCAGAAGCACCGGAGGAAGGGGGGGGGGGGGGGGGGGGGGGGGGGGGGGGGGGGAATAACCGCTCTGTTTCCGATCTTC
The DNA here is from genome assembly GCA_018398815.1 of Conus ventricosus. Taxonomy (NCBI): domain Eukaryota; kingdom Metazoa; phylum Mollusca; class Gastropoda; order Neogastropoda; family Conidae; genus Conus; species Conus ventricosus. The sequence continues at coordinate 47,566,915 of CM031626.1, forward strand.
TCGTCAAAAGTGTGGGGGGTGGCAGAGCTACCAGGGTGAAAAAAAAAGAAAAAAAGAAAAGAAAGGGGGGGGGGGGGGGGAGGGGGGAGGAAGATGAAGGGGGGGGGTGTAATCGGATTGGATTCAACAGACCATTACCATATCACGCGTCATACAGGTTTTATTTGCACTAGAAAAAAATAAGCCTAATGTTTCAACAATTTGTTTCACATTGAAGTGCACCATGCCATTTACCTTTCTTGATCCGAGACAAACAAACAGTAACATCAAATTAACATCAAATATGCAACAACAAAAATGCAACCCCTCCCTGTTTTGTTTTGTTTTCCCTGAAAGTTAATAAAAGCGTTCTGTAATTCTAATTCCTTGGATTTGAAGGTGAGTGAGTTACTTCTCTTATATTTCTTTTTTTTTTTTTTGTTCTTAGTCTATGCCAGAAGTTTTCATCAAGACTGATAAACACAAAAAAAAAAAAAAAAAAAAGAAAAAAGAACAGCTTCATGAAGACGGCAGAAATGGTGGAAATGATGGATAAAAAAGCTGATTTGCCAAAAAAAGTCTTCAATTCGCTCAATGACAAATAACCACCACTCGACAATATCAATGATGTTTTGGGGGCGATTGATCTGGGAACAATGACGCTGCATCTTAATAAAGAAAAAGAAAAAGATTCTTTAAAAAAAAAGAGGAGGAAAAAAACTAACTAATAAAAAAAAATTCTAAATAGTTCTTCAATGCAAAACTTGTTGTCTCTTGAATGCATGGACGGTCAAGCAGCTGTGGGTAAATCTGCCTTTATTCACAAGAAATGGGTCGTGCTAACCGTTTAAAAGACAGAGAGCAGTACAGTTATTGTCTTCTAACCCCAGGGGCTTAAGAAAACAAAAAAGTTACTTTTTTGTTCGTGCGAGGATGAAGATCCATCAGAGCAGGGAGTGTGCCCTTTAGACGTCTGCCAGGTGGGCATTACCCATTTGTTCTGGCTGGACTTACTGTGATTTATTCGGGATCCGACCAACGCCTCCAAAACGCGAGTGTTGATTGACCGTTCTCCCCTCAGTTATCTGGTCTACGAATATTGGAGGAAGTATCTCTTTCCTGTAATCAAGGAGACTGTTCAAAAAGACAGGTCTTTCAATCTGGTAGACATGGAGAGAACTATAAAATATTCATTCTAACTCACTTGCTCCTCAACCAAGTTTTTGGGCGAAAGTGGCCTAAAAGCGGCATTTTATAGTTCTCTGACAAGTAAGACTTCAATAACCAAAAAATAACGATTATCTACAAACAAACATACTGTGTAGGGTTATCCATTTTTAATACTAATTTACTAAACTTTTCAGAGAGTAACGTAGGGGAAAGCAGCAGTGGCTGAACGCACTCCATAGAGCAACGTGTCAGCACCTGATTACTTACTACGTGACTAGACATAACGATTTCGAACCAACGCCAGTCTTTGTGTTGCGGCAATTAGACACAGCTGCCATCGCGCGATGGGCCGATGTCACAGCTGACTCACATTTCTCTCACTGACTGCTGACCGAGAAGGATGCGTTTACTGTGCTCTCTACTGTGTTATTTTAACAATGGATCTAC